>JAKOOU010000018.1:0-572088 GCA_028408415.1 Monosporozyma aerobia
ATCTAGTATTGAGATATCTTATCCCTTTTCTGTACATAACTATATAACTTTGTGTAATTTACAAATTTTTCAAATTAATTTTTTTTATTAAATAAATTTGAATAAATAAATTATTCTTGAAGTTACTCACAACTCTGCAACAAGACTTGTGTAAACAAACGGCCACCTTATCTACCCAATATTCCATGGATGGAAGTTGCAAACAGGTAAGTTATCGTGCAAGTCATATAACGTACAGTACGGGGCCAGCCACACACCAAATTGAGTAAAACTAAGATATTTAACTATAGTGAATGACCATCCACATTACATGATAAACTAGGAAAGATAGCAGAAATTATTCTCTGGTTACCAACACTTTAAACACAAATATAACAACAGTGTTATTAAACTACAAAGCTTATACTATAATACAAAATGATACACCGGCTCTTTCTGTTTTTTTGACTTTGCTTCTAACTTTAAAGCCCTCTCAAGAGAGCATGTATTGCCCATCTGAATTCCTAAGAAAACTGCAAATAATGGAACTTTTTTCTTGCGGTATGCCACCCAAGAACACATATATTTGAAGAATACAGGGAACGTATCTGGATATTGGAAATGATCAAACTCAATACTTTTAGCAATATCCTTATACTTGCTGCTCTCGAACAAGGACCAGATCAATGTAATAAGAACAGGGACAAAACATAAATCACCCAGAAGCTCTTTGAGATACTTTTTCTTCTTCTTATCTGACAAGGACTCATTGAAATGCAGCTGGATATCATCCAGTACTTCTTCCTTGAACATGGCAAATATTGCACTGTCACTGTATCTGGCAATCTTATCAATATTCGTGGAATCGCTAAAAACATACGAATAAAACTCAGACATGTCAGAATACATATCTGTGCAATATGCTATTTTTCCCTCAGTAATCAGAAAAACTGTATTTATTTTTCTCCTGCAAATAAACTCAAAATACTTTGAAAACCTCTCGACTGGATTCCATGGCAAAAGAGATTTTTCATCTGCAGTTTTTGGAAGTCTATTGATGGCTTCACTCATCTTAACGAAATCCCTTCTGACTCTCTCTTTTTCCTTCAATATCCAATGAAGAAACATTAAACCTTTCCTTCGAATCAATTCATTTTTTAACACAATATATGCCTCCCTGCTCTTGATGATTTTTTGAATAGCAAGGAATTCATAAATAAAAGTGCCAAATACTCTGCCCAAATTACCACAATCGTGACCATCAAACACCTGCATAAAACAGTCATCACAAAGTGAGGATGAAATTTTGTCATTCCACATGACAACATACCGTGGTTCCACAGACAGAAGAGCTTCCTGGGTAGGTGGTTGAAATTTTTCGTCCAGAAGACTTTGCCAATCTTTCATCAACTCCCCCGAGCCTTTGTTCGATAAAGAATTACGGATTTGACTTGTCAACCTGCCCACACCTTCCTCTTTCTCTTCATCACTTTCATCAATTATAATGATTTCATTTGTAGTTGATTCATCTATATCTTCATTTTTTAGTTTACTTTTTAATTCCTCTATTCTTTCATCGCCTTTAAGTGCACCACAACAGCCATCGTGATCCACAAAAGGTACGCTATAGAATTCGGAAACACTTTTAGATATGCAAACTTCCCAATTCATTGGGGGAAACTTAACATCGAGTGAGTTTCTAGCAATAAATTCTTTTTTCTTTTCTCTTGTCAATATTTTTACATAACCCCAGTCACGAATACGGCCAACCATTTGAAGATAATCAACACAATTAACGAAACTATCCACCAGACATATAAATTGGACTGATTTACAGTCTAAACCATTAGATAACAATTTTGTACCCATTACCACCCTGGTTTGAGAGTGCTCATTTTCAAAGTCCTCGAAGATCTTTCTCTTTTTCTCTTCGGTACTATCAGCATCAACCATGGATACTGCTTGATACGAGCTGATCCTGCTGTATACCTTGTGTAGCCTATATTTGGAAGTGAAAAAGAAAACAGCTTTTGCTCCGCTTGTATTTGTAAGGAAATTCTTGATTAATCTAACTGTTTCGCTAGCAATATCTTGATATTCGACAATTTGTACATTTGTCTCAACATCGAAGACTGGGAGTTTTTGAATGCAGTTTACAAAGAAGCTTGTTCTTTTGATATCGTCGGGAATCTTTCTCTTATTCAATATAATATTGTACAATGATTCATCCATTGTAGCAGATAAAAATAATGTTTTTCTCCATTTTTCCCATGAAAGATTGTTGATATTTTTTACAGATTTTCTGAAACGCGATTCAACAAACAAAGTGTGGGCTTCATCAAAGACCAAATAGCCCAGTTTGTTCTCCTGGCCATACGTCCACTCCCAGTTCTTTAATAGTGCTGCAATTTTACCATTTGTAAAGGATTCAAGGCAGCCCACAAAGACGTCCACTGAAGAAAGTATAGAACGATCGACAACGCTATTTAGTAAACCCATATCCTCTGCTCTTAATCCCCCCTTTTCAAGTTTGTTGATTGTAGCAACCTTCAGTGCCTCGTAAGGGACACAAACAAGATTGACATAATGATATTTAATGGATTTTTTCAAGACCATCATGGGCAAAATAAAAGTTAATGATTTACCAAAAGCGGTGGGAGCTTGGAGACCAACTACCTTTCGATCATCGTCTTCCAAAACCATTGTGGTAAAAGCCATTTGGTCTAGTGATTTATATTCAAAATTAGGAACATCAAAGTATTTTTTACCAGCTTGAATGAGTTCATAGCTACCCATTGGGATATCCCTCATCATAAATGGGATCTTCTTTGTAAAATGTTGAATACGACCATGGCCAATTTCTTCGTGGTATAATGTGCACGCAGTAGACATTGTTGCAAACGTCGAGTCACTGCCCTCTAAAAACCTTCTATCGTGACCGTAATTATTGTTAAAGGTATGTACGGAATGGCCAAAACCTGACGCAATTGTCTGCTCCACATTCAAGTTCATCTTAGGAATGATAAAGTGTTTCCATAGACCGGCTAGGGCCTGTCTCCAGGAACCGATTGAATGATTCTCTTTTTTAGTAACACCTTCTGGGTAACTTTTCAGTTCATTGTTGAAGTCTCTTAGTTTAAACAGACGACGGTTTTTGATGTCAACAAAAACGAACATTGAGATGAATGCAAAAGCATTCTTGGACTCTTCTTCAAGGTCCCTTTGAGCGGTAGCCACACATCCAGTGCTGTGGGATATATATTCGTCAATACTGTCTTCATCCTGTAAAATTGAATCATTCTCATTTATATCTTCAGCGACTTCATCATTCAAAGAACTGATAAAAGCAGTCTTGTCATATTTGCTAATTTCATCATCGAAATTCGCAACAATGAAAAATCGCAAGATAGTAATAGTCCACCATAGCCTTTTAGACACGGCATCAGTCATAAAAAGGATTCTGTTGGTAAACTTCCCACTTTTGTTGTACTTCACGTTAAGGTACAGTCTTCTCAATCCGGGATCTATATAAATATTCCGGGATTTACCAGCAAATGTCAACGTAGATAGTTCAGGAAATCTCATTGGCATGCCTGTGGACATCCAAACCATAACCATTATTTTTGTGTGCAATTTGTTAATTAAGCTCCTCACTGAATCGAGAATGAACTTGCTACTTTTATGGTCTTCATCTCTCCAATACATCTTTCTTGGCTGAAACACAACATCTGGGAAATTTTTCAAAATAGAACCGGCATCTTGGTCATTCGTAAATTGCATATCAGGTAAACCAAGTGTGTCTGCATGAAGCTGATTAAAATCAGAAACGGTTATCCATTGAGACAACTTACTTACGTTACTATCGAAATCAGCTGTAATCTCAGTCATAACAGCACCAATGAACTTATGCGACAAAGCTTTGCCTCTGACAGTAACAGTTTTCTTTATAGGACAAGTCACAACGGATGTCTTATCAGCTTCCATTGTTTCGTCAGTAGTGTTTTTGTATAACTTCTTGATGTTTCCAACAAAATCAGCACCAGAGGCCTCAATTGCAGTCCATCTTTCAATAGCAGCGTCTTTGTCACTACCATAGACCACACCACCATATTTGAAGAGCCACTTGATACTATCTAAAAAAAATCTATATTTTAATATGGACACACATGGGCATAGCTTCTTATAATCACCCCACAAATTAAAATCGAAAGCACCCAAGAATACAACCTTCATCCAGAAATCGGTGTCGCCACTACTAACACTCAGACCACTGACCAATTTACCAATTGCCTTAGCCTTTTCAGTAGGAGTGTTGCATGCACTAAGAGTTCTGACAACTTCCTCTGCAGTGGAAATGTTACTTGCAAAAAGAGGTAATTTGTCACACTTTTCTAACATCAAAAGTGAAAATGAAATACGTGCACCATACTGGGCCAATGTTGATGGGGTCAATTCTTTGATAAAGCTATCAAATCTACCTTGAAAAATTTTTGTTGTATAACCTCCGGCCTTTTTTGATGCAGCTGACTTTAATATCTTCATCACCTCACCGGCAACATGCTTGCTAGCGTTATCATTCTTTGAAACTAGTGTCCTCAAGATGGTGTAATCCTCCATGGTGAATTTAAAATCTTGAACTTTAATAATTTTAGTATAAACAGTGTTGTCCTTTGCTTTGGTGACATCTGGGATATTATAGAGCCTTAACTCATTAGCATGGCTTTCATGAGGAACTAATTTATGAAGGTAACATTTTTTTCTTGCACCCAACAAAACTGGATGGCACTTCAATGTATATTCCTTGACCACAGACCTCCTGGCATGTTTGTGTGGCCTGCTGTTTTTTGTCACAGTTCTACCACGTAATTCGACAAAATGAACAACTACAGTATTCAAATAGTTAAATAATTCCTCAGAAGTACTGTTGATGATAACAGTAGAATCTGTATCAATTTCAGTGAAAACTTTCAGTTCTTTAATTTTACTTAGTTCTCTCTTTTCATCAGGTGTGAAAATGGCTCTAGTGAATTTTTGGGAGACCACTTTGTGCTCTTCTTTATCTACAATCCACCCTTCGATGACACAAAATCTATCATTTATTTCAATCATGGTTAATGCTTTTGTTTTAGGTTTTGATTGACACGATAACGCTATAAACTAGCGTGAGAAGTAAGTTTGTTTGTGTAAGAAAGATGATAAGAAAGTAAATAAACAACGCGTCAACAGAATAAATTTTCTAAAAGGAAAAATATAATGCATGTATGCAATTGTCATTGGAGCTGGAAGAAAATAACCGTTAAAAAAAGAAAACGAAAAAAAACTGCTAACTGACAGTCATCGTTACAAGTAGATGAAATTCTACTGAGATGGGAATAAGCATTTGAACATATTTTATCTAATATATATCCATGAAGATTAAAGTTTATCTGCAAAGACTTCTTCCATCTTGAATGTACTTGCAAATGACAAGACAGATCTATAAACTACTGTGACTGGCACATTGGTTTTCTGCCACTTAAACTGTGATAGATTTGTAAAAAAATAGGTTGAATATAAATAATTCCAACTAATTTAAGCTGAAAGTAAAAACATTCTTTGAAAAGGCGAATCCAGTCGTATATATGTCAAGTCCATCACCTTAGTAGAAATCTCAAAGGGCCATCTTATAGCAGCAGTGTACAAAAGTACGTTAAAGATTTCAATGGTCGCTACAAGGGCTAACACACAAAGTGTGTCATGATCTTGCTTTGTACAAAGTAACTGTTTAATCTAATGGCTAGCAGTTTGCCATATGTTATCCTTTTTTATATATATATCTCTTCTATTTTTTTTAGATTCTTGAAAATTCAAAATTTCAAAAATCTTGGTCGACTAAGTTCCCATACAAATCTAGATTGCAGAAAGAACAAACATTGATGGGCCTGTTGCTAGCCATTTTGTATGACCACCTGCTAATGTTAAGTAGTGTATCCCCCAAACAGACCATGGCCAATTCTACAATGTGCATAAAGTGTTGTATATCTTTTTGTATTACACACTTTCAACTGTTTTTCAATCCCTCAAGAGACAAAATGATCCATAGATCAACATATTTGTACTGTCACCACCTACTTTAAAGACGTTTTCCCACACAACTGACACTGCTTTACATATACAACTAGATAAAGTGGCAGAAATACTTGTCAATGCCATTTTAGAATGCAAAATATTGGATTTCCGGAGAACTACAAACTTTTAATCTACTTGAATAGAATCACAACAGCAACTTTCCTTACTAAAGTGGTTTTACATTGGCAATATTACTTCATTATAAAAATTATTTATTTTAATATATAGATTTTAATAATTGTGACAAGAAATGAATATTATCTTTTTATATTAAAACATTAATTTACAACATTTTTTACAATTATATCAACTAGAATACTTTATAGACCACTCTACAGGAATGCTACTTCTAACTTTTTAGTACCAATAGATAGCTCATCATAACTTTATGGGGGTTTGCACTTTAACAATGTAACAAATTTGCTTTGCTTTTGATATATCATCCAAATACTGAAACAGGGGAGTTCCTCATTTGTGATGAAGGGAAGATCGATGAGGTGGAAAGTCCGTTGAATATAGATATTTTAATCCTTTTCGCATGGCTGGTGTTGTTTTCATCGATGGGGAATCAATATTTTCATTGTATACTTATCCCCCCGTTCCTTTGTCAAATAATGCTCTCATTGTGTACTTATCCCCCCGTCCATTGTGAAGTATAATTCCGCCCTCTACATTGGGAAATGCAACCATGCTGTATAACTGTATAAGGAAACAACCAAAACAAACATTAACCCATGAAATTACCCAATAGAGAACACTACACAATGGTATTCCTGTGCTAAACATGCATCATTCGTGTTTCTGTCTCAAACAGGTAATACACATATGATACCGACACAAACACAATGCATTACAAGACGCATGTTTGTTGTCGATAATTGACACGCCGCAAAATTACAATGGCAAAACTGTAGCAAGAACTGTGGCGAAAGTAAAAAACGCGAAAATGTCGTCGACGAATTTCAAATTTGAAAAAAACACAGATCAAGAAGGGGCAAATCAAGTTTTTCAACTTTTAAAAAAATATTTCCCATTTTTACCGCTGAGAGATGGGAGGGATCTTACAGTGAGAGGAAGAGATCAGAGACATACTAAAGGGGATATCCCTCTGTGAATATTTCATTACTATAAACTTGAAAATATATAGACTAGCTAAATTGTTTATATTTTAACTCGGACTTTTAAGAGAGCAACATATTCCAAAAAAAAAATGACATTAAAAATAAAACATTTCCTCAGAATAGTTAGATATTATACACCTGACATATTGGATGAAATTGGTTCAAAAACTTCAGTACACAAAATTCCAAGATTAACTTTTCTTTAATAGCTATTCTTAATGTAGACATTAACCAAATGCTTAACTGTACAAATCCTTTTCTTAGTAAATAATTCGATGAACTGTACCTTGCTTAACCATATTCTTTTTATCTTATTTCCACACTTCAATGCTTAAATTTACATGAAATATTAAACCTAGCAAGTACGACACAGTTAACACGATTAGTTTGAGTAGAGCTTTTTAATAGTAGCAGTTAAATAGAATTTTATTTTTGAAAGCAACACTTAATGTGAGTAAAACAAATCTTTTCAATAGAAGCATTTTAACAGAAGGAAAACTAAACATTTCAACAGCAACAATAAATTTGCATAAGACTACTCATTTAAATAGCAGCATTTACTTTTAATAGAACTAACCAGTAAATTTGAATAAGACCAATTCATAGCAACATTTGATTAAAATAAAGTCTTTAGAGTAGTTGAAAATAATATGAATAATACAGATCACCTCAATGACACTAAAATAATTTGAATAGAACCATTTTAGTAGCAGCAATTGACTAACACCATTTCAAAGAATAAGTTAATTAGAGTAAAACCAATCATACCAATAGCACCATTCAGTTAGAATAAAACTAATTTTCTCAACAGCAGTTTTTAATTAAAAAGAACCTCTTGGATAACCAAAATTAGTTATTTTAAAGCAAACCATTTAGTTTGAATAACACTAATAATTCCATTTCAGCAGTAAGTTTGGAAGACACCAGTTGAAAAGTACCAATTAAGTTGAATAAAATCATTGCAACAGAACCAGCTAATTTAGAAGACACCAGTTCAATAGAACCAGCTAATTTAGAAGACACCAGTTCAAAAGAACCAGCTAATTTGAATAATATCAATTCAAAAGTACCAGCTAATTTGAATAAAATCATTGCAATAGAACCAATTAGTTTGAAATAGAATGAATAAATTTAGAGGACATCAGATAAAAATTACCAATTTATTTGAAAGGGACCAATTCAATAGAACCAATTAATTTCAATAAAATCATTGTAATAGAGCCAATTAATCTGAAAGACACCAGTTAAAAAGTATTAGCTAATTTGAATAAAATAATTGCAAAAGAACCAATTAATTTGAACAAAACTAATCATGTAGTAGGAATAATTAGCAAGAATACAACTAGCAAATATATTTAAAATAAAACTAATCATATCAGTAGCAGCAATCAATTAAAAGGAGAATCTTTAGTAGCACCGTACACTAGAATAAAATCCTTGCAACAGCAACAATTCATAACCAGCCAACAAGTTAGAAATAAACTAATCATTTCAAAAGCATTATTTAATTCCAATAAAATCATTTCAATAGCAGCAATTAATTAAAGGAAATATTTTTGATAGTACCATATCAGTTTGAATGAAAAATGATATTCACTTTGGAAATATATACTTAAGTAATAACTGTTTTAAATGAGATAACATTTATATAGCAGCTTTAGGAAAACAAATATAACAGGAATAAATGTAAACCATTGAAGATCAGATGTTCAAAGTTAGAGATAACCTTCAGATAGTGTTGTTACTTAATGAATGGTAGAATAAAGTGAAACCAATTTAGCAGTAAAAAATACAAATGAGTAACGAAACCTCACCTAAAATCTATACATGTTGATAATCTAGCCAGTTGTCATGGACCGTAGAGAAACTAACATACCAAGTACCATTTCAATATTTAAACAGAAAAGGAAACTCTACAATATATCATCAAAATATATATAAATATAGATATACAAGTGACACCATATATTCGTTTAAAAAAGAAGTGACTAACAAAAACAGTTTAAATAAATACCTATAAATACCAGCTCATGTATCAAGACTAATAATATCCATCGTATCAATAATTTCTCAGGTAAGTGAAATCAATTTGACAACGACATAGCAAAATGGGATGTATATAAATCAATATATCTTTTTGGCAGTTTTATGTGATTCACAGTACTCTCATTAATGGGAATGAGACTATTCGTGTATTATACAGTAACATTTTGATGTACATGTCAGATGAACACTGATATGTTTACAAACAGACCCATCAATTCTTGTTTCAAATTAGAAAAAATTTGTTGCAAAATTTAATCGTCGACTTCTTTGAAAATTTTTCTTGCGTCGCTTTTTCAAAAAAACAAATTGCACTTGTCATATTTCAAAATCAGAAAAAGGAAACAACATCGCACGCACGGTATGATGTGCGGGTGTTGGAAATACAAAAAACAGTCCATGAAAAATACAAAAATTAATGATACGTTTTCAAATTAGTGAAAATTTTCAACGACATAATTTTTTTGGACGAAGGAATACACAAAAATAAACAAACAAAACAGTAGTGAATACAGAGAGGAGTACGCAACCAACCACAGATAAAACCACACCATATCAATAACACCATGTCCAAGGATTAGTCCAATGTAATTGATGTTGTAAAAGAGTAGTCAATGATGGAAACAGGATACATTTTCTAATTTGCCACCAATATCTGATAAAATCTTGAATATTCTTGTTATAAGACCTTCTTGATGAACGGGATACAACATTTCCCGCAATATTATGTATTTCTTGTTGAACAATATCTAAATGTGTGATATTAACATCCATGAGTTGATATATATGTCATAGTATTGACATCATTTTTCAATTAGCCGATTCCAATGCAGATGGGTGAATGGGATATCCAACCTGGGTTAATAGAAACAAAAAAATATAAGGTATCTATGACTCTACTCAGAGTACATAGTGACATCAATATCTGTTTATAACTAGATTCAATGAAACCAGTAGCATGTGCATGTAAAAACTATGTGTAAATCAAGTATATTAAAATCAAAACATTAGTGTACAATTATCCAAATATATATATTTGATAGTGTCCGGCTATCCATGAATCAAACCATGTAAAAAACACTGTCCGGAAAGTACCAAGAATCGATCCGGGTCACAACCATACATTCGACAGCAATCACACCGCCAGTAAGAATCGAATCAAAGACAACTGTCCTTCGAGCATCTAACATTTCGGCGTTAAGCTTTCCCCCGAACTTTAAATCCACAGGAAAGCAACCAAACCGCCAACAAGGATCGAACCAGTGATTATTCATAATCGAACATGTAACATCTCGGTGTTAAGTTTTCTTCCGATCTTCAAAACTATTGTTAGATATGCAAGGTCCATTGTTAAATATTCACAACCCATACACCCCGCCAAAAACAATAGCAACACGCATATTTTCTGTTTGTCAAGGACATTGTTAGAGCGAATTTCCCATATAACATAATAGATCCCTATTGTCATACTAGACATAATAGCTATTATATTCCATAAAAAAACAATTAAATTTCACCCCAAAGTAACATAGAACTTTCCCCAATGACAAGCCCTATTACCTATTGGGCCACAATCATTGCGGTAAACCGCAATGAGATAGTTATTCGTAGGGGTGAACCCTAACCATTTTCCCCTCAACCCTACCACCAACCACACAACCCTAACCCTCTCATCAACCAAACCCTAACCTCAAACCACCAAACCCTAACTACCTTTACCCGGACATTACCATCAAACCCTAACCATCTTTCCCTTAACCCTACCCATCTACTCTGAACCCTAAACCCTTCAAAAACCCAACCCTAACCTCAAAACGCCAAACCCTAACAACTATTACCCGGACATTACCCTTGAACCCTAACCATTTTCCCCTCAACCCTACCCTCAACCACCCAACCCTAACCCCACCATCAACCCAACCCTATCCTCATCTTACCAAACCCTAACCTCCATTACCCCGCCATGACATCCCAACCCTAACGAACCCTAACTCAAAATTACCAAACCCTAACTAAAATTACCAAACCCTAACCTTACCCGGACATAAAATCAAAAAAATATTTTTAACACTCCCCTGTGCAACAATTACGTATTCCCACCTATTAGAACAATAAAATATTTTTTTTTAATATTTAGCACATTTATGTATATCTTATACATTTTAAACTCAACTTTTTATAACATAAACATAAATTTTCAATATTTGAAAAATATATACATTACTAATCAGGATGACTAATTGCTTACTAATATTGATTACTAATCAGAGGGTGTATGGGTGTTATCGTGGAAAGTGACATGTGGCAGGTGACAGAGGGTGTATGGGTGTTGGGGTGTGTGTGTGTTGGGGGTGTAGGGGGGTATATGTGTCATGGTGTAGGTGTGTTATAGAGCTGAACCGGCATGTTTTTAAGAAGGGTAGGTGTATAAATCGCATATGTATAGGGATGGCGGGTGTGTGTGTGTTGGGGGTGTAGGGGGGTATATGTGTAATGGTGTAGGTGTGTTATAGAGCAGTGCCGGTATATTTTTAAAGAGTGTAGGTGTTATAAGTGGATATGTATAGGGATGGGGTATATGTGTCATGGTGTAGGTGTGTTATAGAGCAGTGCCGGTATATTTTTAAAGAGTGTAGGTGTTATAAGTGGATATAGGAGGGCACAGGTATATTTTTAAAAGGGTGACTTCAAGTGGTATATAGGACCCCCTTAAGTGCATCCCTTTAAAAAGAAAAGCTCATAATAAGGGCAACTCAAGCGATATATAGGACCCCCTTACATTCCCCTCTTATAATAAAAAGCCGATAATAAGGGCAACTCAAGCGATATATAGGACCCCCTTACATTCCCCTCTTATAATAAAAAGCCGATAATAAGGGCAAGTCGTATATAGGATCCCCTTAAGTGCCCCCCTTTAAAAGAAAGCCCATTAATAGGATAACTTATATAGGATCCCCTTAAGTGCCCCCCTTTTAAAAAAAAACCAGTTATAAGGTTACCTATTAAAATAATATAATAGATATACAATAAAAACTGAATATATATCCGTTGGTTGGGGTGTATGAACCGTTGGTTATTAACTTACGTTTGTTGGGGTGAGGGTACTGTTTATTATTATTTAAAGTTTGCTGGGGTGAGGGTACCGTTTATTATTATTTAAAGTTTGCTGGGGTGAGGGTACCGTTTATTATTATTTAAAGTTTGCTGGGGTGTATATGCCTGTTATTTTGGGTTGGGTGAGGGTACTATTTATTAACTAACGTTTGTATGGGTGTATACACCTGTTATTAATAAATAACTATGAAAGGGGCGGAATGCAGGTGTGGGTGTATGGGTGTTATAATAAAAAAAAAAAGGGAAAATAATTAACAATTATTAACTAATGAAAATAATTCACATGTTTCAGATTCTTCTGAATTCACCGTTTCGCCGCATAAATGTAAAATGCTGTAACTTCCGTTCTAGCAATGCTTTCACCCTGCTTTCAACTGCATACTGTTACCAGCACTCGGCTTTATACCCCTGTCAAGTATCATTACTTCTATAGATTTATTATTCTATTATCAAATATTACTAACAATATTCCCATTTATATCTGCATGTTTTAACAACCATTATCATCACAAATATTAATTCCATTACTTACACTTTCACCGATACCAAATATATATCCACATTCAATCAACAAAAGATACGTATTATCCTAATATTTCAATGCTTCAATAAAACAACTTCCATATCAGATAACCCAACGACACAAAACTTCCATGTTAAAATACTACACTACCCTTTCTCTGCTTATACATCACTTCTTATGCGCACATTCCCACATCTTAACAAAAAACTGCACTACACATCACATATATCATTGCTCTTACTATTCTCTCTTTAATATTTTTTCACCACTAAACACTATACTCCTTCAAGGATCAAACTGCATTCCATCCTCAAACTATACCTTTCTTTTATAATGCTATTACCATTGCCTTAACAGATCATTACCTATTACCACTACTAATTTCTTTATCACACCTATTCTATTCCATTTATACTTCCACTCACCTCAACTCTTTATATTTCATCTTTACATTACCAATTAATTAATTCCATCCAATCCACATCTCCATATCCTTATCAACAGATCAACACAACACTTCTATACTTCTATCCCCATACAATCGCCCATCTCACTATCAATGACATCTTTTCCTTCTATTCACATACCTCTATGTTCTGTACTCCTTTGTCATGCAACCCACACCAGAGATTGTATAATTCAACGTCATCTTAAAACTTTATTTATGCATAGACTTCTATAACTTCCCTACAACAAACTATTAATCGAATTATCTTAAATCTTCGATGCTTTCATATTATCATTACAGATCCCTATCTATCTGACATACCCCCTTTTATCGTCAACTAATTCACATATATCCACTCTTTACATCACCCCTTTTCTCATCCTAGACATCTATATTCCCCCCTGCCCCCATCTTTATCATCACTTACTATTTCAAATATCCCATCCATATTTTAACAACAACATATCCCTTCTATATTTCTATGATTATATCACCCCCATTCACTATTTCTTTTTAAACTCCCCTCCGCGTAAGTAACCCATCATCTTTCCACAATTTAACCTCTTAAAACAGCCTAATTCCGTAGACTATATCTTATACTCTTATCTTTGCCATTTTCATCTGATTACTTTCAACCTCTTTGCTAATCATTATCCCTACCATATCAAATCATAATAGCTCTTTATCATTATCTCAACAGATATCTACTAAAACAATATTATTATAATTCTCTCTCTTACGTCCTTCTTTCAATCATCTATATTTACTATCCTTCTCCTTCACCTCCCTTATTTCTAATATATTTACTACTCCCAGTTTACCTAATATCACATTACAGTCTTTATCATCACCAATTCACTGACCATTTCCACTCTACTAGTCCTGTATTGATGCCCTGCTATCATCACTGCTAAATATCAAAATGTTTACATTAAACCACCACTGTAACTACCCATTCTTAACCCGACCATCGCCCAGTCCATTATCAATTACTTATACTCCTATCTCAATTCAATCACTTTACTTACCTTTCTGTGATTATTCCTATACTCCAACTCTATAATCTTCACTGCAGACTACCCATCTCTCTTTTTATATCTCTTCTACCCAACCCTTCTACATTTTATACATCTCTTCCCCTCCATATTACAACTACTGTCTACTAATCGTATCATCATACTCAGACGCTTCCATCATTACTATCTCAACTCATATATCTCCTCAGATTACAACCGTTCACCTCCCAACATTCCTGTACTTATTGCAGTAATCATCTTACACCAAGAGCTAATATCCCACCTATACCTGCATATTTTCTATACGATACTTACTTCTCACTTTATCTATCCGAATACTTCGTTATTTCAAACGTCTGTCCCAAATAATATTATCATTGCAAAATATGACATGGCTATCCCCACCAATTCTCCCATATAATGTTCAACAAATTACCACTTATGTACCCATCTGAATAATTCGGTATAATAGCCTTCTATTCTAACTACACTACTCGTATTTATCCACACTTTATTGTAACCAAGTCAATACAACTATTGCTTCTTTCCACTGCTATATTATTACAATTCATCACCACTTTCAATATCATTACATTTCATCTACCAGATTTAACTCTAATGTTTTTATTTCCACACCTTATCATTAAACAAGACCCAATTCCCTCCTGATGTTCCTATATCTCTCACTTCTATTTCTGTTATCATTTTCAGGATACTCCTACCACAACTGCTATGGATCCTTCTTTCTCATTTATTACTTTACAATCATTAATACATTGCTTCTCAATTGCATCGTTACACGTTTAATGTCGATTAATTACCTTGTCTGCCACCAATTATTCTCACAATCAATACACTATATAATTATTATACATAATTAATTTGAATCACCATTTGAATACTTCACTTTTAATGTAATCTTATAGCTTCATTGTCGCATCTGTTTGCTCAAAATGAATTAAACTCATTCACGTAACCTTACAACCAAGGCTACTAGACCTATACAGTCGTCCATCTCTAAACCACCGCATTTAATTAACATATATCTCAGAACACTTTACTAATATGCCAGATATCTACCCATTTTTACTTCATCATTGCCAATATTTTACTGCTTTTATTCAAATATTCTAATTCAAAAGGCTATTGAATTGTCATTGCACCACTTCTATTCATTAAACAACAACTACACTGCCCTATCTTTAGTTATTTTTGAACGTACCACCTCTGTGTCTGCAACACCTACTCATTAGAAAACACTGTATTCATTTGAATACCAGCACTGCCACGCCATCTTTTTGCCAATACTACACTGCAACTTCCCATGAATACCTAACACTAAATGGATCATCTGATAGCTAATAATATGGCAATATACATTAACCAATGCTCAATAGACAAACGGAATTGGTTTCCTCTCTTTATTCCCCATCACTAAATGATCACTCATCATTGAAATAATTAACCTTTCCCTCTTGATTAAAGGCTCCCATAACGTCTTTTTATCCCTACCCATCTCCTACTTCATTCTATTGTTACCGACTCTCTGCTAATCATCAACACACTCCATCCTTGCAATGCCTGCATTCATTAACTCTCTGACACTACTCCCATTTCCACCACACTATAATTATCATTACCTTTTTGAATATAATTGAAAGCACTCCATCATTGCTACGTTTTAATCACTCTCACACTTGTTATTATCACCCTACTCTCCCATCATCCGTATCACTTTTACATTTAATCGCAATCAAACAACTCTGATATTCATGACTCTCCCTTGCCACTCTTCTTTCAGACCTGTATTAGAATGGCAACTGCATGATTTCCCTGACACACACCCATCACACCATATATTCATACTCTTCTTGCTACTATCCCCATCGCAATAATTCCACTATCCTATCTACTCTGACACTATTACGTTCTCTTTTCTTCATTATCATTTGGTCAAGTAGATTCACCCGCATCATTTCTTATATTTCCCACTACTCTGCTCTCTCTGGCAGCTATCATCTCACTATTGCATCAACAACTTCTTCAAATTACTTATTCACACTTCGTACTGCCAATACGCTTACCCAGAAATACTACTTATCAACAAACTTCCAACCAATGTCATCCTTATCCTAAATCCTTCGATCATCTCACCAGCATTTGAACTCACTAAATTATGATGCATGTACCAGGACACCTTCCCACTATTACCGACTGCATGGCACTTCTTCGCTCTCATTGACTAACGATATCCAATCTTCTCCCCGGACTACTGTCACTTCACTTTTACCACTAGCATAGACATGATATTCTCACCTTTCTACGTTATCTCAACATCACCGTCTTTAAAATGACAACTAGGAACACTGTTTACACCCTATTCCAATCAACACTAGACTACAAGCCATGACACTCGCACTAACCTGCCCAATACTAAATCCAACATTGAAGCTATTCTGTCATCTCATTAACAAACCATAACATTCACCTTAGACCTTGTACCTTACTGTCGTGGCCTGGCCACTTCTTCATGACAACCAGATAAAGATATTCAGACTAAGAAAGCCACCTCATGTATTGCAATTAATTGCACTGTCATAAAATTTATCATGCTAAATAGATTGCACACCCGTATCAAATCTCTGTCTCATGAACACATTGCCCAACCCAGATATTCTGACAGATCATCCATTGCAATTCCTGATGCATGGATATCTTACGCAATCTCACAGCAACCATGTCAGAATTGACTGATATGTTTAAGGCTACCATGGCTCCATCCATGTCTTCTGACACCTACTTTGAAAACAGCTCTGTATACTTTTAAGAACAAATCGATTGAATTCTTGTGTAATTCACGCTTACACAATGTATATTGACAAAAGTGTCCATTGCTATAAACACCATTTGTATTCTTATACTATTAGAAGAACTAAACTTACACTTTGCCGTTGCTCCCTGCATTCACTAAAGACCCAGGTGACTCATTTGAATGAGCTGCGGGAGACAATATTTCATTGGAAATTACTACCCTGCTGGCCGACACTTCTGAGCCAAAGGAAAATACTTCACACTGTCCATATACATTCACTGCCCTTGTGTCTTAATGTTATTTATCTGGCGGCTAAGTGCAAATGTCAATCACTCTCTACATTTCCTTGTGTTGAATAATACATGCATTAATACCGACTACTCTTCAGATGCCTTACCCTCTTCATCCACCGGAGCAATGCAATCTTGTAATACATGTCATTCAATGATCAGAGTGACTTCCTTGTGAACGAATGTCATTGTGACTGCTAGCTGGCAGACAATATATAAGTATGTACCCGTTGCATCTGTGGATACTACCTTGTAATACCTGACACTAGGCCACTAGACTAGAGCAAGTGACTCAGTTGACTCACACTGCTATCACATCTGTCCCACGCTGCATATATTATCAGTCATTCTTCCAATACGCATTTCCATTCACAGAGTCTACCTAACAGCAATAAAGTGTACAGCTATTGCCAGATATTAAAGGAAATCTATTTGACGACACTTCAACCTAACAGGTGAGGACGCTATAATGGCCCACGATTACTATACACATTGATGTCCAGACATCCATTCCTAACACATACCAGTAATGACTCAAACATCAGAGTAACAGATCTTTAATAATGCCTGATCTCCCTCTTTTCTAACATTATCACTGTTAGAATATGGCTAATCAGAGAATCCATGTACTGTAACAAGAGCTTTTATTTACTATTGTATGCCATCCACTGTTCAGGAAAGAGGCCCATTGCATCTGACAATACCAGGGTGCAACAGCAGCTTGAAGTCATATATTCATTACTTCTAACAGAACACTTAGATAACCAGACTCAACAGCATGATACATATATTCAAGATTTGAAATGCTTACAATTTACATACAGCTGAATACAGGATAAACCAATTATATCACTGACTGTATCAACAAATGGATACTGACATAACCACATATCTAGACAGCCTGGTAACCTTGCATTTAACTCAATTGTATGCTTCTTTAGATTGTTGTTATTACTTCCACTACTCTCAACTCTCTTACAAGTTTGTTTTATTTTCCTATTTTATAACATTACTTGTAAATATTTGACTTTCACTTCTATAATCTTCATAAACCTACTCATTTTCTCAAAAATATTAAAAAATTGTACATTTCAAATCTCACATTGATGTCACATATTTATGCCAGTGGAAGTGCAGTTTCATCTGTAGATCACCACTCAATAATTGATGCTTCAGTTCTTAGTAGAGTCGTCAAAGCTTCTTCTATTGCATGTAGAGGATTTATTCGTAGGTTACTCCTCATCCCTGTATATTAAACACTCATATGGTGTACTGCCCATACCACGAAACATTGCAATCACCCACGCAAGATACCATAGACACCCTACTCAGAGAAAGAGGATTGTAACTTCTGTCCACCAGGTCCATGCCACATAAATCCCAACTGTTTTTAGTTAATGCATCTATTCTTATATAAGTTCAGTGGATATGGGGCCATTCTGCAATGCCTTAATTATTCAACACACAATGGATCAGTGATATATTGATACCTGTTCTGCTATGAAACACCAACTGAAGAGTGATTTGAACAGAGGCTACCACTACTCTTCATGTTGAACAAAGTACTGATAATCTACCACTCTACTATAGTCTTTAACAAGTCAACACTTATATACATGAATCGTTTCAACAGCTCCTCTGATACGCTAGTCACTAAATCAAGTTATTCAGTATTGGCCGTTGTTCCATTACCTTGTATCATCAAAGCGACTCTGCCTGCTTAACCTGTACTCATACAAAGGATGGCAACTGCACAGTGTCCAGTGGACATTCACTAGTATATGTGCTGAGAAATTATAGAATACATTCTCTGATTGTCACTGTTCAGTCGTACTGCCTAACTGAATTACTCATCACCTGCTATGAAAAATATACATCTATTAGAATAACAGCTGACTATCATATTACTCTATCACAGACACATCATCACCTGAGTACAAGTTGATTAGTTCGGTCATCATTACACTGACCAAACGATTGCTCTATAATTAGTTTGGGAACAACCAATTACTGCAGAAAGGGAAGCAACTTAACGCCTAGATTAATAGTAAAACATACATCAATTTATGTTATGGTTTGGCAGGCTGCTAGTAACTTGACAATATTAATTTAGAATGGCCTGATGCTGTACATTCCATCATGCTATATCATTTGAACAAACTCACAAGTGAACTAGCTTCTAGTTTCAGTCGGAACTTCCTTTGCGATGGATCTTCACTACTCAACCACCCCATTGCCTCAGTGGAGTACTTCTTTAATTTGAGCGTTCCAACACTGCCAGGCACCGTTTGAATTTAGTTGAATGGAGTGCACACGTTGATCATTAAATGCCAGAAATCGACTAATCTAACTCAGTTGCGATAAGGAAACACTTCATGTAAACGTACCAATTCTGTGGCCAGCAGGATAAGCAGTTACCACAGGGGCACAAACCATTCCAGATTACTCTTTCCAATAAGTAGTGTCACGGTAGATTGATGGGTGATACTGTACATGGGAATACAACACTCACTGCTTTTGCCGAGCTTACCTTTGTCATCCGGCATACCGAAGGAATTGGTTCCCTGTACAGCAACACCACACCATGCACTTTCATATAATTCCCGTCTTGAATAATTTCCATCACCTATAATAGTAACCACTGATGGCAGTTCAACCTCAGGAAATACTGATCTCAACCACTCTAATAATCTTATTATATATACATTAGGACGTTTCATTAACATGTGTACTAGAGCTTCTCCCCATATATTTGCTCTCTGTCACCTTCAGGCATCCCTCACTGCTAAATATCTCTAGAATATTAAAGTATTCGGATACTCCTATACTGATAATTATCAACACTCACTAGCAGTCGATATTATCCCAGCAGCTACAGGTGACAATTACAAAGTACTAAGAGTGGGTCAGTCATACCATCTTCACTGATCATACATTGATGTAAATTGACTACTCACCAATACTCAATAATAGCAACACACCGTCCTCCCTTTCCCAATGCCACTGGAGATATTATTAACCAGTTGATGGTTCTCATGCAGAATTATCCAGTACCACAGATCAGTTGACTACTCAGCAATGATCAAGCTGTTGTACACTTTCACCTGTGGTCATGTCTGTTGCATGATCTAGATTTGATGCTATATCATAAGGTCTGCAGTGCACACTATTCACACCAGACTAACTAATGTGGTAATGATCTGCTTCCAGGAACTAGCAAAGGATTGCTAATATTTCATTGTATTTTACATTCTGTCAACAATACATTCAATATAAAGACTAGAGTGGGTTAACTGCTTTAGTTGGTTCAGCTGAGAGTGCTGTAATAAGTCTGTGGCTTACTCCAACTTGAGTGGTTAACATCAGCTAAATATACTTCACTATAGCAATCATGGGAATAAACTATTCTACGGCACTGTCAATAACAGCTTCACGTAATAAGCTTCGACAGACTAGTATACCTGTTGAAACTATGACCATTGCGATACTAGCCTCTACCAGCTGTTGTGGGCTAACATAAGAGTTTCAATCCTAGATTATAAAATGAAGGTAGGTGAAATCTAGAACATTACTACTCGAACAAGATGAATCTGTATAATCATAGAACATACAAGTATGCGATGAGATATTTGACACTGATGGTACTCTTCACCATATAATTTATCACATTAAAATGATATATCAATGCTAGTTGTCTCAGTTATACTTGGTTAAATCAGAATCACAACAAGCAACTTGACTAGACTTACCAACTTTACAAAAGAGTCACTCTTACTGTTACAAGAATGCAATATATACTGGTACTGCATTACACGATGTGACACGAATATTATCCTATACCAACAATTATTACAATAATATACTAACCAAGGCAGAACATCACTCTGAATAACAGACTAAAACGTTATCCAAGTCAACAAGTACTATTTTATGTATCTACTCTTGTCCAAGAATCGTCACAATATCCATACTCTGTAATAATTTCTCGTAGATATATCTTGCTACAATGTTTTTAAATTCAAACTCCCTGTTTTGTTCAAACAGCCAAGAGGGTCCTACCGTATTTGACTGTAATCTAGCATGACTGCAATTCCTTCATATCAATTTGCATCGGTTCACTGAAGTTATCCTAGAGTATCACTCAATCAAACACATTAGATAATGAATGTCCCTTCTTAGCACACCACCTTCTGAAAGGTTGTCTATAGCAGTACACATAGGTGTATATAGAGTACTGTAAGCAATGTGAACTCATGACCGACCAACAAACGCTGTCTTTGTATATTTGGGTGAGTGATTCAGTACCTCTATTGCTTTCATTAAAGCCTTGATATTTCTCACAATATTTCTAACCCTTTGACACACACTCACTGGCAACTGATATTCTCCAACATATTGCTAGTCTCTAAAGTGTTCTAAAACGTCATAGCAATAAATTGCTAGGCTAGTCTAATCACTCACTTGGTGCCATCGTTCTCTCATCTTCACCTACGGTATTATTTAAGATCCATTTGTAAATTTAAAAAAACATAACGATATGAATGATTAATAAATAATGATCAAAGTGATAGCATAGACTACCCCCCACCTCCAGCTCTCTAAGTACTCCCTAAAAAAATAAAGCTGACAATATCTAAGTCTGGTAACAAGCATTTCCCATTGGAGAATAAATTTATGACATCCATTTATGAATATGCATAACAGACATTTAGACTGACTGATAATGGGTACTTGCAACAGCTGAATGATACATTGTTACTTCGATTGATTTAATTGCACTATAGAATGATTATTTCATGAAAGAAGAGAAATATCTCTGGAACTACCTGGTTATTCACCACATCTTTACAGTACTTTGCCTAAGAAAAAAGAGAAGAAATTCAAACATACAGACAAATTATAGCACATTCTTGCCCAGCTATAAAGTTTTATTTTAAAGCCTGGACAGCGTATCTCATCACATTGCTTCAGGCTTAAATAACTCTATTCAAAAGACTCTCAATGTCAAATTATCCATTGTAGACTTAAATATCTACTGATTCAAATGTACATTTCTACAAAGCTGAGACCGACTATTTAATGAATGACATCATGGCACTAGAATATATTGATCATCTTCATGGGTAATCGTCACGACCCACCAGGAACTCTAATATTGACCAAATCAACTAGCACTAATGAATGAACCAGCCTTTCTTCTGATCGAGCTATGATAACTTCTGATGAATCACTTTGGTTGAACTTGAACCTGATGAGTGATCATATGCGTCAAATAATATATCTCCCCCTAGAGATATGGCTAAAGTGGTACTTTCTTTACCCCAATACAACATCCGTCTATAATGTATATTTGTCAAAGGAGACTCAAGACGATAAGGCATATATGGGGTGACAAACGGTCATACAGTACTGAAGGAGGGATGCCAGTTTTTGACTTGATGAGTAGCATACTAAAACAACGACTTCACAACTTCAATAGCATTTTCGATTCATTTATACTATCCATGGTGATATTAATGTGGTTATTGCTGATGATAACAAACACCTCTAGAAGAGCAAGAGTGTCTTCTTGACTGAGGTTTACGCTTCTAGTTATTAAAGCTGGATAAGTTCATGAGCAGTGTATGTTTCATGCTGCCTGTGTTAACTGGGTGGAATTAACACTGTAGATGCCAGAACTGATAGTCACGAATGATGAGCACAGCTTGGTAACGGTTACTTCCTTCCTTCTTTGAATATCACTGAGGTTACCCTTTTTGGATACTGGAAGTGGCTTTAGTTACCCACCCATTTGATGAACAGAGAAATACATTCTTGAGATCTATTGGTTATGATCTATGGTTAAATTGCAACCCTGTTCTAGGATTGTATGTTTGTACTTCAAAATAATATCTAGTATTGGATCATCATTTCTGACTTTCTTTCTTTAGAATACATACATACACTGGCTATATACTGGTAGATATTTTACAAGTCTTGTGCATAAAGTGTTAAATAATGCCACACAACATTACTAGAGTGAAGACAGATCGGCCCTGCATCAATATTCTTAATTGAGAAATAACACGACTGACCCTCTAATACTATCATCATAGAACAAAGAACAGCTACTTCACTTGGAGCTGATAAGTTTTTATCACTTTCGTATTCCTAATAAGTCATTGAATTAAAAACACCTGGATTCGCTTCAATAACTTTTGAAATTAAATATTCACATCTATTTAAGTCGTTGAATGGATCGCACTATTAGATTAATTCATGAGCAAGAATTCGAATAGATGATTCTAATGACAGACTAACACACCAATTGATTGACTGGACCTTCATACAACTCATCTTAAATCAGTTATGCTGAAATACCGGTACATTTTACTGTCATGTTTTTTTTGAATTCACATAGTCAGATTGATATTCTATAGGAATATTCTCATTGATTCAATTAAGCATGGCTTACCGCTATAGGACAGCCAAATTATCTTAACGAAACTTGTTTGCAGATGTGTTGAATCGTCTGAAACATTTAGTTCTTAACTGGTTTTATCATAATCCACCAGAGAAGATTAATCTATTGCATTTGTATATATCAAACTTTTCTAATGAGTCTAAGAGAAACCCAGCGATTTTAACTGTTACCATGACCAATTGGAGACATCAATGGATCTTGGACATAACTCACATCATTACTGTACAAGGCATTTCAATTTGACTAGAACAGTGCATGTGTTCGCTCTAGGACACATAGCAATGCATCATTTATGGAATGTATTCAATTCCATTACCAGTGGAGTTGACCTTTTAGTTTGTAACTGTAGCTTCTACTGTCTAATCCAAACTGTTCTCTTCTATCAATTGAACAAGTACTTTCTGTATCTCCTTCTTTATTGCTGTTAACATTTCTTGGAAAATTTACAAATTTCATACATTTTCATCAAAATGAGATTTCAAAGATTCAAAGCAACTTTAACTGATGATAACACTTCTTAGCAATCCTACAAATGCCACTATAGTTGTCACATTGTAATTTGAACAAAAACCACCTGTTTCAAAAGACTCTTTCCTAATGAACAAATCAATTTCCTCATTACTTTATCATTCCTAAGCAAGCGTCCCCTTTGATTTAGAAGATGTTGAGAAGATCCTCCAAGTTATGACCTATTTAGAATATGAATCTACAGTCACTTCGCAAATGCAGATCTCCATTTATTAAATTGAAACTGCATACAATATCAACACCGAATACATGAATTTCAATACTGCTGATTTGATTATAGTTTACTGATACTTTAAATTTAGTTTAATATTTCATTAAGAACGGGTACGTAGTTGAATAACACAGTCACTTGTTTAAGATCTAATGATATACTGGTCTTCACTTTTTAAACATTTACATGAAATAATAGATCATAGATATTTTCCCATAGCGCAAGTCATGACAAGTACATACAATCCAAATGGAGGCATAACAGTTTTACCAATGGTTGATATACTATTAATGCAATCCCATGAGTATGCTAAACAAATTTAACAGTATTGGGTATTTTCTTAGAATCTAATAATTGTTGGACAAAGCCAAATAAGACACACATCATATCAAATCCCAACCAGATACACAACAATATAACACACGGCTATTAATTAAACTGTTGTATGAACTCCAAAATGTTAAATTCCTGTTTTACTTTGTTTCTTTCATGGTATTGCCACAACCACAATAAATCATTTCTTCAATATAATATCAAAATCCATCAACCCAAACCACAGCAACTCTCTATGATTGAAATTCAATACTCTTCCACGTAACTTATTTAATGGAAAACCAACAGAACTTTGTGATGCGTCTAGAGTTCTAATCTCAATAATTGTTGATATGCGATGATAATTATCTTTCAACTAAATTACAGACTATAACCCAAGTGCTAGCCACTAAAGCATTCAATGTTCAACTAACATTCGCCATAAGAATAATGGAATACAACTAAGTAAATTTGTTTGCAACAATGTTTATGTCAAATAATGAATTATTACAACTGATTAAGTATTTCCCCAAATCACTCAATTACCATGAATACTGACTTGAACAAGATCCCCAAACTGCTATGAGATTAGATGATACGTTAATAATACTATTAAAATTATTGGAAATGGAAAAACCTGGCGTAGTGGAATTGTCAATTCATCTAGGCAAATCCAATTCTATAAACTTAATTTTAGATGATATGAGAGATATATCTGCCTCTATCATTCCAATTTGGGAAGGTTCCATTGCCAATATTATCTTCTATTGAACTAGTGTTTTTGATGAAAATTATATCTCCACTTCAACATACATTTGGTATAATATTTAGCTTAGGATAGTAATTTCTGGCTCTTTTTATTAGAATAAATACACACTGACAACACAATCTATAGACTATATGATTCTTGGATAATGACAAGTTTGATATTAAATGCTTCTATACAAGACATGATAGACTACCACATTGGATGCACCATTAAAATAATTTGAGATTTGATTTTATTCAATAATTTAATAAAGTAACTGTCACTATAATATCACCACCTTAGTACTCAATCAATTCTTTGACATGGATTCAAATATTCTTTATTCCTGGTAGTATACTTGCAATTACTAACACCAGAAATTGCTTCAGTAATTCTTGAGTGTAACTATAACTTTTTATTTCCAATAAATCTAAGTCTTTAAATGAATAGTAAACTTTGACTGAAACTTGGACATGGATTGGAATAATTGACTCTTGTGGAAAGATATCATATCAATTACTTGATTAAGCCACCAGACATCACATTCTGAACATGGTTTACTGGAATAAAACAATTAATACTCATTGCCGTTCTATATTTCATATTATCACATTGACAAACTAATTCATAATTCCCATTGATACAAAAGAAAATGAATTATTGCAGTACTACGGTCAAACTCTTATTAAATTGTTGTTTACTTGCGGTTAGTTGTATCCACTGAGATCATTTAGTTCTCAGCCATTATTATTTTCTTAAAATCCTCAGAGAGGATTGACTTATTCCTCCTTTAGATGTGGAATATTACTAAATTATCTCACCAAATAACCACCATATTGAATTGTTTGTCATAGAATTGAGGGATTTCAATACCTCTGGAGTACGGGTCATTTCATTGCAATATTATCCACTTTATCTGGCATAGTTCATGGATTCATATTAGGAAAAAGACCAATGCATCAGTAATGGGATGCAGTCTGTTTCTTGACCAGTGGTATTGCACATTTAAGCTTATCACTGTAACTTCTGTTGCATGATCCAATGTGCTCTCTTCCAATCACTGATCCAAAGTGTTCTTTATCTCCTTCAATTTTTGCTGTTAACTTTTCGACAATTTCATCCATTTTTGAATCAAATTAAAATTTAAAGATTCAAAGCAACTTCAACTGATGAGAAATCATTTCTATAAACACCCGCACAAGCAGGCACTGAACATGACCCACAACACTTAAAGCAATAGCTGCATGTTTTATCACCACACTGGAAATATGAACTGACCACAATACCAATTGCACTACTATCACGACTCATACACTCCCTAGATTGAAAAGATATTTCCGCCAACTGGATATGCCTTATTTCACAGTATTAGACTAAACATAATAGCACCAATTAGGTTATTCCTTGGCTAATATGTACTGTGTGAACTTCACTCATTAAGTGAATACTATATCAGACCTATTGATATCAAACTCAATTGCTATTAACTGTCCTGGCTTTCTTTTTGATACTTTTAAATGAAGTGATAAACTGTTTCTGTTTACCCCTTTAACATGTTTGAACATCAAAACCAAATACAACTGGATAAATAACACATTTACTGATGGTTGATATGCTATTATTGCAACTTCACTAGATATTTGAACAAACTAAGAGTTGCGATGATTTCCCTCTAATCTCATTATTCTTGGCCCAACCCATATAACACCAAGAACGCATTAAACGCACATCAGCATCATTCCAAATAATAGATTAAACTATTGTATGAACTTTAAAGAGTTGAACTTCTGTTTTCCTGTCATTTTTTCATGATATTGTTACAACGCACCAATTCACAAAAAAGTTGTGTCTTCAATATACCAACAGAATCCACAAAAGCAAACAGTAGTAACCTTTCCCAACTGTATCTACATCTGGTTTAACTCTATTAAGTCAATGGAAATCCATTAATACTTCAATGGAAACCTTTTTAAACTCTTAACTCAATAATTGATAATTTTCAATAATAATAAAGATTTGACTAAATTGCTGACTATGACTAACGATCTAACCACAAAAGCATTCAATACTAGATGAACACTCACAACAGGTCTAATGAATACAACTAACTGAATTTATTTGAAAGAATTAGACTGTTAGAGGATTTATGTCCAATAATGAATTATCAGAATTAAATAATGACTTTCCCATATCTGGTATTTCTCCTCAACAACAACTTGAACAAGATCCATAAACATTTACCCTAGCTACTGATATGATATTAATACTGTTAAACAGTCATTAAAGGCAAAACTCCATGCTGATGGGAAATTTCAAACCATCCATGAAATTCAATTCAACCAGCTTAATCTTGCCCGTTATGATACAAAATGCCAATTCAATTATTCCAATTTGCCCAGAATCTATCACAACAATTGTCTATTGCTAAACCTTTACTTTAGTTGAATGGAATAGCTTACTTTAGCACACAATTTCACAAAACCATTTCTATCGCCATTTAATAATTGAATTAATACATTTCTATGATATGGTTTATTCCACTCAAGATTAATATTCTTTTAACCAATTTCACTAACAAGCATTTACAATCAATAAGACTAGTCATTATTTGTGCAATACAGCCCAGAAGATGAACGTCTCACAGATGAATACAGTTTATTTCTTTGAATTATTTTGACAATTCCAAAAACTCAAAAATTACAATATTCAACTAAAATGCAATTTTAAAACTTATTTTAACTGCTTTATTTAATAGTAGCAATACTTGCTAAAAGAGTGGGCAAGTCTTATTCTTTATGTAGAAGATATTCTATCCCTCTTTTTCCAATATTCTGTCTAACTTTCTGTGATATTTGTACTTTTTATAATTTATAATTTTTGATTTATGTAAATTCGAATAAATAAAGAACTCTTGAAGTTACTCTCATCAAAATACAGTCAACTAGACAAATACCCAGCAAGGCCAGACAGTGGCCTATGGGGAGTTGCGAATGGGCAAGTAACCAGGCACTCCATCTAACAGGAAATTCTGGACCAACCACCTACCAATTTGATTTATACTCATATATGTTGCAATTGCCCCTGACCATCCAAATTACATCACAAGAAACACCAGCAAACAAACATACGATTGTTTTCAGTTTGAACTCCAATTTAACAACACAAATATATATCTTACAAAACAACAAAGCTTTACATATAAATTACACTGACGGTCCCTCTGGTCCACTTGCCCTATTAAAATAATTGTGTGAGATCTGAAGGGATGGTATGTTTCCAAGTATAACCCCCAGGATCACCACATACAGTGGAACACGCTTTTCTCGATAAACCACTTTCGAACACATATATTTAAAGTAAACAGGGAACGTTGTGGTATGTTTAAAATAATCAACCGAGATATATTTTTGGAACACCTCCTTGTATTTCCTGCTCTCGTACATGACCCATATCATTGTAACCACCACAGGGACTTTTATGGTATTGCCAATAAATCCCTCTACCAACTTTTTACGGTCTGCAGTTTGATACTGGAAAGAATACCATGCCTCCAGATCTGTCTGCCTCTTGCAAATGCACCATCGTTGTTATTTGCAATCTTTTCTATACTCTTTTTGTTTCTAAACACAGCAAAATAGTAATTACTCATATTAGAGAACAATATTGGGCTGTGATCGACGTTACCCTTAAATAACAGCAACATTACGTTGATATGTCGTGAGGAGATTAACCCAAAATGCATTTTGAATGTTTCACAAGGATTCAATGCCAACCCATCCTTGTTGGCTGCCTTCTCTGGATATGTCATAAGAGCTTGGTTCATCTTGATAAATTTCTTTCTAACAGTGTCTTTTAGTCTCTCCAATATTTTGATCAACTGCAGCGACGCACCGATTCTTGGCAACTGGTTTATAGTGGATGTGTACTTACCCCTATCCTCAACGATCTTAAAAATTGCAAACAATTCATAAAGCAAACCTCCAACAACCTTAGCTGTCACACCACACTCGTCTACACCATGCAGGGACATCAAACAGTCTGCGCAAATATTTGAGGATATTGTATCATCCCATGTCAAAATGTTCCTTGGCTCAATTTGAATGGAATATCACCCATTCTTGGTTCCCACTCAATTTCGTCTTTGGGATCTGTTGGTGCAGATACAGTATGCTCGAAATCCTATGTTGCAGGATGATGTTTTAATGTATACTCACTAATGACTATATTTTTAGTCGCTATGTTGGGTTTTCTATTTTTGCAGTACCTCCAGACAATCTGGGAAACTCAACACTTTCTCAATTACTATCGGTGATGGGTGTATCCCTTATACCGTTGTTTCTGAATATTTTCAAATATCCTGCTGTAGCTGGTCTAGACATTTCGTCTAGTGAACATTCTATTTCTAGAGGTTTTTGCAATCAACTTTATGATATATGCAAGTGTAGTCCAAAAAAAATAATATCAAAAGGCTCGACACGAGAAAGACAGCCGAATAATTATTAGAGGTCTAAAAAACTTAAAAGACATCCTGACTTAAATATAGTAAAACAACAAATTTTCTAAATCTGAATTAAAATTGTGTCCCATAACAAATATAAGATTTTTTGTCCAGTTGCTTTCTAATGAAAACTTAATATACAACAAATAAGAATTCAAACTTTACTTCTTTTTCACTCTCCATTGAAAGATTGTATTGTGATCGAAGAGTTCATATCAACTTGTCCTGCGTTATAACCAAAACTCCAATATTTAACTATTATCAACAGTATAGTTTATCTGATCTAATCATGGATTTCCCGTTTGGCAATTATGGATACTTGCAATTGAGGTTACACTGAACATGTATGAGCTTGTGATAATTGGTTCCGATAAACTGGATCCAGAAATGGCATTAGTATTGCAATCAGTGCAACATTGGTATTGTGTAATAAGCATTTATGCATCAGAGTTTCCTAATGAAACCTAACACAACCACAACTTTAACAGTTTAGTTACAGGAAAATAGAAGCTCTTGATAAACAGTGAAGTCAGTAACATGTATACATTGGTAATATCATTCAAGAAACACTTATGAACAGGTAGTCTATCTGAAATCTGGTTTGAATGAAAAATAGTAACATTAACATTAAATTAAAACTTGCAAGTTAGTATATATGTATCCTGCATAAAACGAGTATGGCCACCCATTGAGTATTTGTAAAAGATTGATTAGCTTTGGGACACTCTATCAGATTTCTTATAGTTCTACTTTGAGGTTTTTATTTTTCCCTAAGAAACCGTTGGGTTTTGCTATTTAGTTATACGTTGTCTCCTCAATCTTTTAACGTCCTGAGATAATTCCAATATTATTTTATCTCTTTCCTCATCTTTCTCCCTTAAGATCTTATCTCTTTTCTTCTCTCTTTCCAACATTTCATTTCTAAGCTTTTTTATCTCTTCGAAGTTTTCGGCTTTTAAGGCATCTTTTGCAATCAACAAGTCACCAGTTTGTAAAATGACTCTCTTGTAGCTAACCTCTTTTCTCTGTTCTGTTTTATGTTTCTTTATTTCAGGTTCCCAATAACGATGGTCTAGATTTAACAGTGTAAATAAAGAGACAAATATCAGTAAGGTTGTCAATAGTAAACAAACACTGAGAAGTTTTCCACGGTCAGCATCATTTTCCCAATCAACTTGTAAATGCCGGTACGATAAATAGATCCAAATTCCTCCAGTAGTTAATATGGGAAGTGAAATTCTTACGTAACACCAATTTTTTTCATTGTTAGATAAACGATACGCTGGTGAATAATGGCCTTGCCCTTCCACTCTATAGCTTTGGATACTGCGCTCATTGATTAGTGGTGGGAGAAGTTTGTAGTGAACCATACATAGACATGAAAGTAATAAAAGATGAAAACTAAGCGAAATAGAATAGAGTGGCATACCAAAAACTTCACCAGGATCCCCTAATAAAACTATAGAAAAACCACTTGACACAAAGAAACAAATTCCGAATGTCGTTCTGACATCTTCAATGAAATCAATTTTATTGTTCAATTTTTTCAATCGTTTGCGTTCTTCTTTCATTGAGGAAGCAACTGGGGTCTGGTTAATGGTGGATTTGTTATTTTTTTTCTGGAACTGAGAAATATCATCTGACATTTCAGAAGAACCAGAGGAAGAAGATGGGTGTTTGTCAAATGGGGATAAGCTTTTACTATGCTCTTCGCCCATTCGACTCCTCTGTTTTTATATTAAAATGTTGGTTCCGGAGTTTTTCTTATTTAATGAAATATTAAACACGTTCTTCTCCAAGAAGAGAAATAAGGGTATCGGAAATGTTGAGGCGCATCATTGATTCACGCAATAACAATAACAATAATGAGCGTTACGCAGTGGGGATTTGACTCCAACTTCACGTGGGGATTTGGCTCTTTAACACATATATAAAGGGAACATATTCTTGCTTTAGTTTCATTTTGGATCTTTCTTTTAGGATTACATCTTAATTTGTTCGTCACGGGAGAAAGCATTAGCATATTAGGTTATCGCAGTTCTGCTTACTTTTATAATGGAATCGACCACTGTATTGCTAGGTGTGATGGTTGGATTCACTGCTCTTCTAGAACATATTTTGGCCATTGATAAAGAAAATGGCACTTGGATTTTAAAAGGAATCTTTTTGGAGTTGATGGGATCATATATATTTGCTTTCGGTATAGTAAGATATAAAGAGGCAGGACCGAATTATTTGTTGAATGTTAATATCATATGGATTGTGTTAATGACATCGTTATTTATATTTGCCGAGAAACTTTCCTTAAAGTCAAAAAAAAATAGAGCCAACTAGTGACATAAAACAAGGAGCTGGAAATCATTAAGCAAAACTGCTTTGTTTTGTTATATTTGCTTTTAATAAACATTGCTTTTGCTGCTTAATACAGTTGATCTGTAGATTCCATGGTAATACTAAAGAAATGTATCAAATACATAAAGATTTATGCATACATTATATTATTATAATAATAAAAAATACTAGTCTATACTATTCCATAAACTGCCTATACCTGTAACCACCTTTCCAACAGTAATAATCTAGATATCGTAATATTCAGACTCAAAAGGTTTGACAATGGATTGAATGGTGTAAATGGTTTAAATGGCTTAAATGGTTCAGAACAAATCATCAATATGCTACTTATTTCAATTGTTGGTACGACTCAGTGTCTTTTCAAAGTATAATAAGATAAAAGAGAGTATAATTTTTAATAAGCAGTTAGATTTTCTGTGTCCATAGTTGCATTCCAGAAATTCATTATAATATAGCAGGTGTAAAATATGTTGATCGTGAAATTGTATATTTAATGTACTGCAAAATAATACCGCCTAAAATAAAATTACACTCAGCTTACAAATGCGCAGAAGAGTATCCATATTTTAAAATAAGCTCATTTGTATTTTGAATCAAGGCAATCCTTACCCATAACCTAACCGGGATTAGAAAAAGCAAGGTTGTAAACAGACAAAGTAATAAAAGGACATGGACAATTCAGTATTGTGTAAATTGTGCACTTACCAGTTGTTTTAATCTATCGAAACTGACTCATTTTTTTCTTCTTCATGTGACTAACTTTCAACAGGACCACATAATAATTGAAAAGATGGTTATTCTGTTTGTGGGACAATTGTATGGGTGTGTATCCATGTTGTCCTTTTAACCATATGAATATCACATAACAATCAACTGCTATTTAAATATAAATTTGATAAAATATATAAAAGAAAAAAATATATATATTGAAAAACCGTTAATTGCTATATGACAACCAAACTCAACAGCAGCATTATAACATACTCAACCATGAACAGAGACACGAAGGACAACCAACTTAAAAAGTGAATACCCAGGAGGCAAATGTGCTCTGTATTGAATCGAATGATTTCGATCTTTAGGAACCGCCGGGAAAATCTGCTAAATCATATTTGCTTTGAAATATTGGAATCGCTTCTCGAGTTAATGACCCAATTGGGAATTATTAAGTCGGACAGTGGGATTGCTTGCTACTTATACCATTCAGGGAGAGACAGCAATCAAAATGGGATATACGAATTAGTTCTATTAAGAAACATTAACACCAAAGATATGAAAAAAGTTTCTGATCTGATCCAAGATGTGAAACTGGGTAGATACACTTTAGAATCATATTTCAAGCCATTGGAATTCACCATACCATTGGAAAATGTGTTTATATTTATCCAAGAGCAAATAACAATAACCTTCACAGATCAATTCTCTTATAATTTCAATTGAATCTTTCTATTTACAAATAACGATAACGACGCCAGAAAGAGATTAACGCAGATCACATCTGATTTATACGAGCAGTAATTTGTCAGCATCACAACCTTCTTCTTTGAAGATGAATCAAATAAATTTGACACTTCGTTTTACAGTGACATCTTGAATAGTGGTTCCCTTATCAACAATGGAAAATATACAGTTCCATATGTGAGACCAATATCAATCGATGCCATAAGATCAAAAGTTCTCCGGGCAAGAGATGCAAAACGGTTATCATTTCGTTGTCCTTTCATATTATCTGAGGAAATGAAGATTAAGATTGGAGTGAGGGGTACAATGTCACAGGTAAAGAGACACCAGGTTCCAAGTACAAATTGGTGTAAGAACAGGATAGTATTCACGAAGAAGCGTTTTCTTCTCGAAAATATTTTAATCCAAAAACCGCCGAAATCATCCAACCTTCAGCATTACACAAAGTGTATCCATTCGGTGATATTTACATCGAGCTAAATGAAAAAGAAGAGTCAGCAATTGATGAAGTTTGTGGGAATAAAGACGCCCACTTTAAATTGATTGGATTCCGCTCTAAAGACAAATGTATTCATTATTTCAACAACGTCGACAAGTCGGTGTTCATTTATCCAGACGAAGAGCAATACATTGGATCCACTAAAATATTTGCATCACTGTTCAAGAATATGCGTATGTTGAACAAGGTAGCTTTGGTCAGGGGGAAACCAAGAAACAATGGTAATGCTGCATTATATGTATTAAACCCCAGTGCAAGTAATGATAGAAATGAAGGGTTTTTCATGATCAGAATTCCGTTCATTGATGAGATGAGAAAGATCCCAGATTTAGTTTCGAATGACATGAACAGAAACGACCCTTCAATGGAAAATGCTCTTTTCAGTGTTACTGAAGCAATAGTAAAAAAATTTACTCTGCGTAATTGCTATAATCCTAGTGATTTCAAAAACCCAGCTTTACACAAATACTACAATACACTACATGATTACCTGTTGCAGCAAGAGGAAGACCCCAGAAGTTAAAAGGATTGGGAAAGACTAGTACAGTCTGACGACACATTAAAAAAATTGAGAAATGTGAGAGATAGAATCGTCGCATCCTCTTAATCTACTAATAGAGATGAGAAAAAGTTAAGCCAGTATTTTGATATGTGGAACCATTTATATGAAAAGATAAAGCAAAGTAATACTGGGTCATCTGCCATTAAAAAGGTAAAGAAAAGTACTACTGCCTAGACTGAATGGGAGATTTTAGCCCAATTTGGAAAGTGTTGAACCGGTAGTGTAGTTGTATTAATATAATGGGATCTTAGCTGCTTATGAAGGTAAACCATTTTAGTGGTCGACTGTAGAATTCATAAAATAAATGCCTGAAACCATAATTTCACTTTTTAAGACTGAAGGAATCCTGTTAAATTGAATTAATGTTTTCCAGATCTTTGAATTGATTACTTAGAGTAAATTTTGTTTTCAATTCTCACAAATACGGTCAACCATCTGAAGGAACTCTAGATAATTAATCTAGCAACCTACCAGATATAAAAAATTGAACTGATTTACTACCTAAACCATTACATGACAATTATGCCCCCGTTACCACTTTGGTTTTAGAATGCTCCACGTCGAAGTCTTCAAAAATTTCATCGTCGGTACAGTAACCATCAACCTTATGCACCACCTTGTAGCAACTTACCAGACTATAAATGTCGTGTGGCCTCTTTTTACAACTGAAAAATAAATCACCTCTTGGTCCTCTTGTATAATTTGATATTCACGCCAATCTTTTAGAATCATCTGAGAACGTAAAAGTACTTATAAGCCATAACTACAACAGCTCGGACATATTAAACGACCTCTCGGTTTTTATATGTGAAAATTTAATACCCGCGGGACATCATAACAGGCCACTTCCACGCTAGCGTTGAAACAATTAGTTAATGCTTTAAATGAATCTGATACAGTTTTCATATGTTTTTTATAATATCAAATTCAAACATAGCAATTAACCAAATAGCTATTAAATCTGGTTACTATTAAGAACACAGTAGTTACACTATAGTAGAAATTACACTTCCTTTATCAAAACACTTAAACTTCCTACAAGTGCAATAAAATGGTTTCTAATATCAAATATAAAATTTTACTCCCAATTGCTATCCTAATGGTAACTTTATATTATATAAACCAAGATTCAAAGTATACGTCTTCCTCGGTATCCGTTGGAAGATTGCATGGTGAAATAGGGATTAAAACCGACTGGACCTGGATTACAATGAGCAGTCTAATATGTGGATGGTGTAAACTGAAAACATCCTGCTGTGTTGCAGGGGTGGCTGCTATGTCTGTAGCTACATCTTATGGCAGTTTTATTATGTAAAGTGCAGATACCTCTACCAGCGAGTTACTATAAAGTGGAGATCTAGCGTATCCCGTGTTGAGGTAAATAAAGACTTCATAATAGTGAATTCATGTAATTGTGATGGTTGATGAACTCTTATACAGTATTGTATTGAGATGTGTCGCATAATAATACCCCCAGATATGATAATATATAGATGAGTTAAATCAGCCATGCCTATCTGGTTTATCTACAACAACTATTCCACAAAAATGAACAATTGACGATATCCTGTAAAGAATCTTTTCTAAATGCTTTACGTATTGCCTATCACATAAAAAGATCATTGAATTGAACACTTTAAACTATATTCCATTTCACCGAAAAGAGACAATAAGGTCGCAGAAAATGGATAACTAACCTAATGATATGAGCCGACCTTCGAATATACTTATTGATACGTTCACATGGAACTATAGAATTAATAACCTACTTCTATCCTACATACTTTATATACTATACCAGTCACATCTTTAGCATTTTACGCATCAATCCTGAAAAAGCATTAATATTGTAGTTGGTGCAACTTTGGTAGTATAGTACATTAATTTGTTCTATGACATAATAAAGTCGAACCTAGCACAAGTCTGAACTTACATGGTCAACTGTGGCATTAGTGTTGCCTGCATATTGTTATTATACCTTTTTTTTTCTAATTGGTTTCGTAACTATAACATCACAGTACTATATGTTTATCAAATGTGGACTTCAACAGAGGCTGTGTTTTATCTAAACAAGATTACTGGCATGTTTGGTTTTATGTTCATTTATAGTATTCCTTATACAAATACTCAGTCACCAAGGTTATGACTATAAGGATACAGTTGTGACAAAAATAGAAGAAAGAAGAAAGAAGAAAGCAGTCTTGTTAGAATGGGAAGAGACAACAATTGTCAATTGTCAGATTAAATGTTATGTAAAGAAAATAAAATAGGGCTGAAAGTGGAGGTATCATGGCGTTGAAGGGGCCACTATCAATGTCATCGATTCACCAAAAGAATATTGCTGAAACTGAAAACGAGAAAGAAAACTTTACAACACCAGGTCAGTTAGCTGAAAGTTTTGTTATTAAACTCAATATCCCAACTAGTGCCTATCATTTCTGCAGCAGTGACGAAAAAGAAAAACATACCTGATATTGTAGAAACTGGTTTATATGAAGCTTAGCAATAATTTCAACATTAAAATATAACTAGCAAGATAAATATAAATATACTCCGTTTTTATGTATAGGGAAAATGTAGCTATGGTTCAGTGCTATAGAAAATTGTTTATGACTAGTAAAATCAACCTGCACTCATTTTATTCTTCTTCGGGGTTTAAATTTTAGTTGGTTTTGTTATTAGTTTCTTTCACTTCTTCTCTCAACCTTTTTATCTCGTTCTCTTTTTCATTTAATAATTCCATTAAGATCTTATCTTTCTCCTGTAATAAATTGTAATATCGGGCATCTTTGTCCACCCCGTCAGTAGCATCTTCTCTCTGCTCTTCTCTTTGTTGCTCCAATATGGCTTCACTACTACTAGGACCTATTTTCGCCATCACACAAAAAGAGATAACTGCGATTAACACCCCCGATAATACGGAGCGAATTAATACATTTGAACTTCTAGGTTTCGCATAATGGGCATGAATGTAAGTTAAATATACCCACACCACTACATCAGTTGAAATAGCCAGCAAGATTCTCATGTAACACCAAAACAATTCATCTTCAGACCGGTGATATGCTGGTGGAAAAGGCATTAGTCCTTGTATTTTAGAACTGACAGTGCATCGCTCATTAAGTAGCCGTGGAATAAGTTGATAGTGAACAATAAACAAAGCCAAAAATGATATAGAATGAGAAATCAACAGACAGGAATAGAGCTTCACATGCATGACTTTATCAGGCAGAGTTCCCGTTAAGATAGTAAGAAAACTAAGCACAAATACAGAGAGATAAATTACTATGCTAACATATTTCAGGACTTGGGCCCTTTCGTTTAAGCTTTCTAGTTTTTTCAGGTTATCTTCCTTAGAAGCATCTTTTGCTGATTGGTTCGTGATATTTTCATCAAGTTCTCTCTTTGGGTGGGGTTCGTTAAGTTTCGAATCTTCAGATATATCGGGGGAGGAAACTGAATGTTCCTTTTTATTCATACTCTTTTTAGATTTGGATGGGCCCGTAATGCGGTCATCGTTATGTGACATGTCTTCAAGAGTCTTTTAGCTAACTACAAAATAATTATTCAAATATTAATACTGTTGAGTTGATATGTTACATATAATTACAATTAAAGTATGACAGTGACGAATCTAACGCTATTGTGAAAGGTAACTAGAAATAATTTCTTGAATCTCCACATAATGTTCATTCAGTGGCTTTTTTTGAATTTATATGAAATTTTCTTTGCGGAATGAACCCCAAAAAATTTCATCGGAGTTATTGAGAGAGTTTTGTATTCCCATTCGGGCATACACTTCCGACAAATCGTGTATATAATTTTATTACCACCGACACTAGTACTGTTTTAGTTATTAATCAAATATTAATGGACTAAGTTTTGCCATTTCCTGATCTTTAATTCCTTCGATTTTCCTTTCCTCATTACTTTTCCTTTTACGAAGTAGGCATTACTAACCTATTTCGTCGAAACTAATTTTTACTTTTAAGATGGATGTCATTCATAACTTTACAGTAACAAGAAGAGATTTACTAATGTTTTGAAAACTTTTTTATCAACATTTATACATGAATGATAACTGCTTTTTAGCTTATCGTAATAACGGTGACAGGTGATATATACCGATTTTTTTGTTTTAATGCATTTCCTAGCTAAGATCAGAAAAGAAGAATCTTCTATATCATAGGCACAGGTTATATTTCAAAGTTTATAGTATCATTCTATTTGGGGAGGAGTTTTCCCGAAAGCTTAGAAAGCTAAAACAAAATAAAGGTTCAATAAATTTGTGATGGAGTAATATCTATCCATAGAAGTCTGGTTTTAATATAATACAGATGTGTAAGATTAGGATGATTCAATAATTTTATACTGTATCGAGTACTGTAAAATAGTATTGCCTCGAATAAAATATAACCAGCTTAAGAATACCTATATTGGTGTCCAACATCGGAATAGTCTAATAAATCCTTTCATCGATTATATCAAGGGAAGTCCAGACCTCTATGGACAACCAGGGGTTAGAGACGTCTGGTTATTTATTACCACTCACAAAGCTAATATATATCAAAATTAAAAGGACAGGCCACAATCGGAGAAGATGTATACTTATCAGGCATGTTTTTTTTATTTATCTGCCATGGTTCATTAGCCTTTTTGTTTTGAAGGCATATGTATCTCAATCATGCAACTATAAGTGTTCGTGCTTCTATGGTTGTCTTTTCAAAGATCATATCTTCAATTTCATCTTTGAATTTTTCAAAATAAAATAAATAATGTATTAAGGTGAAAGATGAATCAAAGAATACGAGCTGTTAATATTGAAGAAGGTAGTTTTATCCCATCATTGAAAGAAGGAAATAGTTTGGAAAGGAATTTTTGTTCAGCAGTGAAATGGATAATATGCATATGTTACTCTCTAAACTGGTTGCTATTCGTATTTCCAATGTAATATTAAAATACTATAATAGTTGTAATATCTTGATATGAACAAAGTTCGCTTTAGCAATTACTCAAGTGCTTGCTTTTCTATCCGGTTATGATATTCAATATTGAAGTTCTCAGTTATGACCATTGTATTATTTTAAAGGCTGCTTCATGTGAAACATAGAAATAATATTAGCATTAAAATAAAAATAAAATATAGGAATATAGGGTATATATTAATTAGCTAGTAGTCAAAGAAACAGAAGGTAGTTATGGTTAGATATATTGAGATAGTTCTTTTCTCAATCTTTCACATTCCTTACCTCTTTCTTGTAAGGCCATCAAGATGGTCTCATTCTCTTTCAATAATTTGGTATATGAATCCTCTTTGTCCGACACTTGTCTTCTAAGCTTTATTATTTCTTCCGTTTTTTGCAATTTCAGTTCATCTTCGGCACGCATTATGGCATAAATCTGAGAGTTCAATGTTTTCTTTTCAATATCATCATTTCCCTGCTTTGTATTTTGTTCTTCTACTTTGGACTTAACAGCAAGAGGGCCAAGTTTTACCCTGACAAAGAAAGAGAATAAAAACAGCAACGCTCCCAAAGATATACATATAAGTACTTCATCAGAATTTTCCAGGGAATTTTTGATTTGAAAATCCATATACCATAAGTATATCCAGATACCTATGTTTATTAAAATAGCAAGCAAAATTCTTAGGTAGCACCAAAACTTCTCGTTGCTAGAGGGGTGATATGCTGGGATATAATAGTCTTTCTCTGGTAGTTGGTAACTTGTAATACTGAGCTCGTCAATTAGTGGTGGAAGAATGTGATAATGCACAAAAAATAAACCTATAAATGAGAAAGCATGTATAAATAACAAAATAGAATAAAATGGGATACCAAATAATTTCCCAGTTTGCCAAAATAAAATCATAGAACAAGCACCCGATAATAAGATGATCACGGTAAATATCCCTCTTAACATTTCAATGGAATCTATTTTACTTTCTAAATTTTCTACTTTTTTCTTGTCTTCTAAGATTGCCGAAGGCGTTGGAGATTGTTTCATTTTAGTTTCGTTAGCTTCTTTCGGAGTGCTACATTTACCATCATTAAAGCTTTTGGAGGAGCAGGAGGAAGGTGGTGGATGTTCGTCAAATAGGGATTGACTCATGCTACGATCTTCATTGTGCGACATGTCTTCACGAAGCTTTTTATTTTTTTTTTCCTTTCAAAGTAGCTACTACTGAGATGATACGATATATTTTGTTAGAGTTAACGATCGACAGTGATTACTCTAAACCTGGTTTGAGGAGTTAGTAAAAAGTAGCTACTAACACTTTAATAACTAGAGGAAATCAAACTGGGACTACTCATTCAGCACCTCTTCTTTATATGAAATGCTCCATGGAATTTACTCCAATTTAATAAATAATTAAAAGCCGGGGTTTTCTCCAACGAAAAGAAAGCCTTAAAAAACACTTAAAATAGCAATCGGAGATTTCAAACACATGTCTCCGTTGATCCATGCAATTAATGACCTATGTAATGATTGGAGTATACAATTACTGATCCCATCAATTATTGAAGTATAGAATTATCGAATTATACAATTATTGGAGTAAGGAAATAAATTGACATTAAAGCCGGCGTTTTTCTCCAACAGAAAAGAACAATCGGAATAGACATTCAGAGATATTCAAACACATTTCTCCACTCGTTGATTCATGTAATGATTGGTCCATGCAACAATTAGAGTGAGGCAGTGATTGCCACTTGGAGATGTCACAAAGATCTTGGACACATATAAAAAGGGAAGAGAATCTTGCTTTAGTTCGTTTTGGGATCTATCTTGCTTCCTCTCCTTCTTTCTTTGGATGCAGGTTGCTCGTAAAGTAAGTAGTATCCTCAGAGCTGCACAACATTTCAAATCATTTATAAGATGCCACAACCAATTATAATTGCAACTGCAGCACTAGAGTTTACTTCTCTTTTCAAACTTTTTCGGGCAATTAACAAAAAAAGGATTGATTATATTTTATTATTCATGATAACGGTGTTGGCTTTTGTGTATATAGGGATTTCCGTTCACATACAAGAACAACACAAACCTGATTCAGACCACAGATTAACAATCTTAAATGTAGTGTATCCTATTATTTTTATGGCATTGTATTTTTTTGATAACTGTATCCCCAAATGGAACCCCCATAAACTTGTAGCTAAGAAGTCATTTAAAGGAACACAAAGAGCTTGAAAAATCTTTCTCTCTCTTCCCTGAGTTTAGCTATTTTTATGTATGCATTTGCTTCTAATATATATGATCAATGTTTTTGGATATAATTAATCTTTAATCTATGTAGGTCATGCCAAAGGTTTTTTTTTTAAAATAAGTAAAGCTTTATATAAACTATATATTATAATTTAATACTGGTCTATATTATTGCATGAACTGTTTATGACTCTTTTGAGATGTTCATAAGGACATGGTCTCAATATCTTAAAGTTACGGTTAGAAAAGAATTACCACAACATTAAATGAGCCAGAGAGAATCAATTATACCATACTTCGCTACGTTGTTGATAATTTCCTATATGCTGCTAAAATTTTATTCAAAGATATGTAGTATAAAAATATAAGAAGCAAAATATCAAGTAGTAGTATTTCATTATAGTATGCTGTGTATTCAGGGTTAATTTATAATCGTATCATCTATTAAACTTTAAAACCTTCCTTGGGTAGATTTTAACCTGCTTTTTATGTTCATTCGTCACTATTCTAACCTCTCTACCAACGAAGATCCAATCTACGAAAAGTGTCTATTTGCTATTTAATACCTTCTCAAATTAAAGCAAAGTAATCTCGAATCCGTATACACCAGCAGGGGGATTAGCAACATCTGGTTCTTTATTTTTCCAGTCTAGAAAAGGAAGAAAATAGCAAAGACACTATTACCAAGAATTTATACCCATCATGTTTTTATCTAATAAGACTAGCTTATTATCCCTTGTTTGCATAGTGCCCAAAATATTTTGTGTATATATCCAAAAGGGTTTGTGTAATTACATATGGTGTTAGGATGGTCCTGTCACCTTCGATGATAATCCTCATGCAGAAAAGTCAAATGATTATATTATATTCACACCCCGATATTAGTGTCTGATAGATGTGGTTTTGTTACTTGTAAATATATATATAGGAAGGTTATAAACCTAAGGACTTACAATGAAACAATAAGAGGAGACGGGGGTCAATTAGTTGAAAGTGGCCACTAATTTTTCCCCAGAGTTTCTGCCATTTTCCAAATCCTGTATGATTTGAATGGTAGATTCTAGCCCATTTTTATAAACTTTAATTGGGATATGTTTCAATGAACCATCGGTGAATTTATCATTAATAAATTCCACAAAGTTAATGATAGATTGTCTATATTTTAGATCGGCTGGGACAAACCATTTTTCCCCTAAAGTAACATCAAACCCTAAAGAAAGGAAAAGATTGGTGCTATCAAAGGTGACATTTTTCTTTTCTCTGAATTCTGGTTTAATAGTATCTAAATTGAAGCCATTATAGTTGAAAACTGTTGATTTCCGATCAGTTGGTGCCAATTGGTACACTTGATTGAAAGTTTCTGGAGTAGAAGCACAATCTAATAACCAAACAAAATCAGTATACTTGGCCTTGATTTGGTCAATTACATCAGCGTCATGGTAATCAAACACTTCAGCGACACCTAGCATCTTCAATTGGGCTTCATGTTTCTTAGAGGCAACGACAACAATTTCATCAAAGGCGTTAAATTTCTGTAATAATTGCAAAAGGGCTAGAGATAACGCAGTAGCACCACCCCAAATCAAAGCAGTACCTTTTATTTGAACCTCCTTTGGTTCCCATTCCATCTTAAGACCCATATGATGGTATACAATACCACCAGCTGTCAACCAGGAACATGGGATTGAGGCACCGGCTTCAAGAGAATCCACGGGACCTTCTGGAATGGAATTTTCACCAGAGAGCCCTTTCTTAATGGAGAAGGCAATCTTCGAATCTAAAGCAGTGTATTCTGCAAAGGCACCATTGTCTGGACGTCTCTGAGAAGAGCCATGAACAAACCCAGAAACATAGTCACCTATATGGAATTTAGTGGTGTCAATATTTGAACCTAATTTGACAATTTCTCCAGCGGCATCAATACCAATGACTGAACCATTTGGACCTAACCCATACTTGATATGTTTCCAATCAGCAGGGTTAGTGGCAACTGCTTTTGTCTTAATTAAAATGTATTTATCATCCAATTGGGGCAATGGAACAGTCTTGATAACAGCTTTCCCGTTGTCAATAACGGTGGCTTTCATAGAGGTTGGTAGAGACATGATATATAATATTTTGTATCTGTGTTAAAGTAACAATCATAATTGTTCCTTGTGTGTAGCCTTCTTCACACTGACATCTTTACATTCTACTGTTGAATATGCCCTTTTATATACGTTTCAACCTGGCTCTAATTACATAAGAGCCTGTCTTAAAGAACTACTCTTCGAGAAAGCTCTGTCTCTAAAGAAGTTGATCTCCGGAGTTGAAAATGTCAGCAGCTTCCGCGGAAGAAAAATGTGTCACCAGATTAGAAACACTGTGTCTTAGTCATCTTACCTCATCTGTGACTATTCATCGCAGCAGAGCTTATTGGTAAGAGACAGTCCAATGAACACGAAAGGCCAGTGAATACCTACCTAAGGAATGGGAGGATCTGAGTGGATTGATATGTGTGGTGGCTCAACATCGATGATAACGACGTAAAGTACTCTATAGGCAACTGTAGGCAAAAGAATATTGAAATCGGTTGATTGATCTAATAAATTATGGTATAGTTAGTTGTCTTTCAAAGCTTCCAGTATGAAATATATAACTCTTTGGAGTCGCGCCCCAACAATACCCATTCTTTCTGATACGCAGTACTTCTTATCCCTGATTGCTTGATTGAATAAAATGAAAATATTATTATAGGTAGCGCTTATTGACAGCATCCTTGCACTATATATTACATCAAGCCAAAGTGTTAATTGGGTATACAACACATTATTACTATCTTTCGTGATGTGTTATAAAATGCTTATAATTCCATATAAAAGCGTCTCTTCATAATATCTATTCCCATCTGTCTTATCACCAGATAATAATAACTTACTCAGAGAAACGTATTCCTCTTCACTACTTGGTTAATTCTTGTAAACATCGCAAAGTAGATAATAAATAGCATGTACGTTCCCTTCCCATTATATGCAATAATGATATTAAATGAGAGGAAGTCTTTCTTAAATTATTTACAATTACATAATCTACAACCATATTAACGCCTAATGTTGTTCATTTGATTTACTGTATTCATCATATACCTTTTCCGACCCTTTGCCTTCCTTTCTTTATCTTTGTCCACTTCAATTCTATGAATTAAAAGTGCTTGACAAGCCAATATCTTGGTAAGCATGGGAACATTCGTAATACCAAATGCGTTTGGTGAACCTTTTTCACCAATGGTAACATCTGCCATCTTATATGTGATAATTTTAACATTATCTGAATCTTCAGAGGTGTAATGTGCCACTGAAACTTTCTTCCTTTGAGATTCTGGAACAGGTTTTGTAACTGTTTCAAAGTTTGCATTGGAATCAAACAGGGATTTTTCATCATTGTATAAAAGTCTTAACCCATAATGGTCATTATCAATTACAGGATTGTAGGTCACATGCCATCGAAGAACGAACCCGTCTATCATTGTATCCAAATCTCTGAACTCAGGTCTGTGAATCATTGTGTATGGTTCATTCTCGTGACCTTGGAACGATAATGTATAAGAAATTCTAGTCAAATCTACCTTTCTGGAAATGGTACAGAACAAACTTTGATAGATGGTATATTTTTCACCAATGGCAATGATTTCTTCATGCTCGTATGGTGGTGGGATATTGGAATCTTGAATGGTGAAAATATGAATCTTATACAAAGTAGCCTCTGAAATTAAGCCCACGTCCAGTGGATTATAATTTGTATGTTCAAAATAAAATAAAGGAACACCCATCCCATCCTGATTCAACGAAACATCGTCACCGTTGCTTCTAAATTTTTCATAACTCTGAAGAGATGGGAACATAAAATAACCTCTTTGCTTTTTCAGTTTCATGATTGGCATTGATCTCTCACGATTGAACCTCAGAGATGGTGGGATGTGTGGCTCTTGAGATAACGTACATTTCAATCTTGTATCATCAAAGTAGTTGGCAGCGAATTTTTTGAATATACCCATGGAATATTTGTTACTATACTATAATAGAACAAAATAAGATAAGATAAAATATCTTGGTGTATTTGAAACAGTAGGAATCAAGGAAATTGATCGAGCATTAAGCATTTCAGTGTCGATATATTAGTCCTTTATGTATGTTTCTAACAATTCCTCAGAAAGTGGGACGATGTTTTGTTTAATTAGCAAACTTCAGCCTACATATTTATTTTCCAGCCTGTAAAATTTAACGGGCACTTCCTCCCAAAGAGGTCACGTCTAGGGCTCGTTGATCAGAGATTGGATTACAAGCATTGATGTGTCAGTTAGCCTACAGGGTTGAGCCTCGAATGGACGTAAGACAATTATACATTAAGTTATATAGTTGTTATTATTATTATTATTATTATATAAGGTTTATTAGAATGCAGACCGGATCAGTAGAATTCATTGCCGTTTTCTACTCGTTGGTCGATAGCGTATTGCGACCCACCTTTGGTGTCCTTTGCCTCGGCCGTGTCTTCATCGACATCACCCAAGTCCTCTCTGTCTCTAGGCACATCATTCAATTGCACACTTGGAGCATATTTGGTGTTCTCTAAATTTTTGAATAGAGATATTAGGATATGGTCTAAGTATTCTGGACTGTTGACGTTGAACATATTAGACGATTTCACGTCTAATTTATAGTCTGGTCCATAGTACTCATAGTAATCGTTGTATGGTAATTCAGCATCTAGCACAACATTGTTCAAAAGCCCAGTTTCGAAACACCATGTTCTTGCCACATTTCTCATAGTATACCCACCACCTCCAAGGACCATCATTGGAATGTTAAACGATTTGACAAAATTAACACAATTTGCATGACCTTGCATGGATAAGTTGAAACAACCTAGTCTGTCACCGGATAGAGAGTCACCACCACATTGTAACACCACGGCTGATGGTTGATACCATTCCATGATCTTGCTTATTACCGGTTCAAACACGGATCTGTATGTAGCATCATCAATACCGTCTCTTAATGGGACATTGACCGCGTAGTTCTTACCCATACCCACACCAATATCTCTTAGTTCACCAGTACCTGGGAAAAATTCACCATATTTGTGGAAGGAACATGTCATGACTCTATCGGTCGAATAGAAGGCTTCTTCCACCCCGTCACCGTGATGAACATCGATATCGATATAAAGGACTCTTGGATGATATCTCAACAGTTCAATAATACCAAGAACAATATCGTTTAAATAACAGAACCCAGAGGCTTCAGACTTCTTAGCATGATGTAGCCCACCAGCGTAATTAATAGCCACGTCACATTTACCACGATTCAATCTAGCGGCACTTTCCATGGACCCACCACCGGATATACTACAATATTCATAAAGACCGTCAAAGACAGGGCAATCGTCCCCAACATTGAATTTGACACTCTCTTTCTTGAACATATCCAAATTGTCTGGTGTGACACGAGATAAGAAATCGATATATTCATCGGTGTGGAATTGACACATTTCTTGTTTTGTAGCTGGCTTGGCTCTATAAATTTCCATCTTCTTATACAGGCCATAGTTCATAATTAAGGAGTGTGCCATTCTTATTCTATGTGGTTTCATTGGGTGGCCTGCACCGTAAGCATAGTTACCAACATCAGCGTCATAGAAGTATGCGACTCTTTTCTTCTCGTTTGGTTTGACAGTGATCGGGTCAAACGGTTTAGCTTCATACACCATGGTAAGTCAAAAAAATGATATTAGTAATAAATTGATATATAGGTGGATTCGTTTCCTTTGAAATCAGAAAGAAAGAAAGAAAGGTTTAAGTGCTATGATATCCTTTCCTAATGACAAAACGGTGACAATTCACTTGATCAACTGACTGTTTGCTGTGTTCAGAAGGAGTGTGGGAATGATTAAAGTGCAAGTTTACTTTAAATTTCGAGAAGTTGTGTTTTTTTTCTCTTTAATTTGAACTTTTTCAAAATATTTCAAGATTCATAAAGTGTTATGAAAAATTTAATATAAGAAGATGAGCGATGAGTAGTGCCAATTGCTCCAGAAAGTGACCAGAACAAGACCACACAACAGGATCAGGACGATGTCAGAAGAAACTGCTAGCATCCAGAATGTACGTAAATTAGTTCTACCGGGGGACAAGTTGAATATAGACCCTGAACTGCCTATTTCGTTAGGCCCCGGTGTTTATTGCAATCCCAAGACGCAAGAAATCATCCCTGTTAACGCTGGTGTAGAGACCATCCAATTGGGGAAAAGAGGCGACCAATTGGCCTATGTGGACTATGATTCTAAGAGATATATCCCTGCAGTTGGTGACTTTGTCGTGGGGACCATAACGGGTGCCTTTGGAGATGCCTACAAAGTGTCGTTATCAGATTTCTCACTGGGTGTTTCGTTATCGTATATGGCTTTCCCCAATGCCTCCAAGAAGAACAGACCCACTTTGAAAGTCGGAGATCTAGTCTATGCACGTGTGTTGACTGCTGCCAAGGAATTGGAAGCGGAGATCGAGTGTATGGACTCGTCGTCTGGCCAAGATGCCGGGTTTGGTCTCTTGGAAGACGGTATCTGTATCAATGTCCCATTGTCATTCTGCCGTCATTTGCTGTTTGATGAGCAATTCCCACTGTTACGTCTACTGGCCAAATACTGTAAATTCGAAATTGCCATCGGTGTCAACGGTAAAGTTTGGGTAAAGACAGATGATGTGAAGAACACTCTTGCATGTTACAGATCCATTATTCAATGTTCAAAGAGTTCCACCAAGGATTACAGTCAAATCATTAAGAACCAATTCAAGATGCTGGCCAACACCGTGGAGGACGAGTAATTGCAGCCTTCAACCCATATATATAACTTCACATATCCCACTTCTGTATATTAGCTATAATCAATCACTATTTATCACTTCGAACAAAAAAGACAAACACTGAAAAATTTTAATTCATTAGATGAGATGACTTGTATACAGAGGTGGAAGGATTCAAGCATCTAAGCCAACTCTCCACAGCTACTCACACCATGGTCGATCCATTAATCAACCCTGTCTTAACCAGTGACAAGAAAGCCAGAAAGGAAAAATATGCAGATTTGGCTGTGCAAGGCACAAACAATTCGTCTATTGCATCAAAACGTTCAGCTGAATCTGTCTACTTCTCCAAGTTTGATAACATCAATAGACACACCGACACTGGTGAATTGATTGAATATTTCAAATTTTTCGTTCCCAAAGTGAATAATAGATCACCATCCATGAATCGTGGGTACTGGTTTCGTTTGCATGGTGTTAGATCAAGATTAGACTCTATTATGTCCTTTAGAAACCAGTTCCATCCAAATAAGAAAATCGCCATCATCAATTTAGGTTGTGGGTTTGATCCCTTAGCTTTCCAATTACTAGACAAGAAAAATAAGAGTAGTGAGAAATATTGGGATAATTGTGTGTTTTTGGATAGTGATTATTCAGATCTTTTAGTGAAGAAGATTGAAATTATCGAAAATAATAAAGAATTGACAGAGATTGTAGGTTCCAATCAACATGATAAATCGAAAAAGGATCAATTCACCTCAGGGGATTATTTCGTTAGACCTTGTGATTTGAACGATACTAAAGCTTACTCTAAACTATTATTAAATTCGCAAGAAGATTTGCCCTTCTTATATGATGACAACTGTATTAAAGTGTTCATTGCAGAAGTTTCATTGGAATATATGAAACCGGAATTAGCTGATGAAATTATCAAGATCAGTTCAAATTTGTCAGACTCTCATTTCATCATACTAGAACAATTAATTGCAGAGGGTCCATATGAGCCATTCTCAAAACAAATGTTGAAACATTTCAAAAAAAATGATTCTCCATTGCTATGTGTCCCCACATACCAGACGATTCAATCTCAAGTGGAAAGATTCGAGAGATTAGGGTTTCCAAATTGTAATGCAGGAGATATGTTACAATTATGGAACAGCTTACCTTCTGAAACTAAATCACATATTGAAACGATTCAACCATTTGATGAGTTAGAAGAATTCCATTTATTTGGTCATCATTATTTATTGGCTCATGCCACCAATGATAGTGAATTTTCCTTTGAAAAACCATATTTATTCGAAGAGACTAATACATTGACTAATATCCAAGTTGAAGAGTATGAACCCGCAACTAATATGACCATCAATGATACCCAAATCAATAGATCATTTGGTGCCTGTGCTGCCATTGATAAAGAGAATATCCTTTATTTTGGTGGGTCTACACCATTTAGACTTAATGAGTTGTTAAAAATCAATGTTAACGCAGATGAAGTCTCCATTGTTGATAAGCCAGCCACTATCCCACCTGCCAGAGCTTGTCATTCTTTTACTAAACTAAATGATGATAGTAACCGTTTCATCTTAGTTGCCGGTAGAAATGCTCCACATAGAGCGTATAAGGATGTTTGGATGTATGATTATGGTAGCAATACATGGGAGCAATGTGAAGATTTACCACAGACAAGATTCAGACATTCCGCTGTTGCCTTGGAGTCTGGAAATGTGCTTGTATATGGTGGTAAGACTGGTGAAACCAATGCTTCTGCGTTTTTATTATATGATGTAGCTAATAACAAATGGAGCACAGTGGACACTGAGAGTTTCGTGCCAAACCTTGCGTCTGCATCAGTAGACTATAATAAGACGACGCATGAAATCACCATAGTTGGTGGGTTTGATCCAATCAATCATATACTATCTGACAAGATGTATGTTTTAAAGTTTGATTCCAATGGAAACAAATTGGTGACGGTCAAAGAAATGTCACATCCACTGTTGCAAAGATATGGGTCCAAATTGAAATATGTTGACGACTCTAAAATCATTGTTGTTGGTGGGACCTCCTCTGGTGGTATATTCAACGACAAGACCACCATGATCATTGTGAATACCCATACAGAAGAGATCCGCTCTGTCAAGATACCAGCCAAGATATGGCAAGATGAATCCATAATGTTTATTGGGTTCGACCTTGTTTGGGATGAAGAAACCCGCCAATTAACCGTTATTGGTGGTGGTGCTGCATGTTATGCATTTGGGAAGGTCACCAATTCCACATTGGTGTTACAATTGTAAATATAGCTTCAAATATATAGATATCTTATAGATACGTTCTTTATTTTTGTATGGTGTTTTTTTATCATTTTTTCAGATCGCAAATTTCATTCAAATCAAAGATGATATAAAACATTGAATGAAAAAGATGAAGTTTGGCTGATCTTTTACCAAATGGTTACACGTTTCAATACGCCCAAAGACAAGCACACATATCAGCAACATGGTTAATTTTGATTTGAGTCAAGTGGGTGCCACTTTCCGTAAGAAAGACAGGGAAGCCCTGAATTCTGTCGTGGAGCCTGAAGAAGAAGACGTGGATGCTTCCGAATTTGAAGATGATGAAATCATGCCCCAGAAGGCTAAGAATAGAAGACCAAGAGAAGATAATTTCACACAACAAAGAATTGCAGCCATTAATCCTGTTTTGACCCCGAGGACCGTCCTACCGATCTATCTTACCGTGGCAGCCGTGTTTGTTATCGTTGGTGGTTGTTTATTGGCCATAGCTACCAGAACTGATGAAATGACTATTTATTATCAAGATTGTGCTACAGCTGCCCCAACTAATCAATTTGGTGATATGCCTGATAGTCATTACAATTATGAGTTCCACAAGAATAAGACCTTTGATGTGGCTCCACAATGGAGATTTGTGGATGATGAAAATGATGATTCGAAAGAACGTGGTACGTGTCAAATTAGATTTCCTGTTCCAGAAGATATCAAGAAGACTGTTTATATCAACTATGTTTTGGATAAGTTTGCTGCCAACCATAGACGTTATGTGTTATCCTTTAGTGAAGATCAATTAGTGGGTAAAGATGCATCGTATTCTACTATCCATGATACCGCGGGTATTAACTGTAAACCTTTAGCTCGTCATAGTAATGGTAAGTTATATTATCCATGTGGGTTAATTGCCAATGCAATGTTCAATGACACGTTCCCTATGGAATTGATCAACTTGAATGACACTTCCAACAATTATCCCTTAACTAACAAGGGTATTAATTGGGATTCCGATAGAAATAGATTCAAGAAGACCCATTATAACTATACTCAAATCACCCCACCACCATATTGGGAAAAGCAATTCCCTGATGGGTATAATGAAACAAACGTTCCAAATATTCAAGAATGGGAAGAATTCCAAAATTGGATGAGACCTGCTGCATTCCATAAGTCTGCCAAATTGATTAGACGTAATTCCAACGATACTTTGAAAGCTGGTGAATATCAAATCAACATTGGTCTTCATTGGCCTGTTACTGAGTTCAATGGTAAGAAAGGTATCTATATTACACACGGTTCCAGTATTGGTGGTAGAAACACGTTCTTGGGGATTGTCTACTTGATTGGTGGCTGTATCTGTGTAGCCATGGCTTTGGTCTTATTTGCTGCTTGGTTCATGAGTGGTAGAAAAGTGGCTGACGCAAACAGTCTTTCCTGGAATCAACGCAGAGGCTAGACGGGTTGTTGATTTGGTTTGGACTTCCATTTATATCTCTCCCTCCTCTTATGACTATTATTTTTATTCTATTACATATACACATATCTATATCTACTTGTACCATACATAACCACCACCCAGAAGCACACACTGTTGCCCTATCCCACTCCAATTTGTGACACTTCACTTTTGTAGCAAACCATGTTCTTAATGGCAAATATCCGGCACCCACTTTTATTACCCATATTGGCGGCGTTGCCCGGCCGCTCGCTAGTTGAGTCACTTAACGGTCATGTCTTTTTTCCCGAAAATTGAAATTTCGAAGAAAAAAAAACGCTTTATATAAAGCGCCAAGATTTCTGTTAAGTGCAGGCCACTGCGAAGCGGATGTTTCTCGCCGATTTCGAATTCGAAACCTGGCAAGCGACACAAATTGTGCTAAAGATTATTAGTTAAATAGATATATATAGACATGTTCAAGAGGTCCTTCTCGCAATCTGCTCTGGTGGGGAAAGCCATTGCCAAAGACATTTTAAGGGATTCGCAGTTCCAAGTCACCACGTACGCCAGACCCAACGATGTCTGTATCACTAGAGGGGACAATGCCAAATTATACGACGATGTTAACGGCAAGGAATTCATTGATTTCACAGCTGGGATCGCTGTCACTGCTCTGGGTCATTCCAACCCTCAAATTGCTGATATCTTAAGCAAGCAAGCTAGAACTTTAATCCATTCCTCTAATCTTTATTACACTCGTGAGTGTCTCGAATTGAGTGAGAAGATTGTCGAGATGACCAGAAAATTTGGTGGTCAACATGATGCTTCGAAAGTGTTTCTCTGCAATTCAGGTACTGAGGCCAATGAAGCTGCGTTGAAATTTGCCAAGAAACATGGGATCACTAAGGATCCAAAGAAACAAGGGATTGTTGCGTTCCAGAACTCTTTCCATGGTAGAACTATGGGTGCTTTGTCTGTGACTTGGAATGCCAAATATAGAACCCCATTTGGTGATTTGGTTCCAAATGTTTCCTTCTTGAATTTGAATGATGAATTGACCAAATTACAAGACTTTATCCAGGATAAAAAGGATGAGTTGGCTGGTCTTATTGTTGAGCCAATTCAGGGGGAAGGGGGTATTTTCCCTGTTCCCACGGAAACATTGATTGGTTTGAAACAAATTTGTCACGATAATGATATTATAGTCATCCATGATGAGATTCAATGTGGGATGGGCCGTTCAGGTAAATTATGGGCCCATGGTTACTTACCCAAAGAGGCTCATCCAGATATTTTCACCATTGCCAAAGCGTTGGGGAATGGGTTCCCCATCGCAGCCACCGTGGTTAACGAAAAGGTTAATAATATCTTGCAAGTTGGGGATCACGGGACTACTTATGGTGGTAATCCATTAGGCTGTGCTGTCAGTAAATACGTGGTCGATACCATTGCTGATCAACCTTTCTTAGACCAAGTTAATCATAAAAGTGAGATTTTTATCACTCGTTTGAAAAAGATTCAAGCTAAATTCCCAAATCAAATCAAAGAAATTAGAGGTAAAGGGTTGATGATTGGTGCTGACTTCGTGGAATCTCCAGCTGCTGTAGTAGCCAAGGCCAGAGAATTGGGGTTGTTAGTCATCACCGCTGGGAAGACTACTGCTAGATTTGTGCCAGCTTTAACCATTGAGGATGAAAATATTGAAAAGGGTTTAGATATATTTGAAAAAGCCGTTGAATCTGTCTATGCTTAATCAAATTAATTAATTAGTAATATGTATATATTACATGTACAGTATTGTGCAATCTCGTTTTTTAATGTCTAATGAAATTAATCAATTGTTAAAATACCGTATCTTTAAGATTATATCACCCTTATCATGAACAAAATAATAAAAAATATTCAAGATAATAAAGATTTACCTTAATACTATTATTATTAGATTTATTTTATTTATTAAACTAAAAACAGTTTAGCTATAAAAATATACAAATAAGGCAGTAATATAATATAATATTTTTGTTTACTAACCTTCTTAATTATTTATTTATTTTTTTAAAAACTTCTTCCTCATTTTAATATAATTTACATGAGGATAAAAAAAAGTTTTGGAGGGGGGGGGGGGGGGTGTAGGTTGGGAAATGATTATGATCTTTTAGATCAAATTGCAGGAATATTTTGTAAATAAACTTATGCATGTGTATGGGGGTGTAGATGGGCTATATTTTCATAACTTTTACTAAATATCATATCATGAATAATTTTCTATCTTCCTTCCTTCAAATATCTATCAATACCTTATTGCTAAACATCAGGGGAAGAGGGAAGGGGAGTAAAAAAAACATCAAAGAAATGGTTAGTATCAGTTACAATTTTATAGAGATTGAATAAAGAAAAGATAAAGAAAAAAAATGAATATCATCACATTTTTTTCATTCAATCTATAAAACAATAGTTGGTTGAGCAAATCTATCGTTAGCAGAAGAATGTGGGTAGAATTCAAGTAAACCGTCTTCTTCGATCTTTAAGACTTGCTTGAACTTAGCACCAATCTTAGTTAATGGTTCCTTGTCATCAGATTTGGTCCATAAGGCAAACTTGTTACCACCCTTTCTGATACTCAAGACAACACCGTTAATTTGGGAATCTTCTTCGTCAATGGTTTCACCAATAACAGCTAATAAAGTTCTTAACCATAATTCGTCAATTTCAGTACCTTTAGCTTTAATTTGGAAAGACCATTTACCACCCTTGGAGTTGGTTTCATCTTCCCATTCTGGTCTAATATCATTACGGAAAACATGGTAATCGGATTTTAATGGTAATTCATGTGGTTCTGGAATATTTTGGAAAATGGCCCAGAATTCTTCGACAGTTTGGAAAGTGGTCACTGGTCTTAAAAGATCAGACCATGATTCAGACTTGTCCACAGCTGGCTTGGTGTACCAAAGGGTCCATTTGGTGTTTAAAGGATGTTTCACCTCGAATTCGGCAGCATCAGACAAAACGGTCTTTGGCTCCCCACTAACGGAGACGTTTTCTAACTTCTGAGCAACTTCTTCAACAGACATGGCTTTTCTCTTTTTAAACTAATTGGGTAATAAGAAGCTTTTAAACTGAATTCAAGATTAAATTATCACAACGTCAACCAAACAATCAACTACCAATTTTAATACAAAAGTTATTCAAGTTTCAATAAAACTCATCAATTCGAGACTAGTTGTGTTTTTTTTTCATCAAAAGCTTCGCCATATTAAATTTTTTCTGCTTTCTCTGAGTGGATCACTGCGCACGACGTGGTGCGGCCGGGTAAAACCTGTAATTATATTCCATTGACACTTGGACCTGGAAGGCTGGATGATTCAAAGACTGGATGAGTAGATGACTACTGTCAATGCATCGATTCATCATTGCATTATCTTTGTGAGATTTGTTTTGAAAAAATGGGAATATATAATTTATAAAGTGTGGCAAAGTTACAGGTTCAATTCAATGTTACAACCGGCAGGACACATATCCATGTCTTCGTCCAGAAACCACTGCTGGTAACAGTCAAAATGGCCCTCGTGGCCACAGGACAAGAGACCAATGGCTAACTTCTTCATGGGTCTTTCGCAGAAGACACACAAACTATTGGGTTTCTTGCAATTATCACAGTACCAGTAACCAAATCTTTGCATTGGATCATCTTCTTTCTGGCCAATTGCTAATTCCCCCCCCACACTAGTCTTCAACCTAGCTTTACCACTTTTCAAATTTCTTTCTCTGGTAAAATTCTCTTTGGAAAGTTCATTGATTAATGGTTTTTGGCAACGGTCACAGTATGTTTGAATAGCTGAAGAATGCCCAGTCTCTTCACCCATGATATCATCCCACGGACAATGCTTCAGCAATGCAGCAGCAATTTCGAACGTTTCAAATCTGTGTAAAATAGTCACAAACTCTGCTAAACTATTCTTAACCACTTCTTCGGGGACTATGTCGTAAATGTTATGAAATAACAAAAGAATATTAACCCCAAGTAATGTGTTCCCTGATTCCACGGCCTTCTTGTATAATTGCTGAATAAACGTTCTTGTATTCCATGGTGGTAATATCACGTTTTTATTCCTAGTAGAGTTTGGGATGAATCTACTATCTAATAAATCCTCATCAGATGATGAAATAATACTTGCATCATCTAGGAAATCGCTTGCCGCTGATGGATTATTTTGGGCCTTGGGTGAATTCATATGTGATAACATCTTGTTCATAAATGGGCCATGAAGATAACCAGATGTTAAACTGTGGATTGAGGACAGTTTACTTTGAGGACTACTATTGATTGCAGACAGCGAATAGCGATGCGACATATTTGCATCGGAGAACCCACCCATCGGCCTTCTTTCAGTCATAAATGTATCGATAAATGATAGTCTATCTTTGCGATTTCTTAAGATAGGAATACCTTGATCATTTAATTTTTCACCTTCACTTTGCGATCTTACACTTTTATCCATATTTTTTGATGGCGAGCCTACTTCGATTTTTCCCTCACCGTTAGCAACTTCATCATCTTTCAAGTTATGACCTTCTTGTGATTCCTTTGTTAAAATATCTTTATTTGCCTTTAATTGCTTTTGCAAAGTGGAAATATGCTGTTTTGCGGCAGCTTTATTTTCTTCATCTAATGCTTGTGGATGTTCTTCTAGTAATGATGCCGATTCCCCGCCAGAACTAACCATTCTGGAACTATACAAACTTTCGTCATAGACTGGCGCTGAATGAGTACCGTTATCCACAAATGATGCTTTTGATAAATTATTTGAGTTGATATCCTCAGCCACATCATTCTCATCTAAGACATCCATTTTTTTCAAATCCCATAACAGACTGTCTCTTATTAAAATCCATATTTTAAAATTGGGTAAATCACCGATATTAGAATATACCGTCGCATTATGGTTAACTGTGCCAACCAGTTTTAATAGCAACTTTATTCTATGTTTTCTGTTGATACGGGGTTTTTGTAATGCTTCAGATAATCTACTTATCTCTGCTTCTCTCTTGTTTTGGTGTAATGTAGACGATATATGCGATTCAACTTCAGATATATCTGTACTTTCGATAGTTTCTTTGCTGCTACGTCTATCCAAAGCATCCGTTGCAAATTCATTGTTATCATTTAAAGAATCTTTTTCTTCAGACTTCTTATTCACTAAAGCGGTCCATGTTGCGTTTTCAGTGAAACCAAACTTTTTCATCAAGTCTTCTTTCTCCTTTTCGTCATCACTTTTGGTAGAATTATGATCATCAGTTGACATTTTAGTATCTGTCTCCTTCTTTTCATTCCCTAGGGAAAAATCTAATTCACGTACTAGATATTTGAACGTTTCAACTGGAGTTTCTTTAAATATATTAGCTGTGGGGTCTACAACTTCTCTTTGCATTCTAGCTAATTGTTTGTGCCTCATACCGTTGAAAATATATGGTAGGTCCAATGTAATGATATAAGGGGATTTCTCAGTGGAGATACTAGACATACCAGACTTCAAAGAAGATGTCGACCCAGACTTATACGAATTAGTGGATAATAAACTTTTAGAACTGTAAGTGGGATTCAATTTGGGAGGTATCTTATCAGTAGTCATATTCATGTGACTCATTCCCAGTTTATTCATAATTCCTGATGATGGGGTAGTGTTGGATCCTGTTTGGGGAGAATCTTTACGTAATTGACGTTCTCGTTTCGCAGTAGAAATTGTTTTGCCAACCTCTTGTGTGCTCTTATATGATCCAACGTCCTGGTTAATATAAGTAAACCCATATCCGTCGATATCTCTCCAAGCTGCCGTTATAGGAGATAAATTCTCCAAGACGGTTGGTTCTTTGCTTATATCCCACCCGTTAATAAAATTATTCTTATCAATGTTAAAAACAACATCCGAATCCCACCACACCAAACCAATAGCAGGTGCTGAAGTTTCTAAAACATGCTTTGGGATATATCTTCTGCCTAATGAGTGAATAGATACTCTAGCTTCATCACCCATACAAGACACAGCCAGCATAGAATTGTAAACATTCTTACCATAAGAAGGACGAAACTTCAATTTCGTGATCGGGGAACCTACATTGATTGTTGTCTCTGGATACACCACAGCCAAATTTGAGTTTGCGTTACTGTTAGAAAAGCCACTTTGATGTGGATTATGAGATTGAGAAGATAACATACCATTCTCCCCACCACTTTTATCACCAAAGTACCAAAGAGAGCATTTACCATCTCTACCACCGGATACTATATAGTCCTGATGTGGATGCCAATTTATACACAATCCCGGGCCACTGTGAGCATTGATCTTCCGTTCAGGTTGGTGTGGTTTACGCATATCGAATTTTAGAATAGCCCCAGAGTCGTGAATCGAAGCAAACTTATAACCATTATGACTTCGCATTTCTTGAGTAAATTTATCATTAAACGATGCAAAATTGTAGCCAGGCATCCATTTGGTGTCTCTGATGGAGCCAAACGTGGTAGTTATATTAATATCACAGCCACTAGAACGTTTTTGAGCACTGTTTGATCTCAAGTCCCATATTTTAATGCAACCATCTTGGCCACCACTTAACATTAAATGCGTCTGTATCATATTAAAATCAAACCCATTGATGGATCTTGTATGTTCTGACAATGATGAGATAACTGCAGAGTCATAATTCTGTCGTCTAGAAATATCATACAAAGAGATGTTAGTGGAATTGGAACAAATAGCAACGTAATTGGAATATTGTTGAAACCCAGTTTTAACATCTGCAATAGTGCTAAACTTTATCGGTCTACCTCTCTTGGATTGTATACTATTATATTGAGAGTTGTATGATTTCACCACGTCGTATGTACATGCTATTGAGTTATCCTCTGGAGAGAACCTGTAATACCCTAAATGAGATTTACCTGCACATACCACAGCATGTGCCTGGCTATCATGGATAGCATCAATACTCGCGATTTCTTTTTTGGCTCTTACATTATAAAGCAGGCCAGATGAGTTATTTGTTCGGGGCCCTCTGTAAACTTCACTCTCAATTGGTTCCAATGTGTTAGTTGCTATTTCAGGACTCAACTTACTATTCTTTTTAGACTTAGTATTATCTTCTCCACTGAGATGGATTAGGCCCTCGTGTGAGAAGTAAGTACTCACATGAGATGATCTCATCATTAACTTTGGCCTACTTTGATTTATAAAGGGAAGAGACCCAGACCCTGGAGTACCCCCTGGCCCAGCCGATGTAGAAGAGTACTGTGGTGTCTTGTATGCCAAATGATGTGATGTACCTGATTTATTTCCATTATCTGATTTATAGGAAGAGTGTGAGTTTTTATGTTCATGCCTTGGAATTGATTCAGTTGCCATTGCCAAAAAGCCACTAGAGTGATTAAGTACCACCAAATTATATAGATAGCTATATCAACTTTATCCTTCTTGGATGCATTCATCACTTCATTAAATTCCAATACTTCTTCAAGCCTTTGAATCATAGTGAAAAATAATTAGAAATAGCTAATTTTAAAAGATCATTAAATAGAGATGAGGTTGCGAGACTTTGAGAGAGGTTGCAATAAGAAGAGGAGCAGTAGTGTTGGTTGATATATTGGCAATTAACTCAACAAATTGGCATGGTAGAATTACAAGACACAAACGATATTGAATTGGAAAATATAAGTGCTACAGATGCCAAGGGATCTTCATATGAGCTGCAGGGACTCGGGATACACCAAGGGGCTAGTGATCCATTGATTGCCAGTGGTAAACCCAATCAAGAAGAGTCCAACCCATTTGAAGGAGATTCCGCAGAGGGAAAAGATGAGACTTGGAGAAGTCTACAATGGAAAGGTAAGCAAATCCAAGTGTACCCATTAGATTACCAAGAATTCGGTATTGTCAGATGGCAGATTATTGCATGTTTGGTTATGTTTATGGTTTTTGGGTTCAATGACCAGAGTTTAGGTGCACTGATTCCTATCTTTGTAGAAGAATACAACATATCAGAAGTGAAAGTTTCTAACGTCTTCTTGGTTCAATTAGCTGGTTATTCTTTGGCATCTTTGTTGAATGAAAAAGTGCATGCTCGATTTGGTATGAGAGGTGGGATGCTTATAGCATCGACACTTTGTTTAGTGTTTTTCACGATTCTATCTCTAAAACCTCCTAGTTTCTTCCTATGTTCCCTTTGCATCTTCCCCCTTGGCTTAGCTATTGGTATTCTAGATGCCTCAGGAAATGTACTTATTGGTAATTTACTAGTACACAAGAATGAAATCATGGGTATAATGCATGCTATATACGGAGCTGCTGCTATGCTAACCCCACCGATTGTTACTCACTTCGAGAACTGGGGCCATTGGGCTTGGTTTTACCTTATCCCATTAGCCTGTTCCATAGTAGGTATAATTATTATAGTTCCATCATTCAAATATGAAACTGCTTTGAAGTATGACTACACTTGCAATAAAGATAATGTCGATGATGATGAAAATAGTGATCCTAATGCAAAAGAATCATTCTTCCAACTATTTCAAAATCCTGGAATCTTACTATATGCTCTCTTCTTATTTACATATTTGGGTGCAGAGATTACCACCGGTGCCTGGTTCTTTTCATATTTATTGAAGACGAAGTTAGACGATAAGATAAGAATGTCATACATTGCCTCATCATACTGGATCGGTCTGACAGTTGGTAGATTAGTTCTAGGGTTTGTCACTAAGAGAGCATTCATTAATGAATACAGAGCATCTCGTACCTATGGTTTAGCAACTTTAGCGCTGTACGTTCTATTCATTATTATTGGGTCCATCAATAGTCATTCCACGTTTTATTTTACAGTACTATTCTGTATTGTGTTCCTTTGTGGATTCTTTATTGGACCATTATTCCCCTCAGGGAGTATTGTTGCTTTACAAGTGTTACCTCCAAGATTGCATGTCAGTGGTATCGGTATTGCTGTTGCATTGGGTGGTTGTGGTGGGGCTGCTCTGCCATATTTATCCGGTGTATTGCTTCACTTAATTGGGATGGACTATTTCCCATTTATAGCTACCATTTGGGTGGGACTTTTCAATATAATTTGGCTAGCTTATCCAAGATACATTAAGAGTCACCCTGAGTTTTTATAGATAACAACATATACCTTTTAACTAATTATTTCATTATACAACTTTCTCTTCATTTAATAGTTTCAATATTTCACTTTAAATCAATTTCAAACTTGAAATGAAAAATTCTTGTCAAAGTAAGCTTAACTACTTATGAGTTCTTAAAGGAGATATAACAAGCACTTTCAACACCAGAGAAGCAGGTCACAATGGATCATAATGGTGGTCAATTCAACGATGGTTCCAGTCAGAAAAAATATGTTTCACATAGAAGAACAATTGACATAAGTTCACCTTTTAACAGATTATACTATTTAAAGAGACATGGGTTAGCTACACCGATAATACAGCCAGAAACGTCATATACATTGGATATACTGTCACCAGATCAATATAAAGGGAATGATAGAGTCATTAACTTGACTAGTAAGTTTACGCATTTGAGTTCTAACAAAGTCAAACATGTTATACCCGCGATTAGATGGACTCCCGAAGGAAGACGATTGATTGTGGCTACATATAATGGTGAATTCAGTTTGTGGAGTGGTACTTCATTTAATTTTGAGAGTTTAATGCAAGCTCACGATTCAGCGGTGACCACAATGGAATATTCTCATGCAGGGGATTGGCTTGTCAGTGGTGATACGGATGGTACAATAAAGATATGGCAGCCGAATTTCAATATGGTAAAAGAATTGGACTCTGCTCATACAGAATGTATTCGTGATATATCGTTTAGTAATAATGATTCTAAGTTTGTTAGTTGTTCAGACGATAATATTTTGAAGATTTGGAATTTTAGTAATGGTAAAGAGGAAAGAGTGTTGAAGGGACATCATTGGGATGTTAAGAGTTGTGATTGGCATCCTCATTTGGGGTTGATTGCGTCTGGTTCTAAAGATAACTTAGTTAAATTATGGGATCCAAGATCAGGGAATTGTGTCTCTACTATACTAAAATTCAAACATACTGTATTGAAGACACGATTTCAACCAACAAACGGTAATCTTCTTGTAGGTATATCGAAGGATAAATCGTGTAGAGTCTTTGATATCAGGCAAAATATGAAAGAGTTAATGACTGTTAGAGACGAAGTAGATAATATGAGTTTAATTTGGCATCCAATTAACGAGTCCACATTCACGGTAGGTAGTTACGATGGTTCCATCAAGTATTTTGATATTTTACAAGACTTAGAGAAACCTGTTCATGTCATTCCATATGCCCACGACAAATGTGTCACTTCTTTATCTTACAATGCTGCTGGGAATATCTTGGCTAGTGCCAGTAAAGATAGAACGATACGGTTCTGGGCAAGAGCCCGACCAGTGGATCCAAACGCTTATGATGATCCTACATATAATAACCATAAGATTAATGGGTGGTATTTCGGTATCAATAACAATATCAATGCGGTGAGAGAGAAATCAGAATTTGGTGCTGCCCCACCTGCTGCTACATCGGGTACTCCAGATACTACTACATCGATGCCATCACGTTATGAATCTAGAAATCCACGTGACGATAATAGAGGTCGCGGTGCTGGTAGTGCTACTAGTGGTGGTGCTAATAGTGGTACTCTTCCTGGATTGAAGATGCCAGTAACTAATGGGGTGTTACCTGGTTTAGGTTGAATATATTAAACTGTATAAGCTACATAATAATCACTTTCGATATGTACAAAGGTATATATATCAAAATCATAGAGTTCTATCACTTTTGTAAATGTTTTTGTAAATTGTTTAAATAATTTTGATCGATTATTGAATTAAGAATGTTTAAATTGGATGTTGAATTGTTGTTTGCTAATAATTCAAGTTTTGATTGAGGTTGTTGATTTGATTTGAAGAAATCTTCAACTTTCTTGACATATGGGTGTCCATAAGTGGAGACATAACTTGTGACAAAAGTGTGGATTGTTTTGATGACACTTTCGACTAAAGGATGTTTCTCTGGGGAGAAGCTTTCCAATATTTCACCTTCATCCAACCCATTATTTAATAAATTGAAGAAGAAATAGTCAGTGTTACTGAAATATTGAGATTTAATGGAATAGAATTCTGATATTGTGAACGGTACAAATTGTTTTGTGTAATTGACCAATCTCTTGGCAAAATCCTCCACAGCGACTTTATATGGTTTATCGAAATAATCCTCGTTAAAAGTCTTTTGGTGGATATTGTATCTTACCATATTCCCATCGAGACATGTTACTTGTAACACGATGGGGACCAATCTGAAATTAGAGCTTTGATGGCCGTTATAATGCCGTATACTTCTGAACAGCCCTTGTCTTCTTTCTAATGTTGTGTTGGTGGCATCGAATATGGATAAATCGCACATGTCGTTGTCAGTATGGTTAATAAGTCTTTTGAAAGTCATTTGTGCAAACTTCTCCTTTTTATGTTTATTCTGTAAACTAAACAGATCTTCTGAAGCGGACTGAGCCAATTGCAATGTACTCGTAAGACTCATTTCTCTTCTTAGTTTGCCTGCATTGAAGATCTCACAGCGTAAATGGGCAGTTTCAGGGTTTGCTTCGAGACTATGTATCAGTTGGTGGGCAATGGTCGATTTCCCTGTAGCTGGAAGCCCGACCAAGATCACTATAAATTTATAGACCGACTTACTCGCTGTAATGCTGGGCCTATCAATGAAATTCAGGACCAAGTCCTCTGGATACACATCGACTTCAGTCACCTCATCGACACATGTTTCATCTTTATTCTTTATGTAATTGGCAGAACTTTCCAAACCTACATTCAAATAGTTTTCCTCAGCCATGGGGGGGGGGGGGGGGGGGGGAAGAGAGAGAACGAAAGAAAGGTAATGAGTTAACGGGGAAAAAGCGAGTGTGTCGTTTCCTATTGCTATTACTGTTCAACAGGTATATATGATACTGGATCTTAGCATCCCTGCCAAAGAATATCTTTCCATATAGCACCTGGACATCTGATCTGGCATTCGATTGTAAAATTCATCCATATATAAATAATACGTATAATTATGAAAAAATATAGTTGAAAATAATCGGATCAGGTGCTCGAGACCTGCGAGATCAGAAGTGGGCAGAGGGCTGCAGCCAGGGAAGCATATGGGCAGTCCAGGGTCCCAGAAGGTCAGTGCTGGTCCGATCCAATACATGTGTTGATCAGTGGTGTGGAAAAGTTGCTTGAATGGCGAGGTACTGGCGAGCTAGGAGAGATTTGAAAAGATTTCAATCTTATAATCAATCCCTCGAGACATAAATGCATTATTGAATTGTTGCATTAAAGCATTAACCCTGGGACAAGGACTGCTGGATTTGTTTCAACTTTTGTGTCACTTGTTCGCATGTCTTCTCGATGTTTTTGATCTCGTCTTTCTTGTATTCCAATTGTTCTTCTAGCAACATGATCAGGGACTCTCTTGATTGATGTGGTCTGTACTCGTTCAACAGATGGTGGATGTTGACCAAGATGGTCCTTATATGTTCGACTTTGGCTTCATACAGCGAGGGGTCTATGGTCAAGACACTGACAAGCTCCAAATAATTCAACAGCAACGATTTCAATAACCGTCTCAATTCTTGGATCTTGTATTGGTAGTTGGTAACCTCCCCATCTTGAGACTTCTTGTACAGTTGGGTTATGCCCATCGTTTCCAGATCGGGCAGTGTGTCTTTGATTTGCCAAACACTGCCGAATGCCCTGTACTGTTGGGATTTGGGCATATTGGGGGGCACCAAATACTCCAACTCGTTGGCAATAACCGGCTGATCATCATGATTAGCATCACCATTAGCATCAGCATCAGCATCACCAGCATCAACCTGCTCAGGTCTGGTTTTCATATAGTTGGGCAACTTACTCACATTGGACTCTGTGAAGAACTTTATGTACGGTGGTGGAGCAGGGTACAACGAACTGATCTCGTTGGAACCATTGGAAGAGGCCATTGCTAACTACTTTTCTGTGCTGTGCTGTGTGCTTTGCGACTGACTGACTGAAGGATGGAGTCCACCTTTAAACCGTTCGCAGACAGGTCTGGTCTGGTCTGGTCTGGTTTGGTCTTGTTTCAATTCGAGCTTTGAATATTTGTGTTTTATGCGGTCGTGCCGCGTGATCTCGCATTTTGGAGCCAGTATATAGGAATAAAACACCACTGAAGATGCCAAAGAGTTCCAGAGCAATCCCACCAGGACAACGAGAGAGATATACCAAGCAAGGATGAGTGAAGTGGATCAAATGGACGTCGACGTGGAGAGCACTGCTGTGCCACCAAGAAACGACAGCGGGAATGGCAGCCACGCGGTAAGTGGCCAGGGGAACGTGGACGTGAACGTGAATCAGAAGAAGAAGAAGTTTGAGATCAAGAAGTGGACTGCAGTGGCATTCTGGTCCTGGGATATTGCCGTGGACAACTGTGCCATCTGTAGGAACCATATCATGGAGCCCTGCATCGAGTGCCAGCCCATGGCTATATCAGACACCGAGACGGAGTGTGTTGCTGCTTGGGGGACCTGTGGCCATGCCTTCCATCTCCATTGTATCAGCAAATGGATCAAGACAAGAGACGCCTGTCCTCTGGATAACCAGCGTTGGCAACTGGCCAAATGTGGGAAGTAGATTTAAGATCAGTACACACACACACACACAAACAAACAAACACACAAATATATATAGCATTTACTGTGCAGGTATCAACATTCGAATACAAAGACTCATTACTAATAATAATAAAATGTTATATTAAGATTCAGTTAGTTATACATATACACTTACATACACACATCTATAATTGACATCTAGCTTCTAGCAATCTTTCCCAGCCATCGGAACCGTCCCAACTGTTTTTACCTTTACTCATCAAACTCTTGATGGTCGATCTGGCTTTATATTTCCAATCTTTACACACAAGACTTCCAGGACCATACTTCCCCTCCATTTCACCAAGGGATTCGTATGCGGCAACAAGATCCTCGCACGCTTCCACAGTGTCATTCCAGACCTTTTCGTCAATCTCTAAATCTGGGTTATGTGCCACAGCTCTGTATGCCTTTTCATGACATTCCAACGAAGCCCAAGGTCTCTTTCTCCAAAGTTCTACTCGGGCAACAAGTCTCCATGCTCTACCACTCGTGGTGATGACAGATGGGATAGTCACACAGATAAATTCAATGCATTGTCTTTGGAAATAGGTTAGTGTAGACTCTTCCGCGTTGTATTCAGTAGAGATTAACAATTCAAGAAGTTTCTCTACCACTGGTAAATCAATAGACCCTTCACCAGTCTTGTCTCTCTTAATATTGACTAATTGTTTACAAGCCAATAAGACATCGTCCCATTCATTCAACCTGACAGCCACCACCATATAATTCTCCCAAATTCTCCAATTCTTTTGAGAGTCTGAAGAGGCTGCTTGTTTCAAACAACTAAATGCTTCCTTCAATTTACCTTGTTGCACATATGCTGCACTTAGATTAGACCAGGACATGGCACTTGAATCATCCAAGGAGACACATCTAGAGAAGGCCTCGGCAGCAACATCCATTCTTTCACATTCTAAAGCAACACAACCGTAGAAATACCATGTACTGAAGGACAAAGAGTACTGTCTTAACGATTCATTAAGATGTTTCAATACAATATCATAGTCTCTGGTTAACCCAGAATCCTTTGGTGGGTTGTAATGATATCTAGCCAACGAATTCTTGGCATTAACATATTTACCAATTTCCCAAGCTTTGGTCCATAATTCAGGGTCTTGCCTTATATCACCAAGAATAGAAAGCGCTCTGGCATCTTGATCATTTGTAGCGACTCTCTCGGCAAGAATTCTTTCTGCCTCCTTCTCTTGACCCACAGCAGCATAACATAAAGCAGACTCACATGGCATATGTAATCTTTCATAAATCTCCACAGCAGATTTTAAAATACCTAAGGACATATATTTTTCAGCTAACGAGGAATCTAATTCCCAACGAGGCATGAATGGCAATTGATAGATGTATTTTAATCTGGGCAATGGAGAATTGTTCCCACTGTCTTGAGATTCTGGAATTAATCTAGTTTGAATCTTAAGACCCAATTCTTCCACTAAAGACTGCATTTGTAAAAGACCTCTTTCAATGGTCTTAGCTTTAGTGGTTTCCAAGATAGACCTTTCCCAAAGAGAACGTGAAAAGATGGTCCAATTGTTTGAACCCTCTTGATAAATGATTCTGGTTAGCAATGAGGATAATTCTTCTTCCACTAATGGATCTTTAGCTGGTGACGTTTTCTTAATAGTGTACAGTCTTAAAAGCAATTGAAGAGTATCATAATTAGATAAAGTTGGTTGATCATTGGGATCCAAATTTTGTAATTCAGTTGGAATATATTCTTGACGTAATGCAATGGGTAATAATTTATCGTCTTGAATTCCAACCACTTGATCTAATTTTTGTTTCTTGACAATTTGTTCATCAAGAGGTTCAGATCCAATGGATTCGAATTGTGGTTTTTCTAACAATAAATCAGAATTTAATTCAAAACTTTCTGGAGCGGTAGAATTGGAGCCATTGGAGTCAATGTTTGCATTCGCATCAGATTTGGCTAAGATAATCAACCCAGCATGGGCCACTTGTTGAAATTTAGTTCTCTTAGCACGAGCACCAGTCAAGACGAATTGAAAGTTGGTTAGTTTTTTCACTTTGGTCAAAGATGGTAGACATAAATGTTCTGTATTGATTGCTAAAGAACATTTAACATTTTCAAGATAGTAGACGGTGTAAAGTTGTTTCTTGAAATCGTCAGTAACATCTTGAGGTAAATCCTTAGTAATGGCATGAACTAAATCAATGGAACTTAAAATAGAGGAGGCAACAAGAGGATGGTTACCAGAAGGTTCTGGAATGATAGATAATTGAGTCAACAAAGCTCTAGATCTCCACCAATGGGCCACAGCGACCAATGCAGGAGTCTCGGTGGCAGAAATTTCAGGCAATTTGACATCACCTTCCGCATCGTGTGCGAAAAGAGTTGGTTCTTTAGTGATTTGCTCTAATAACAATAATGCGATGACTAAATATTCTGGGTTATCGACCAATTCGTAGGCGGGTTGACCTAGAATGGTTAAAGATTGGACTAAAAATTTGTTGATGGTCACTTTATGAGCCTCGTCATTGATTTCGAATAAAGTGTCGAAACTTTCAATGGGGGTGGATGGACCTGTATAATTGTTCTGAATGAATGTTTGTAATAATGCAATGGCAAAGATTAAAGCCAGTTCAGCTTTGTCCTCGGTGAAAATGTGAGCCAATTGAGATCTAATGGCATCGATTGCTTGCACAGAGTTACTCTCGAGGGCAATTTTGATCTTTTCAGTGAATTGCCCTTGGGCAATGGTGTCAATAGCATTGTATGACTCCCCATTCAAAATCTTACTAATCAGAGCAGTATTGCCATCTTCATGGACAGCCACGCCAGCTAAAACTTCCGGGTTTGAAGCCAGTAACAGATGAGAGTGTAACAGGACGTTCATCGTTTCTTCGAATCTCTCTCTTGATGCAGTGCCTTCTCTATCAAACACAACAGTAGCAATTGCTTCCAAAGTGGTGCCAAATTTGTCATCTCATCGCTTGAAGATTTATTTCAAAGTTTTATAAAAATTTCAAAGATCGATTTTTGGTGTTAAAAAAGTGAAATTTCAGATATTTAATACTGAAGAACGCGTAAGATCCTTCAGAACTTGATACATTTAGGTCCAGTTGCCACTAGCAAAGATCGATACACATATCTGTGAACTTATAACATTGCATCAGATGTCTACATACCAACCGTACTCAGAATACTCGAACAACAACGCCGGTGGGTTCGAAGCGAACAGCGACTCCAGACCAGGCTCTGGGGAAGGTGAGAGGAAGACGAATACATCTACGCCAGTGACCATCAAGCAAATCCTGGAGTCCACCCAGGATCTTCAAGACGGGTCTTATTTCTCGCATGGCCAAGAATTAATCAACGTTGCCTTTGTCGGGGTGATTAGAAACATAACGGATAACACTTCCAATATCATGGTTACCGTAGAAGACGGGACCGGCCAAATAGACGTCAAGAAGTATAGTGGCAATGCACAAGATTTGCCTGACGCTAGTGATAGTGTGGACGCTGAGTCGAACCATATGGGTGGCTCTCAGTTGGCCCAAGAATATGAAATTGGCAGTTACGTCAAGATCCATGGTGCATTAAAGGAATTCAGTGGGAAGAAAAATATTCAATACAGTGTGATCACCAAAGTTAACTCTTTTAATGAAGTGTTAGCACACCATTTGGAAGCCATCAAGTGGCATGCTATTGCCGTTGGGAAACTGCCAAACCCTGTGACTCAAGACTCCACGGGTGTAAATTCCAGCAGTGGACAATCCTTATTTGTTAATGACAACGATGCCTCGAATAACACTCGCGTGGATAACTCTAACACTGGTGGCAGCGGTTCTGCCTCCGATGCTATCTTGCAATTCTGTAGAAAAGAATGTGCCGGTAAGGATTCAAACAATTTTGCTGTTCCAATTCAATTGTTGGCCCAAAGTTTGAATCTTGATGAAGAAATAGTGAGAACCTGTTGCACCACATTAACTGAACAAGGTTTCCTATACCCAACTTTCGATGATGATAACTATTTTGCTCTATAAACATATAAAACGTATATATAGATATATATCCTTCTAATACTTAAATTTTACTATAAGAAATTTCAATTCCGAATCGTTACAATTCATTTGTGACACTTGTGTCATTGGAAGAGAGAATAAACAGAAAATAATCGTACAATGATATTGATGAAAGTTGTGTTGTGTCTGTTAGTATTATCTGGGACAGGTATGGTATTTGCCACGTCGTTAGAAACTTCACTGGGAGGAGTCAATCCCATAGAGATTAAAGGGAAACAATTTATTGATTCACAAACTGGGGAACCATTCTTCATAAAGGGGTTGGCATATCAACCAGGTGGCTCTGCCGATGTCAATCAAGATCAAGACCCATTATCTGAACCAACAATATGTGCAAGAGACATCCCACTTTTTCAACAATTGGGGGTGAATACTATCAGGGTTTATTCTGTGAATCCAGATTTAAACCATGACTATTGTATGAGTCTATTAGCCATGGCTGGGATTTATTTGATTCTTGATGTTAATTCTCCCTTACCAAATCAACATTTAAATAGGTACGAGCCATGGAAGAGTTATAATCCATTTTATATCGATCATGTTTTCAAAGTAGTCCAACAATTTTCAAATTATTCTAACACATTGGCATTCTTTGCTGGGAATGAAGTGGTAAACGATTTCAAATCTTCCCAATTATCACCCAGATATATCAGGCAACTGATCGGTGATATTAAGATGTTTAGTGGCAAGCATTGCAATCGCTCAGTCCCCGTTGGGTACTCAGCCGCCGACGATCTAAAATATAGAGTCTCACTCTCCAATTATCTTGCCTGCTACAACGATTCAACCCCGGAACAAAGTGTTGATTTCTATGGCGTCAATTCATATCAATGGTGTGGGAAACAAACTTTGAAGAGTTCTGGGTATGATAAGTTAATTGAGTCATACAAGGATTATTCCAAACCAGTAATCTTATCTGAATTTGGATGTAATAAAGTCTTACCTAGAAAGTTTGGTGAGATTGAAGGTATCTTTTCACAAGAGATGATGGAAGTGTTTTCTGGTGGTTTGGCATATGAATATTCACAAGAATCCAATAATTATGGACTTGTACAGATTCAAGATGAAGGAGATATCAAATTGTTATCCGATTTCCATGAGTTAAAGGATCAATATTGTGCAGTAGATTTATCCAATATGAAGGCAACAAATATTGTTGACGAGCCAGTGGGGAATGATTTGCCATGCAAGGATTCCTACGACAATTTGAATATCAACATTGGAATTGCAGAAGAATTATCCAAAGAATTAATTGAAGATGGCGTCACGGTCGATGTAGGACAACATATTGCTATAAACTTGAACAAATTGCACCCAAACAATGCCATTTATAATATGGATGGAACCCCCTGGCAAGGAGCCACTGGATTAAAAGTGGTTCGTGATCTTTTCCCACAAGCAAAGGACAAGGCCATTTCAAAAGACGATAAGAAGCATAACGAGGGAAGGGAGTCCACTGACCATAAGAAAAGTACAGCAACAGCATTAAAATGTCTGACCATCTACGATTGGGCAGTCATGGCTTCAGTGCTAGGCATCTTCGCTATAACTATGTTCTAAATATTCATAAATTGCTATCATATTTGTATGTATTATGGCCCATTTGCTTAATTTGTTTTAATAAAATTTCAAAAATATTATCAAGTCCAATTCAATAAATGGAGTGAAAAAGGTATATGAAACACACAGGTTGCAAAAGTGATCAAAACCCCCATAAGTCTTTGAGTTAGACACACACACAAGTGTATTGACGATCAATATAACAATCACAAATATAAAAGCGAAAAAGAATGGACACACATCAGGAATCAAACAGACTATTTCGTCTGCCATTTAAAATCCCCAGTTTCCATGGGGTGAGAACACTAGGAGTGTATATATCAGGTATGTTTTATGCACTTGGATTCTGGGTGTTTTTAGACAGTGTATTATATTCCAAGCATGCGAATGCATCAGATGTTCATGTCACTTTCATTGATTGGATTCCATTTTTATGTTCCACATTGGGGATGCTTATTGTTAATTCGATTGAGAAATCTAGATTATTGAATCTAGAAGGTGGTAATGGATTTATGGCTGGTGGAGGTGGTGATATGGATTCTGCCATGGCATGGCAAGCTCGTAGTATATTGTTTTGTGGGTTTGCATTATTAGCTGGTGGGTTATCTGGCTCCATTGTTGTTTTAATTATAAAATTTTTGATTAAAGATTATACTACGTATCCCACTGTTGGTATGGGTATTAATAATGTTGTGGGGAATATATTTATTTTGATTAGTTGTATTTTCTTATGGATTGCCCAAAATGTGGAAGATGAATACTCTTATTCATTAACTATTTAGAGAATTAATTATTTGATATAAATATATGTATAACATCAATAAAATATATAAATAAATTACTGTAAGAATCTATTTAAGAGAAGAAGAAGATACTTTAGTATGTTGTACAATTGTATTATTATAATAGTAATTACAAAAAAAAAAATACTATATGATCATTATGTTGTGTGTTTGTTGAAATATTATTAGATAGTGAGATTTGGATAGATGCATAAAAAAACATTTAATAAATATAACTCAAGGAGTTTAATTTATTGGGATTCAACAGTTTCTTTACTTTTATTTGATTTTATTTTATCAGCAAATTCACCTAGGACATGTAATTCAAAATCACTAAAATTGAACAAATCAGGTAGTTTAATAGGTTGTGAATGATCTCTTGGGAAGAAGAATTCCTCCATTCTTAACTCATCGAAGAATGGATGTGACATTATTCTTCTTGGGGATAATCTTGATTGTGGATCGTACACTAATACTTTAGTTAATAAATCAATTCCCTCGGGACCTGATTGACCAAAATATCTTTCGAATCTTTCCTTGGAAGTGCCAGAGAACAATGGTTTGGAATATAGTGGACCATCGTAACTTGGATTTGAGAAGAAAATGAATTTTTTATCTGGTGGACCTAACAATTTAGCAATTTCACGTAATTGTAAAAGTGGTTCTCTACCTTGGAACACAGCTTGACCGAGTAACATTTCACCCATGACACAACCCAACCCCCAAATATCGACTTGAGTGGTGTATGTGGTACAACCAAGGATTAATTCTGGAGCTCTATAAAATCTTGAACAAATATAACTGATTGAGGGTTGATTTAATTCTAGTTTTTTGGCTGAACCAAAATCACAGATCTTCAATATCCCAGTTTGTGGATCCACAAGGATATTGGAAGGTTTAATATCTCTATGACAGATACCAAAAGAATGTAAATAAAGCATAGCTCTTGCGATTTGGTATGTATATAATTTAACATGTTTTAATGGTAGTTCCAATTTAATTTGTGCATATCGACTAATTTCAATTTGTAATGTGGTTGGCAAACATTCCATGGCTAGATATTGATATAGTTTATTATCGACATGAGAGATATGAGTGAAGAAATATTCCAACTTGACGATATTTGGATGGTTGGTGACTCTTAGGATATCCAATTCTCTTGACTTATATTCTGTTTGTGCAGGAACTTTCTTGATAGCAAAGGGGCCATACCAGTTTTCCTTGTTGGGGGTCATATATGCTTGTACAACGGTACCAAATGCACCACGACCGATTTTCTTATATTCTTTAATCAGCATTCTTCTTACAGTGTTTGATCTATTCGAAGTGACATCGTCCGCAATGAATTCGAAGGTCTCCGCATTGCTGTTTGCGGTAGGGTTACTACTCAAAGGAACTTCCAGATCCGTATAATCGTTCGTTGTGCTTTCCATCCTTCCTCGATTGCTTGCTTGCCTGCTTTCCTGTCTGTTTGCTTGCCTCGAATATGATTCAAACACTGTTTGTGGTTTGGTTTGCCTTTATCTTAATAATTTATCTTTACAATTTTCAGTTATTCAAGATTTGGTTGCAGTGCACATGTCACTGTGCACGCCCTAGTGGAAACCCATAAAGACACTTCTGAACAAGATATGAATGAAGTAGTTGAGATATGTGCAGTCTATGGATCTGCTAGTGGCTGTGGATCAGTCACTGTGTGTATTTTGTGTGTGTTGGAGCTTTGGTATTTGGATTGTCACATCAATTGGCTTATTGCGATGAAAAGAGCTGCGAAATGCAACGTGGGAAGATGGATTAGGTACTGCAGGTAGCAATATATGATATGCAAAGTCATTTATGTGGTTTAATGACACCTTCGTGTTGGGGTCTCACTTCATGGGCTTTTGGTTGGCAATTTGACATGTATTTTCTATTACCATGCAATTCCCCATTTTCTTCTAGATGCTGATTTCTTTCGTCTTGGGTTTCTTTTCAGTGTTAGCCAGTTTTGCTTCAATGTCACCACAGTTCCCTCTACATTAGCCAATGCTATATATATTTCTGCTGCAATAGTGGTTAAAGCATTATTCTCTTTGATATCTTTTTCTGTCAATCATAGTTCAATCTTTCTCGACGTTAACAGCACTGTAAACTTCTTCTACCCCCAGCCTTGGCAACACCAGCACAAGTCACAGGCCATACCTCATGCACTTTCATATTCTTGTACTTTTGAATTTTATACTGTTCAGTATTATTTTTCACCCCAGCTGCTCTTAAAGCTATGAAATCTTCCAGACTTCCAAAGCAAATTTGACTACTTTGATTGATTACAATAGAGTATTGATTCTTATGGCTCAATTTAGCCTGGTTTCACTACCTTTCTTTCTCTTTTTTCTATCCCCTTTATTTGTATGAATGGTCGTATTAGAATGTATTAGATTAAGCTGAATAGTATATGATTCTCAATCCTTTCACAGGCTTACCTTTTAGAACAGTATTTATAGCATTGCTGTAATCCACAACAGAAAGAGAGTCTTGACTCAATTGGACACCATAGGTTGCGATTAATAAACTAAAAATGTGGCAATCATTCGATACTACTCTTATTATTCACTATTACATGCTAAACAAAACACCTGAAATAACATCAAGATAGGCAATGCAGTATACAATTATACAACGAATTAGCTCCTGTTACTCTGATGTATTAACCTTACTTAACGTCGATCTCTACATCAACACATAGTTTCCAGTAATAATATCCATGGGATAACTTATATCCCCCACTTTAGCATTAAAGAATAGAATGTACAGCGTGATTATTCCCCTGGATATTTTATATCAACATGGGTTATGAAAGAAGTTATGTGCCATTTGTAGCTTTAGAGATTCTTATATTAAAATATCACAGCAAGAAAGTCCGAACAACAAATTATAAAGACAGCAGCTAGTTTTGTCTTGACTTGTTTGAACTTGTTTAGTAACTGTATAGGTCATAGACAAAGTATATATATACATAAAGGGAAAGAAGAAGAATTTCGAATATTCTAGTTGATTCAACGGAGAGAAATACTGCTCCAGTGGCTGATTACAAAATTGACCATACGTCTGGTGTCCCTTCATATTTACCCTTTATTCCTGGATTTTGCGTTCTTCTCAATTCTTGAAGTTCACGTCTAAGTCTTTTTCTATCTGCATCGATGTCAAAATTCTTTTCCTTAGCTGTACGAAGCCTTTCTAACAATGCCTCATTTTCACCATATAATTTTGTGACCATCTCATATTGCTCTCTCACATCATCCTTCTGCCTTTTGACCTTATCATCTTGTTCTTCCTCTCCATCCATTAATGATTTGATTCTCTTTTCTTGTAACTCCAATGTTGCATCAAAATTTGCACGACAAATATCTGATATATCTTTCCAATCTTCTAATCTTTTTTTATATTCTTTGATATCCATTTCGTTTACTTGTTCAAACCTTAAAGGTAGACCTAGTTTGAATAAGCCGTATATCATATTACCAAGGATGGTTCCCGTTGCCACAATTGTACCCAGAGGGAAAAAACACGACTTCTTAAATATTGATCTTATCCAAGATAGTTTTGGGATAGGGTCCCCTCAACACCCTTTTTTATTATTGAAGTTATTTCCAAGTATTCACCTCTAGGTTATTTGGCTAGATGTATATTCCCTTGGGTATTCCATATTATGATGAGTTATGAAGGAAGTTATGTGTCATTTGTTGTGTTAAATGTTGTTTTATACAAAATTAAACAACTGGAAAGTCCGAAAATAACTTATAAACACATCAATTGCACCAACAAATATAGCATAAAAATGAGCCAATAAGATATGGTCATCTTAAAAGTTGGCAGGGTGGAGGAGATGTGATTTCTTATTGGGTGATTATGTGTTTGTTTTAGAACTATATAAGACGTATACTTAATATTATCTAAAACAAGAACTAGTCGTCTGATTATCATAGCTAATACCTTAGTAAAGTAGTGAAAATATCGATTCAGTGGCTAATTACACCCTTAGCCACACACCTGGGGTCCCTTCATATTCACCCTTTATTCCTGGATTTGCGTTCTTCTCACTCCCTCAAGTTCATGTTTAAGTCGCTTTCTATCTTCATCGATATCAATATTCTTTTCCTTAGCTGTACGAAGCTTTTCTAGCAATGCATCATTTTCACCATATAATTTTGCGATCTTATCTTCTAGTTTTGCGACCTTCTCATCGTGTTTTTCTCGCAATTCATCCATTCCATCATTTAGTCTTTTGACCTTTTCTTCTTGCTCTTTAATTTCATCTTTCAGTTTATTGGCCTTCCTTTCTTGTTCTTCTACTTCACGCTGCCTTCTATTCAATTCTATATCAAAATTTATACGACAAACATCTGATAGATGCGTAATATCTTTTAATCTCTTTTTAAACTCTTCAATCTCCATCTCATTGACTTGTTCAAACCTTAAACGTGAGCCCAGTCTGAATAAGCCATATGTTATATTGCCAAAGAAGGTTCCTGTTGCAACTATTGTGCGAAGAGGGAAAAAACACAGCGTCTTAAATAATGATTTTATCCAAGAAGGTTTTGGGATTGGGTCCCCTTGACAATCTTCACTATCATTGTCAGATTGTTCGTCTGTCCCTTCATTCTGGTTCTCAGGATCTTCTTCAGAATGTTCTTCTCTCCTTTCATTTCTGGGTTGGTTTTCAACATTAAACTCCACCATTTCTTGGACAGATTCTTCAATGTGTTCTCTTTCGTTAATTTGGGTCATGACTTGTAGTATTATAATGGCTTGGGTTGTGTTGAGTTGTGTTATGTTGTCTTAAATTGTGTACTGTTGTGTACTGTTGTGTATTGTTGTGTATTGTTGTATGTTGTTGTAAACTGTTGTGTTAAGTTATGTCTCATTCTCATTCATAGGATATAGCTGTCCTTTTATAAGATTATTTAAAGCATTCTAGCATCTCCAACTAAATCTCCACCTGTATCCTCAGAACTCTACCCAGCAGTACCTCCAACATCTTCTCCAACATTACCTCCAACTAACTCACCAACCAAATCACCGGTAATATCCCCAACAGTTTCTTGTCCTAAACCCGTAAGTGGCATCTTCAACTCTACGCCACACATTCCGAAGCATAGCTTAATTAAACTGGATGACATACAGATGACTACTATAAGAGTAATATATAGCTGCTATTGTATATTGCCATTACTTTACTCGGTAGGGAAGGCAACTTTTGACGTGAAGTAAAATAGACAATGATATAATGCAATTACACAGTGAGCTATCCCCTCTTATTATTGAGTGTTATAGATATTAATTAATTGTAGACATTCTTTATGTCAACACATTGTTGACGGTATCTCTCTCTCCAATAATTTTAATTGGATAACTCATAATCCCCTCTTCAACAAGTGTTAAATATGTAAATTGTCTATTTTAAGTTTACCGTTTTTATTGTATTTATAATTAAATAAGGAAGAGACTGTTCCTATTAATATGAAATTAACTTCAAGACAATATAATATGGAGATGTTGGGAGTAATCAACCATTATGGATGACTTAACCACTTCATTAATGTATTAAACATGTGGTAAGAAGGCAATTTGTTTTAATACTTGTGTCATCATTTGAATTTAAGCTTCCCGGTCCATCCCGGAGGGTCGCAATAAGGTACACCGGAAGTTATATATACTGCTTTGGGATAGATGTCCAGGGATGATTGTGTTGTTGAGTAAATATATTATATATAGTGACATGTGAAGCTATTTATGTAATTACCCTTGGAAATAAGGTTATGTTTGTTATTATAGCAAGAAAGGCAAATACACGTATGACATTAGTGCTAAAGCTGTTGTGTCCGCAACACAAGATAAGATATTGGCATGAGAAAAATTAACTTATAGTATCAACGGGTGGCTTGATAGCTTAAATATTAATGCCCACCAATTTGTCGGATGTGCAAGTATTGACGACTTTCAAACAAACTAGGTCAATTTAGCGCAATTGAAAGGTTAAATAAGGATGTGCAAAAGATACGGCAAATCTGCTAGTTACTATTACATATAAATTACTTGAAGTGGTTGAATCATCATATCTCGCAAAATAAGGAAAGAAAGATGTAATTACTAATGGTTGAATTACAGTAACCGATGGTTGTTACAGATATATGTCTTTTAACCGTTATATTCCATAAACGTGGTATTGTAGATATTTGTATAAAGTTAAAGAGTAGTGGTTTATTCATCATAGCTAAATGAAAGGAAAAAATATATATTTTTAGTAGCCAACTGTTCACAAAACCATTCATAGTGGCAATTTCATTATATTTATTCTAACCCTGACAATTTTTTTTCTTAGCAGCAAGGAGATCATCTTCTAAATCTCTTATTTTATGCTTCAAAGTTTTTCTTTCTTCATCAATTTGCTTTCTTTCTTCATACAGTAATTTCCTCTGCAGTGTAAGTGCTTCGTCGATTTCTTTTTGGCTTTTAGATACTTCTGTATTTCTTTCTGTTTCTAACTTAGATATAGCAATGTCTCTTTTAGCTTTGGATATCTCGAGGTCTCTTTCTAAATCTTTTTTTGGGTCTGCCCCTTCTAATGCCGCTGCCTTAGCCAAAGGGTTTTGTAATTTCTTTACAACCATATCATAATTATTTTGAAGAGTGTTGATGGTTTTAAGATGTTCGTTATTGAGCCTCTCATAGATCCCACGAGAGAAATCTAAAGCTTTGCCAAGATCTTGCAATTCTCTCTCATATTCCTCCGTAGCCATTTTCTGTTTGTCTGTAATTATTTTGTTCGTCTGTGCACTAAATAAGCAATGATTAGTTTGCATAATTTAACTTTAACTATCTGTAGATTTTCCAAAGAAGTGGAGCCAGCTAAGATATAAAATATTTGTATAAATTTTTGGGTTGACTTGCCACCCTTATTTTTATCATTAAAGCCATTTTCCAACCCTTCATCTGCGAGTAGTTTGACTATATCTTTCCTCACTTCATGCTTCTTTGCCAGTGTATGTAATTCTTAAAATGAGTTATTAAAGAAGTTATGTGTCATTTGCAGTTTTTGGTTTTGTTTTTTTTTACAAATAAAACAACAGAAAAGTCCGAAAATAAACTATAAATACATCAATTACACTATCAAGTATTGTATAAGAATGAGTCAATACGATAAAATTATCTTATAAATTGGCAGGGAGGAAGAGATGTGTTTTCTTACTGCTGATTATGTTTTTGTTTTGATGTGTTTGTGTATAAACTATATAAGAGGGACCCTTAATATTATCTAAAACAAGAACTAATCGTTCGATTATCATAGCTAAGTTAAAGGAAAGAAAACATGGAAGCAGTAGCTAATTACATCCGTCTAAGTCTGTTTCTATCTGCAGCGATGTCGATATTCTTTTCCTTAGCTGTATGAAGTTTTTCTAGCAATGCATAATTTTCATCATATAATTTTGTGATCCTATTATATTGCTTTTCTAGCAATCCATCATTTCCATCATATAATTTTTTGATCTTATCTTCTAGTTTTGCAACCTTCTCATCTTGCTTTTTCACTTGATCCTTTAATGATTTGATTCTCTTTTCTTTTTCTTCCAGTGAAACATCACAATTTGAACGAGAGAGATCAGATATACGTTTGAAATCTTCTAACCTTTTTGTATATTCTATGATATCCATTTCGTTTACTTGTTAAAGCCCTACAGGTAAACCTAGTTTGAATAAGCCGTATATCATATTACCAGGGATGGTTCCCGTGGCCACGATTGTACGAAGAGGAATAAAAAGCAGTGGGTCTTAAATATTGATCTTATCCAAGAAAGTTTGGTGATTGTGTCCCTTGATAGTCTTCACTTTCAATATCAGATTGTACTTCTGTCCCTTCACTACCATGTTCCGGATCTTCTTCTCCCCTTTTCTTGTGAGTTGGTTGTCTATATTAAACTTCATCCTTTGCTCTACAGATTTTGACGCATCAACCAGGTGGTTAAAAGGCAATAGTTCTTATATGTGTTTCATCATTTGCAAATATGCCTCTTACCAATCCCCTAGAGCCTCAATAAATGACGGAAGTAATATTTGCTATTTTTGAAGTGCTGTTCAGGGATGTTTGTCTGGAGGCATGAGTGTTTTTTTATGTAGTGGCCCTTTCCAATAAGGATGTGCTTGTGACTGTAAGAAAGACAGAGCCAAATATAAAATTATTGTTCAAACTTAGTTAAGTGGAAATTCTATACAATATTGACAGGAGGAATATTACCATATGTTATGAAGGGGGTTGTTGGATATGAATTGGGTAGTGGTATCTATTAATCTTCCCACCACCTTATTACTGTACATTTTACGCAATTATGTCAAATTATGTTGTGATAATAAGTTTAAACAAGCACATAGTGTAAATACGCCAACTAACAAATTATACATATGATTGATCTAAAGCTATAAAAAGTTGATCCAGTGGCTAATTACACCCTTAACCATGAACCTAGTCTCCTCTTGATCCTCACCTTTTCTTCCAGTTTTTGCAACGTCTCAATGCTTCCAATTCACGTCTAATTCTGTTTCTTTCTGCATCGATATCCAGATTTTCCTGTTTAGCCATATGTAGCTTTTCTCTCAACGAATCCTTTTCATCCTCTAGTCGTTCAACCTTCTGTTCTATATTATCAATCTTCTCTTCTAGATCTTCCATTGCATCCTGTAAAGTTTCAACCTTCTCTTCTAGTTCTTCGATCTCATCTTTTAGTCGTTTGACCCACTTTTCATGGTCTTCTCTTTCAAACTTTAAACTTTCTCGTATCGCCACAATGTGCGTTAGAAACACTTCTTGGGCCACCTCTGAAGCATTGGTGAGAGACTCGACAGCCCTCCTATATACATCGATAAGCAATTCATTTTCTTGTCCAAACATTAAACCGTTGAGTGTGTGGGGGGGAGGGTAGCTTAAATCATCACTTTATAAAAATTGTTTCAAACTGTTATTAATGTGTGAAGGGGGGGGGCTCCACTGGTCTTAAATAGTGGTATCAGGTTGCACCCTTCCTCACGACCTCCCTTCATTTGATTGTTGTTAACTAGTAAAAAGGTATAAAGAAATATATAACGTTATATAGGGGATTGACGCAGTCTTGCCAGGTCATGTTGAAGAGCGATGTTCTGCGCTTTGATATCGATGGCCTGCCTGTTAGCCGCGTGCCATTTTGCCTTGAATTGATTCTTTTCACGTTGGACGGACTCTACTTTGTGTCTTAGAGTGTTGATCTCGGCGGTTTGTTGTTCCAAAGTCTGTTTCAACCGGTCGATGTGTTGTGTGTGCGTTGTGTCGTTGTTGGCCAGTTGGTCCCGAAGACTCGTTTCTGTTTCACGCAGAGTGCGTATTGTGGAGTTGAAGCTGGCGTCTTGTATGTTTAGAGTGCATTGATAGACGTCGGATATGTATTCGATGGTGTTTGATTGTTGCATTGTTGTTTTGTGTGAATAGAGGCAATGAGACGATGAGGCAATGAGGCGATGAGGCAATGAGGCAATGAGGCAATGAGGCGATGAGGCAATGAGGCAATGAGGCAATGAGGCAATGAGGCGATAAGGCAATGAGGCGATGAGGCAAAGAGGCAATGAGGCGATGAGGCAAAGCAATATTTGATAAGAATATTAGAATATATTATAGGAGATAGATATAAGAATATATAAACAGAAAACTGCAAAGGGGAAGCGATTAAGCATCCAAGGATTGGACAAAGGCTTGTCCGCCGTTGATATTTTTGGCCAGTTGTTCGATACAAACGGGCAATAGATGGTCCAACTCGTTGCTGTTCAAGTTGTTCAACATGTTGTAATTGATTGAGGCGATCCCCTTTAAGGTGATGTTCATTTGGATGGCGAAGAATTGGGTGTTGTTGACTTTGTTCAACAACTTTTCTGCGCCCGGTGCGATTGGATTGTTTTGGAAGTCACGCAAGGTGGTGTATGCGATGGTGTCGAATTCGTGGACGTTCCCGAGGATCAAGTCTACGAAATTCTGTACGCATTTGAAGGCGGCGTGCGCCATTGATAGCGTTGCCGACCCCTTGCCGTTCTTGGCTTTGACTACTTCGTCGCCGCCGTATTGAACTCTTTGGATCAAGTCGTTGATTGTGTCGGAGGGGAGGTTTTGCGATAGTTTATTTTGGGAGAAGAGAGGGATGATAGTTTCGCCTGAGTGGCCGCCGACGACGGGGACGAAGGGCATGTTCAACGAGGCGTCGCCGACGGTTTCCTTCAGGAAAGTTGAGGCACGGACGATGTCGAGTTTTGTGATTCCGAAGATCCTTCTTTCGATGTTGGTGTTGCGGCTTTGGGCGAGTTGGTTGAACCTGTAGTGCATGACTGGGATGAGCTGGTTGACCGGGTTGGAGATCATGAGGATGAAAACCTTGGAGAGATCGCAGTTTGCGGCGATGGAGTCGGTGAGGTCCTTGATGATGTGTGCGTTGATGTTGAAGAGGTCGTCTCTTGTCATGCCCGGTTTTCTTGGCATGCCCGCAGGGATGACGATGATGTTTGCATTCTGCAAACAGTCGTCGATGTGTCCCTTTGCGTACCAGGACACGGCGATAGGGGTGTCTATGTGGGAGAGGTCAGTGGCGACGCCGTTGATGGCCTCTTCGTTGATGTCGTAGAGAGCCAGTTGGATGTGCTTGGTGTTGGAGGAGGCGGAGGGGACCAAGTAGTGTATTTGGGTCTTTAGGAGGAGGGAGAGGGACTGCCCGATGCCTCCTGCTGCTCCGAGGACGCAAATCTTCAGTTGGTTGTTGTTGTTGACAATCTGGTGGGGCATGATTGTGTTGTTGGTTGTGTTGTTGTTGTTGTTGTTGTTGTTGTTGTTGGTCATCTGGAAGGGAAGGGAAGGGAAAGAAGAGTTGGGTTGGATGTGTTCTTGCAGTGTTTATATACGGTTGCCGGCCGGACCGATGGGGACCATCATGCAGTTTCTTAAATAATAAATAATAATCGAGAGTGCGAAAAGACGTCACGGCAACCGCCGGCCGGGCGGGCTCTGCCATATTTTCCTTCGCCACATTGCCATATTCCATTTCCCCACTGCACCATAATTTGTCACACTGCAATACACTGCAAATATCAATACTGCAAATGTCAAAGCGCTGATTCTCCACCGGTTCTCCTCCGGTTCTCGGCGTTTGGCAGCCGCCGGCCGATCCTCGGCGTTAGCCGGCTTCCTGCGATCTCTGGTAGTATGTCTGTGTCTGTACTGTAATATACTGTAATATACTGTAATATACTGTAATATACTGTGTCTGTACTGTAATATACTGTAATATACTGTACTCTAATATAATATACAGTTCTGTAATGGGCACAGTGGTGGACAGAGGGCATCGCAAGCTGAATTCTCTTGCATGCAGTGTAACTGAAATACACGTACATTTATTTCTACTAAACTCTGCTTGTCTCATCATAGCACTGTGGGTATCCCCTCCGCATACAGCAAGGTCAAGCATGCCATGATTTAGATAGCTTTGAATAGAGAATCGTGTAGTCACAGATATCTAGTTGTGCTTTCGTCATCTCGTGTTCTATAAAGTTTTCAAGTTTTCTACCCTTGGCGAAGTCGTTCCTAACCATTAACTATTTCTTTTGCTGTAGAAACAGATCTTCCTATATCCTCGAAATATGTGAATGCCATAGCTGATGTCGTATAGCATTAAGAATTTGCACTCAAGGCATAGTGTGGGGATCCAGACGAGTGATACCATTACAATGCTTAATACTAGTAAATGATAAGAAGCCCATTGACACATTTCGAAAATTTTGAAAAATTATTTCTTCAAATCAATATACATCCATGGTAGACACACACATTCACAACCCAGACAATCATACAACCAGTCAACCAGTCAACCAGTCAACCAGTCAAAGATGACTGCAACACAACCAAGACTGCAATGCAAGTACTTTCTTCAAAAGAAGAACAGGCAATGCGGGATGACCCGTTCAGCTCAACAGGACTACTGTTCTGAGCATCTCATTTTCCTTCCAAACAACTCTGCGGAACACTCAATAGACAGAATACCGTGCCCTTTAGACCCTAACCATACAGTGAGCAAGCATCAGTTACAAAAACATCTGAAAAAATGTAATAAATTCAAATTAACCCACATCAACGATAATATGCCATACTATAAACTGAATCTGAATACAATAGCACATCATCATTATGATAATAATAAATTGACGTTAAACGATACCCTCATCAACAAGACTATCGATATATTGTGTTCGTATCACAGCAACAGAAGCACAATCCCAACAATGGTGAAACAAAATCAGTTCATGTCTAACACAAGATTCAATATTGTCAAGAATCAAAAACATGCCATACAACAATCATCGTTGATCCAGAATTTATTAGAGTTTCGAAATGTGGATTTGGATACGGGAAATCAACATCCATTGAATATTCTTGAATATGGGGCAGGGAGGGCTGAATTTTCTAGGTATTGTAATCAAGTGTTTCAATCGCTAAATCTTGATATCAATAAATTCGTTCTCATCGATAGAGCTTCAAATAGATTGAAATTTGATACTAAGATTATATCAGATTCACAGAAACCACCAATAATTAAAAGAGTTAAAATTGATATCAAAGATTTGTACATCGATGATTTGTTATCTTCCAATGAACAAAATATCATCATTTCAAAACATCTTTGTGGGGTGGCCACAGATTTGACTCTACGCTCAATAGTAAACAATCCAATACTATTACACAATGTTGATTCTATTTGTATCGCCATGTGTTGTAGACATGTTTGTGATCCAAACCAATACATTAACATTGAATTTATGCAAAATATCTTGAATCAATACGGTGAAAATACATTATCATACCATGAATTCTTCTTCACTTTAACCAAACTTTGTTCTTGGGCGACAAATGGGAAAAGATCAAATATACAAGATTGTGATACCGTGGAAATCACCAAAGAAAGACACGTATCTATAAAGGAAAGAGAAAATATCGGTTTAATGGCAAGATATCTTATCGATCAAGGTAGACTCGAATGGGTCAAGACCCACATCCCAAACTCAAAGGCTCAATTGATTAAATATGTGTCGAGTGATATTTCTTTGGAAAATGTTGCCTTGTTTTTAACAAAATGATATATATATATATATATAAACTTCTATACTCAAGTGAATTATTTATTAAAATTTGTGAAATAACGATCTCTAAAGTTTGATGTCGATCTTTTCGTACCATGATTCTCTGGACCATTAAACGATTCGCCACGATTAATATAGACAAGTAATCTACGAGACCATTTATTGAATTCTTGAACACAATTATATTTCAATTCAAGATTTTCATGCAATGGAATAATAGTCTCTACATTTTCATCATTGGCAGTAGGCATCCAAAATGCCAATCTACCACCAATAGGTAATCTTTCACTGGCAAATCTTAAAATATCATCTAATAAAGAATCAAGAGAATATGGTTTCTTTGTGGGGATATAATCCTTTCTTAAAAATGCCTTTTCACCATCAATGATCAAATTTTCTTTGCCTTCAAATCTTGATGGATCACGAGCACCAAGAACTTTAATACTCTCACGAATACCATATGGTGGATCACAAAGTATGGTATCAATGCGAAGATTACTTCTTAAAGAATTGTGTGTAAAATCCATCGTCATTACATCAAGAAATTGTTCTTGTGTATTATAATATTTGAAATTTTCAGTGATATCTACTGATGCACCTTTACCTCTAATCATTCTACCATCGATATCTGATCCCATCACTAATGCACCATAGTAACCACCTGCAACTAAGAAAGAGCCAGTCCCGGCAAATGGATCGTACATAAGTGTGCCTGGTTTCACTTGAGCAATATTACAACTGACTAAAGATAATTCACTTTCGAAACTTGTGGTTCCCTTGTATGGTCTTTTCTTTAGATCATAAACATCCATGGCAGAACGATCACTTTTCCCCACTAAACGACCAAAGAAGATATGGTGAGCAGTTTTACTCGATTCATTGGAATTGATTAAATCGTATGATTCAACGATGGTATAAATTTCATTTGGATCTTTTAAATTAATTTCACCTTCAAACCCAAAATATGAGAATTGATTGATGGTATCAATTTTCTCCTTCATAGTCTTCTTATGATTACCACCAAAGGTTTCGAAATCAAATTTAAAACTTTTCAATCTATTTGATTCCTTTCTATCTTCATAACCAGCTTCTTTCACAATATTTTCATGCAACGATTTATAATCAGTCCCTTCCCCCCAATATTCATAGATCGCTTTACACAGTATACTTCTCTTGACAAGGGTTTGGGCCTGTTTATCACCTTCCAAGTCAAGAATTAAAAATGGTGATGTTTCATCATATGAATCTAAATTAATACGAATATTGTATAAATCGGCTAGCGATTCCAATTCCGCACGACGGAAATTCAAATGTTGTTGAACCATATACAGTAAATATTTAGTCATATTTTCTTCTTGCCTGTTTGCCTGTTTACCTGCTTGCTAGGGTGTGACGTTGCTATTAGTTATTCAAGATAGATTCATTTAAATTGGCGATGAGCATCTCTTCTTTGTAGCAATATTTAAAAAATTTGTCGATTTTTCAAATTTCAATATTTTTTTTTCAGTGTTTCGCAATATTTTGCAAAAACACATAGTAAACAGATATACTTAGCAATGGCTTTTTTGCATCTGTGAGATATGTGAGTGTGTGCTAAATGCTATTATTGTGCAGTATCGAGATCATTAGAGTTTCATTGGCATCGAAGCTCATATTAAAGTACCAAATTTTCTCAATTGTTTGTTCTGCTACAGTCTGACATGCTCACAACGTCTCCTAATTCCACACCTCTCACTCCTCTTTAAACTTGTGATGCTCTCATATATGAGTAAACCCGACCATCTGTGTGATCAACTTCCCATATAACAGATAGCAAGATGACTATCATATATAGGAATCGCAGCTCATCTCCACCGGCGCTACCACACCCACATATATCCCCTCCGACGGTAGACTTCAAGGAGAAAATTAAAAAAATTAAAAAAAAATTGGGAAAAGTATAAAAGGAGCCAACTTTCAGGCTGCAAATTTCTCCCCAACGAATAACACTTTTCAGAAAATATCTTTCTTTTGGAAAAGGGATAAACTAGCAATAAACTAAAGGATTATCCATTCGTGTATTATTTAACCACTGTTTGATTTTTATTTTATTTTATAAATATATAAACAACCACCCTTTTAATTAACCCCCCCAGTCAAAATAAGTGATTAATTTTACCTTTTCAATAAAACTAATAAAAATTATTTTTATTAGCAAAACAAACAAAGAATATATTATATATTTGAATTATCCATATACTAATAGTTTCAACTTTATTATTATTATTTAGGCTATATTATTATTAGTATTATTATTATTCCGTATCTTTATTTTATATTAATATCTGTATTATCTCTAGTATAGTATATCTAGCATTATACACTACACATATACAACTGTATTCGAAAATTCCAGACAAAGAAACAAGCAAAATGAGCTCTGACGAAGAAGATTTTAACGATATCTACGGTGATGACGAACAAACCACTACCAATGCCGTAGAAACCAAGCCAAATGAAACCACTGAAGAAGGAGAAAAGAAACAAGAAACCTCTTCAGAACAACAAACCGGTGAAAATAATAGTAATAGTAATAACAATGTATCTTCATTAGATCAACTAGCTGCTTTACAAGCTTTATCTTCTAACTTGAATCAAATTAATAACTCTACTGATAAAGATGGTAACACCGCTGCGGCTACCACTGATTCTAATCAAAATGATTCAACCACAAACACAGAAAATAAACCTGCTTTACCTTGGGAACAATTACAACAAACCATGTCTCAATTCAATCCACAACAAGGTCAACAGCAACAACAGCAACAACAAGAACAAGAAACTGAAGCCCAAAGACGTGTTAAGGCTGATATTTCTAAAGATAGTTGTAAAATGTTCATTGGTGGGTTGAACTGGGAAACCACCGAAGAAGGGTTAAGAAACTATTTCAACAAGTATGGTCATGTCACTGATTTGAAAATTATGAAGGATCCAAGTACTGGTAGATCTAGAGGTTTTGGGTTTTTAACTTTTGAAGTACCATCATCTGTCGATGAAGTCGTCAAGACCCAACATATTCTAGATGGTAAAGTTATTGATCCAAAAAGATCCATTCCAAGAGAAGAACAAGATAAGACTGGTAAAATTTTTGTTGGTGGTATTGGTGCTGATGTGAGACCAAAAGAATTTGAAGAATTCTTTGCCAGATATGGGAATATTATCGATGCACAATTAATGTTAGATAAGGACACTGGTAGATCAAGAGGGTTTGGGTTTGTTACCTACGATTCCCCAGAAGCCGTTGATAGAGTTTGTGAAAGTAAATATATTGAATTCAAAGGTAAACAAATTGAAATTAAAAGAGCTGAACCAAGACATCTACAAAAGGGTCAATATGGTGGTGCTAATCCACATAACCGTAATTCTACTGGATATGGTCCTCAATCCACCAGTATGGGTTCTGGCTCCAATAACGTTCCTCTTAACACTGGAGCTGCTGCTGTTCCAGGTGCTGCCGGTGCTGCCGCTATGTATCAAAATCCAATGATGGCTGGTGGTTTCAACCCAATGATGGCTGGTGGTTTCAATCCTCAAGCTATGCAAGAATATTATCAAAAGATGCAAGAGTACTACACTCAAATGCAACAACAAACTGGTATTGACTACACTCAAATGTATCAACAACAAATGCAACAAATGGCAATGATGATGCCAGGTTTTGCTATGCCAGGTCAAATGCCACCACTAGGGTCTCAATCTCCACCAAGTGGGATGGACAATGGGTCAGGCTCCAATGACGTTCAAACCATTGGTGATAACAACGAAAATAATAACAGCAGTAATAATAATGATAATGGTGGTGATGATGACAGAAACTCTAATGGTTCTGGATCAAACACACCAGAGGTAAATATTCCAAGAGGTCCAAAGGATCCTTCGTCAATTCCATCTCATCATGGTGGCTATCAACACCGTGAACGTGGTGATCGTGGCGATCGTAATGATCGTAATGATCGCGGTGGGGACCGTAGAGATAATGGTGACCGTAGAGATAGGCGTCGTGGTGGCTATCGTGGTGGTAACAATAATAACTACCGTGGTGGTTACCGTGGTGGGAATAATAGACGTAATAACAATGGGTATCATCCATATAACAGGCAATCTAATTAAACCATGTAATAAGTACATTATAAATACAAAAAACAACACAAAAAATATATACATATCCAGCATTATTGTTCGTTATCTTTACTAGTACATTGTTACATCGTTTCCACAACGTTCTTTATAATATGTATATATATCTATAATATAATAAATTCGCTAAATAGTCAGAACTTCTCTCTTCTTTTTATAGTGCATCTAAGAGTCAGTGTGTATATTTATAGTTATAGTTTGAGCCTACACAGCACCATGACTAATACCTAATTCCACAATTGCATAACAATTCAATACGGATAAAAATATCCATACAATAACTGCGGCTATAGATGTAATCCAATTATTTGCCATATTAACGACTTCAATATTTTCATTGCCATTATGTGAGTTTTCAGATATTGGTTCGATTGATTCTAGATCCTTTGATACATCAGGTTCAATCTTTTCTTGGTGATCATTACTATAACCTTGAACAACCTCGGTTTGGATTTCACCATCTGTCATTTTCTTTGTCACTTCAGTGGTCATAATCTTTTTGGAGCAAGTGAAATAGATTAGTGGAGCGACTAGGAATGGTAGGACAATGGATAATACAACTTGGGAGGCGTTTAGAGCTTTATTCAATGCAGTTTTACCCAAACAAATGGAAATCACTAGGCATGGGATGATAGAAATGCATCTTGACACCAATCTTCTTTGCCATGGTAGTAACTTCCAATTGATATGGCCTTCGCATACAATTTGGCCAGCCATAGTACATACAATACCTGCAGATTGGCCACTTAACAATAAAGCCAACATGAAAACTGTCCCTGCAGCAGGAGCCAGACTCTGTGATAACAGGTGATAAATACCGTATAAATCAGCCTCAGCGGCATCTGGAGTATTAAACAATGTAGCCCCAGAGATGATTAGTATAGCACAATTAATGAATAATGCAACAGTAAACAAAGTTAAAGCTAATTCTATCATGGAATATTTCATACAGTATCTAATGGAATCAATTGTGGGTCTATAATTATAATACCTTTCCTCCATGATAACTTCTTTATTTTTCAAATCTTGTTCATCTTCTTTCAGGACAGAATAGTTACCATGGTCAATATCATATTCCAATAACCTTGGTTGAACTAAAGCTGAGCCTAAGAAAAGAGAATGTGGCATAACTGTTGCACCTAAGATAGAAATAGCATCATACATCCCATTATTTTGAAACATTTGTTTGGATGGAACAAACCCTCGAAACACATGTCCCACTGAGGTACTTTTGGGGATATAAGCTAATTCCACGGCAAAACAGATAAAGACACCAAAGACTAAGATGGAAACTGCATACTCAAAAATCTTGATCATCTTGATTGAAGAGGACCCTGGTCTATACCCAATCATAACAGTTAATACATCTATGCAAGTGATAGCGACGCCTGCAGGCAATGGCACTTTAATCAAAATATTTAATGCAATGGCTGTACCAATGACTTCAGCAATATCAGTGGCAATAATAGCAGCTTCAGCAAAGAAATAAATAATCCAATTCATCCATGGTGGTAAATAAGTCTTACAACATCTTGATAAATCTTTCCCTGTAACGGATCCCAATTTGATACATAGGCACTGTAGGAAAATGGCAATAAAATTAGATAATAGAACGATGCAAAGTAAGGAGAATTCATGAGCTGCACCTGAGCTCACGGAAGTGGAATAGTTACCTGGATCAATATAAGCAACAGAGACCATAATACCAGGTCCAATAAATTTTATGTATTTGAGTAATATGGATTTCACAATTACCCATAAGTTACCATTATTAGTTTGAGTATGTAGTAATGAGTCGGAGGATTCAGTGTTAGGAATTGTTGAGTTATTGGAAATACAATTTGAGCATGGAATAGATTCGATTTCTCTAAGGGTTAAAGGTTCGGCAAATGTCACATTGTGACTATTAACATCTTTTAAGTTAGAAGAATGGGCATTAATTCCGAAGTCCTCCCTGCTGTTCTGAGGCTGTGTGGGTTGCATTCTTAGTTTATCCCTGTTTGGTATTTGGTTTGTGAATAAGTCAAGAAGAGAAGGGATAAATCAAATCCACTTGTTTCTTTATCTGTAGCAGAGTTAACTCAGATATTATATATCAATTGGTTTCTGCAGGGTCGGAATTTGCGACTACAGAAGGATCTAAGTAGTAATGTGCTCAGTGTGATCACAATGAAGCTAGCCAGCTGATGAGAAGAATACTACACCTTGTTTGAAAGTTGAGTCAACAATAAGGAATGTGTCGATGCAATACAAACAAATTTTTCAAAAAACATTGGTTGTAAAGTATGTGCTATGATTTGCCAAGAGATGTTAAAATGAATCATTCGAGTCATTGTAAAAATAAACAAACAAATAAACAAATAAATATGTAAATATAGCAATGACTGAAAAGGTAAAGCCATTTTTTATTTTAAAGTTTGGTAAATAATTCAACATTTTGAGATAATATTATCCTGAAACAAGCCTTTCAATACCAATTCCTTAATTCTGGAATCAACAAATAAATGTAAATATAGTAATAGTCAATTAAAGTCAAGGTGATTATTTATTATATTTTACAAAAGGAATAATTGAGATGAGTGGTTATAAAAGGTGATTTATATTAATTATATATATTCAAAAATTTAATTTTAATATACAAATAATGGTTTATATGAAAGGGAATAAAATAATAATTGATTAAAGATTATTTTACCTAACTTACACCTTGAAACCCTTAGATCTACGTCTACCTCTAGCTCTTTCGAACTTTCTACCCTTAGACAAGATTCTTGGAGCCTTTCTCTTATGTGGACCCATACCGAAATGTCTAACAGCTTCTCTGGCGTTTCTTGGACCTCTTAAGATCAAAGTGTTTTGACCCTTTGGAGCTCTAACAGCTAATTGATCTAAAGTGATACATTCACCACCGTTCTTGATAATCTTAGCTCTGGCAGAAGAAGTGAATCTTAAAGCGGCAACAGTAGTCTTTGGGAAGTCTAAGACTCTGGCGTCATCGGTAACAGTACCAACAACGACAACAGTCTTGTTAGCAGCACCTTCTTGGTTTAAACCTCTAGAGATTCTAGAAGTAGAAACTGGTGGTCTGTTAATCTTGGATAAGAATAAAGCCTTTAAGACAACCTTGTTGAATGGAGCATCAGTACGACCTATTGGAAAGAAAAAATTAATTAATCAATCGATATGATTAAGTTTTTTTTGTTAGTAAACTTAAACTCAGGGATATTGAATTGAATTTATCATTGTTATTATGATACCAATGAAAAGGATTCTGCTCAAATCTAACTAATATTAATATTAATTTTTTTGTGCCGCACAATTTTATATTAAAGTACTCCAAGTGGAGTAAATAACGTAATTGCACTCGCAGAATTTGTTTGATTTACCCATGAGACAAATCAAACGAATTAAAAATAGATAATAAATAAAACATATTAGTAGCATTTATTGAAGAATCCCGTGTTTTTTTCGAGCAGGTAACTTTGTAACCGTGGTTAGAAAGCCAAGTGCAAAATGATTAAAAAAAGTTCACATACGAGCTAAGAAAGTGTATAACTTAACTAATTGCTTTAAGTAGATGTTATCAGACTTTGGAGCGGTTCTGTGACCGGATCTTTGATGTTGTTTGCTGGTGTGATCGATACCCATTTTTAAAGATTGATAGTTTGACGGTCTCTTTGTAAGAAGGAGAAGATATAAAATCAAACAGACGTCAAAAATATACTCTCTAATCAATATATTCAATGTTAATATAAGATTTGTCAGTTCCTCATCGGATTGCAATTATTTCCAGTTGAAAAGTTGAAAGATTGAAAGATTGAAAATTTCCAGCAAAAAAAAGTTGCGTCGCTTTTTTTCTGCGTCGGTAGGTCCATATTTCCTAAAACGGTAATTTCTATATTTTCAAGACAAAATGAAAAACACTGAAAAAAAAAATTAAAAAAAATAAAAAAACAGTCCTGGGAATTGCCACTCCGGGTAACGGGCAGCCCCTGAAAACCCCGGGAAAGTTTGCACAGCCGTTCGCCTTTGCCAAACATATAAAAGCAGCTGGGAGAAGAGAGCAAACTTTGGTTTCCCTCTTGATAACTTTTTTCCCATTGCAACCAGTCCAAGTTCATTGTGACGATTTCCAATATGTGGTTTTTAGCGATTTAATGTTTTAATGTTTTAACGATTTAATGATAATGACATCTTTTCTTTCTGAAATGGAGAGTTTTTAGTCGGTATGCCTCATTTATGGTGAGCCCGACACTGCTTCAAAAGGTTATATATATCTGAATAGCCGAAACTGAAATGATATCAGGCAATGAAGCGTGCAGTAATGCATTTTCTCTTCCAGGGACTTTCAAAAGAAATATACGTGGTTTATTAAACACATCGACTGTATTGATACTGACAAATATACGTACTAACGGCTTCCTTATCTTTTTTAATGTTACTAAACTTAAAGTATTCCAGCCAAGACTACTTATTTATAACAAAAACAATTTATCTTAAAAGGTTTTACATTTCATTCCCATATGACTCTGAAAAAAAAAAGTATTATCCTGTTTTTTGTTGATGAATAATGTCATGTTTCCATAATACCCGAATTTGAAAAGTCTTGCTTGTGGTTCCTCCCTCTTTGTTTCTTTGTTTCCCTAGGTTTCTTGTCACTTGTGTCATGGTTTCCATTGATTATAATACTGATATAATATATATATATATTTTGTTGTTGGTTTATAGTTACATATCTATTTTATACATCCTTTTTAGCATAATAAGATATATTGAAAGTCCCAAATTTCTGTTGCCTTTTTCTTCTTACCGATATTGGTATGCATGTATAAATCTCTTTCATGAACATCGTAGCTTCAGAGCCATCTGTTAAAGACACAATCATTAAAATTTAACTATATTGAATTGTTACATAACATTCTCCCATTGAAAACATGGTAAAGTCAAACTAATGTGAGTGTGATAATGGAACTCATTTGTGCCAATACCAATCAAGGTCTACTCAATGATGATTCCACTTTGTTTGTGTTTTTGTGGAGTCCTCTGAGTAATAACAAAACTTCAATGAGATAAGATCTATATCAAGCAAAGATATATGCAACGTTATAAGTGTTTCCCACTTTTATATATCACTTACATAAGAAATCATTAAAGATTTACTTAAACTTTCAGATATGAAAAACAGTTAAAGTGAAACAAATCAAGTGTATCCAAAGGAAACAGAAACAGAATCATACACGACAAGGCAAACAATCCCGACATGTCTGATATGGATGATGACAATGGGAATGGCCATGATCATGGGAATTATGACGATTTTATGGTTTCAGAAGATGAAAGTTTACAAATGGAATTTGAAAGTGAGGAAGATGAGCAAGTGCAATTGGAAGATAATGATATTGAGATGAACCAGGGGAAAAAGTGGAAAGTAGATGTGGAGTCAAAGGGGCATGATATGCAAACAAAGATGAACCAATTGATAATTTCCGCTGAAGAGTTGATGGATAATGGGCAATGGGATGAAGCCCGATACCAATACTCTTCGATACTGCAAATGTGCAATCGCACGAGCATGCAATATCTTAACATTGACAAGTTCCCCCTTTGGATGAATGTAATGAATTGTTGGTCAAGAAACCTTTATTACAATACGAACGAGATTGATACACAGTCATTATTTGATGATTGCCATGAGTTTGGTGAACTTGTATATATGAGGTTACAACAAGGTGAATTGTCAGCTGATGAAATGAATCAACTGCCCCTGTTGGTTAATGATATTTTACCTGTATTGACGAGACAATATATGTTTGATATGAACGGGCTTGATCTACTAATCTTGCAAAAGAAGGTACGATTACAATTGAGTCTTTGTGAACGATTGGAGCCATTGACGCGTGTGAACGATCAAATGAATGAGTTGCTATGTTTTAAAAGAAATGTTGGGCGACAATGGGAGAGGGTGATTGCACTTTGTGACTCAAGGGAGGGCCAAACAGTTGCCAATCTTGTTGATTTGATGTTTTTCGATGATTTGATCAGATCATTATTGAAAGGGTTTGAATCTGGTACGATTGAGACAAAGAGTTTCAATCAAGATTTGATGATACGGGAACTGAAAATATTGTTTCAAATGTATGTGTTGGGGTATTCGCGGGACCCGACTTCATCGATATTAGCAGGGTATAACCGTATGATGCGTTTATTGCTTGATCAATTTGAACAATCGTGCGGTGTGCTGTTAATACTATCTCAGGATTCGTCTCTTATGTTATTGTTTCATTTCAGCTATGCCATTGCATTGATGATATCGCATGATGAGATAGATCATGTGGGGGTATTGAGAGCTCATTTCTTATGTGCACTTCAACAAGTGGAGAGGCTCGGGGTGGTTGTGTCCATTGATGATGATGATGATGATGCGGGGGTGGTGAATGAATACCATCAGTTTATATTTGTTGGGTTCATCCTGACGAGTATCTTCCTGCATTTAGACCAGTACGATGATACGATGGGGCGCTCCACTGTATTGAACCCGTTTGAATACGAGCAGATCAAATTAATCGGTAAGAGTGGGGGTTATCACGATACGATATCCCTTTTGCAAAATGTTTTCCATGAGTTGATCCAATTGAACGTAACAGAAGCACATGGTGATTTGCAAAGAATGTTTACGGTATTAGAGAGTGATGCGGGGTTCCCCCTGTCACAATTTGACCTGATGAAGAGGGAAATATTGCATATGGGTATTAAATTGCGACTAGTGTATAGACTCGTGCCAGTTTATGAGAGGTTGAGTATTGTTGATTTACAAAGAATGTTGAGTTTTGATGAGGCGATGTTGCTGACTCGGGACGAGGTGGTGAGCTTGTTGATGGAGATGATGACATCCGGGAGCCGATGTAATAATAAGACGAGATCGGCCTCGTTCAAGATCGATTTTGTTGAGGACCATGTATTGTTGTTTGAGAATGTTGTAAACGGTACAATGAGTAGTAATTGTGGCAATGGCAATGGCAATGGCAATGGCAGGCCAAGAGCTTCTACATCCGAGTTCTTCATGCGCATATCTGGAGTAAACGATGATCCTGAAACAGAGGTGATTGATACTATCCCATATAACAATGCGAGCAGTGGGGTGGACACGAGCCAGAATGCTGGCAGCCCCACGTTCCCCAGCCCAATGCAATTGCAACTACAGGCTGCAGAGCTGGTCTCCCAGACCCTGTCTGCGAATGCCACTTCGAACTGTAAGAGCAATGCCAATGCCAATGCCAATGCTAATACGAGTACACACTGATCTATCCCGGCAAGCCCCGAGCCCTCTCTCCCATCTCTCATCTCTGCCTCTCCCAGCTCTGAATCGCCCCGAGAAGTCATCGCTGCCAGGCAACCGCTGTGTTCCCGGCACCGTAGATATCCGCGCTGCGGGGGCTATTGTTCGCGCCGCTGCGAGATCAGACGCCGCCCGCGGACAATGGCGAGAAACTTCAAGAACGCTCGAGAAATTTTTCAGCTGGAATCCGCACTGAAAAATTATTGCATCGAGCAAACAGAACGGTCCAGGTCGCAACGGCTGCATTGGCATCTGATTCATCTCCAGGCCATCATGGGTTGTCTGTGGTACTTATACCCGTTGTGTGTGTCCGTGAGTCTCTGTTTCGTTAAACATCTGTTCTTGACTCTCTGTTTCATTAAAATACCAAAGCAACAAAGTGACAGCATCACCCACCCATCCCTGTAAAGAAAGACAAAGCACACTGCATATGCAGGACAAATTAACAGCTTTCTGCGTCAACCTGTCTCTTTGCCTACTTACCATCTACTCATTTTCCCATTTACTCTTTTAATCTCATATGGACCACACTTTCTTCGACAAGCAACGGCAGGACACTCCCGAGACTCAAACTCGTCCTCGCACTAGTCCCTCCACAAACACTAATAACAACAACAACTCGCAATACAACCACAGCACAGAGATCAATGCCCGGCTCGCCGAGGCGGAGAGGAGACTGGCCATGTTCGAAACCATGTTCCACGCCCTCAGTGGGAAACTCGACCACCATTTCAAAAGATACGACATGATCATCCAATCGCAGCAGCAACAGGTCAACGCACTCAACTCCATCGTCTCCACGCTCTTGAACGATCAAGTCACCAATGCGGAAATCATAAGGGATAAACTCTCGCACAACGTAAACGATATCTCCTCGCAATCGAGCATCATCACAGGAATGTCTCACTTCAACCCACCACCGCAACACCATTCTCAGTTTCAACCACAACCACAACAACAACAACAGCATCTCAACAGAACAAGTAATCTCATGTTCGTCCAAGCGGACACAGACGAACTGCTGGAAGATATCCTCAACAACGATACCCCAACCACTACTTCCGACGACCATGCAAATTCTAACTCAATCTCACACTCACACTCTAAAAGTACCAACAGCATCGCCGCAACAAGGTCCCAATCAGCCTCCGGGGTCATGAATATGGACCCTAAACCGCCCGTCTTTGTGAAAGAAACGTACGACCCAAACAACGACTCCACAGACAAGAGTACAGTCCACATACAGTATCCACCCATATCAGAATACCCTTCCAACGAGACTTTCCACGGGAACGGGCACATCCCTCAGTCTCATCCAAAATACACACACAGCAATATACCGCAAATCACTGATTTCAAATTCATCAAGTCGCCTCACTCGGTAAGGGAAATCTGGCTAGAATACGTCGAGGGCGTCAAGGGACAGCCATCCATCAAGGACATGGAAGCGTTGTACCAATCCTCCTGGAGAAGAGAAGCATCGGTCACCAAAAGATATTCTAGGCGCAAAGTACTATGCAAAGCCATCGAAAATGGGCTCTCGAAGGGGTACGACCTCGAGAATATCATCAATATATTGGAAAATCATAGAATCATAGACCATGAAAATGGCATCAAACAACCCATAGGATGGCTGTGTCGGCCAGCAAATATCCCACAGGTGTTCAAATAATAACAGCTATCTACTTACTTATATACATACTACACATATCTCTGCATTATATATTCTTCACCTTATACATTTACACTTATGATATATATATATATATATATCTCTTCTCTTTTGGCATGATCCTTTCATTACTGAATGAAAAAAAATTATTATTATATATTAGAATATTGAACAAATACAATTTAAAGATGGTTGAGATATATTCATACACACATATAAGCAAGACTTTAACAGATACCAACTTGACATGTCTGGAATGCAAACAACCACCGCAGAAGCTGTTCCCATTGGCGAGTCCCCTGCAAAGGAAAAATCTAGCTCCAATGATTTCATACTACTAGAAGACGATAATGAAGAGGGTTTTGATGATTACGATGGACACTTTGACAACCCAACAGAGCCAGGTACTCAGGAACCAGTTGAGATCCCCGCCCCACAATTGGCCTTGCATAACTCTCTAGCTGGGAATGACGACTATATTGCATTCTCTGATAGTGATGACGCTACTGATAAATCTGAACCACAGGCAAACGAGGAAGATGGAAATCATGACAATAATGATATCCACAACTTGAAAGATAACGGGAAAGTAGTCACTACGGAATATCCTTGGATTGTCAACCATGATCATTCTAACCAAACAGAAATTGCAGATTGGTTGACTCTCGAAATTCAAGATTTTGTTCATTACATTTCACCAAGTAAAGAAGAAATTAAAGCCAGAAATGTTACCATCAGTAAATTACGTCAAGCAGTGAAATCGTTATGGCCAGATGCAGATTTGCATGTCTTTGGTTCGTATGCTACAGATCTGTATCTGCCGGGTTCGGATATTGACTGTGTAGTGAACAGTACCAATGGTGATAAACAAAATACATCAAGTCTTTATAAATTGGCTAAACATTTGAAAGATGAACATATTGCCACTGAAATCGAAGTCATCTCAAAGACTCGTGTTCCAATTATTAAATTCGTGGAAGTCGAGTCCAGAATTCACATCGACGTATCGTTTGAAAGAACTAACGGTCTGGAGGCCGCCAAATTGATTAGAGATTGGTTAGATAGTACCCCAGGTTTAAGAGAATTGGTACTTATTGTCAAACAATTCTTACATTCCAGAAGATTGAATAATGTCCACACTGGTGGTCTTGGTGGGTTCTCTATCATTTGTTTGGTCTATTCGTACTTACACATGCATCCACGTATTATCACAAATGAAATCGATCCAGTGGAAAACCTTGGGGTCCTATTAATTGATTTCTTTGAATTGTATGGTAAGAATTTCGGTTATGATGACGTCGCCGTAAGTATGACAGATGGGATCCCTTCGTATTTAAATAAATATGACTGGAGAGATATACATCCAATGAGAAACCCATTCTCTTTAGCAATCCAAGATCCAGGTGATAAGACTAATAATATCAGTAGAGGTTCCTTTAATATTCGTGATATCAAGAAAGCCTTTGCGGGTGCATTTGATCTGTTAACCAATAGATGTTTTGAACTGGATAGTGCTACATTAAGTGAACGTAAGGGGAAGAGTATTCTGGGTAATTGTATAAAATATAAAGGTAAAGAAAGAGATTTCACAGATGAAAGAAATTTGGTTCTTAATAGGGCTATCTTGGAAAATGAAGATTATCATCAAAAGAAGAGAAGTCGGATCATCCATGATGTTGAAGGAACTGAAGAGGGTAGCAAAGAAAGTGCGGAAGATGTAGAAGCGCCTCCAGCTAAGAAGAAGAAGAAGAGTAAGAAACAATCTAAGAAGAAGAAAAAGAAGTTAAAGGACGTGAAGGACTCTGAAGTCACCAAATTCATTCCAGCTAAGGATGAGGAAGACGATTACAATCCTTTGACTGTTTAGGTTAAGAGTAACGTATATATATAGATATAGATATCCCATACCCAAATTTGTAACATTGATTCATTAGTCATTATAGGAATATGCACTTTTATATAGAAGATATATGCAAAAAAAAGTATAAAATGCATTGATTATAGAAGAAAGAGAAGAGCTAGAAATCGGCTTTTCGAGCCTTTTTCTTATCACTTTGATACTTCTTCTGCATAATTCTCTTTTCGTTACTACGTTGTTTCACTTTATTCCATTTAGCTTTCGTTAAAGGGTTTGTTTCTTCAGGGAAATAACAACAGTTTTTGATTTCAGTGACAAACTTCTCCAAGCAAATCTCCTTATTGGATACTCGAGACCTCGTCTCATCGGATTGAATCACGATGGAATCACTGACTGCAGAATAATATCTGAACTTTCGTTGAGGTACTTTGCCATCATTTGACAAAAGTTGATCTATAATCTCTTGTGGAAGCACACTACATTGGGATGCATTATATAAGGTCAAAGTGCATTTACTATTCACTTTGTTTACGTTTTGTCCCCCAGGTCCACTGGATCTATCGTATCTGAATGTAAATATGGTGGGGGGGAAAGTATTCTTATTCAAATTTCTTAACCATACTCTAGCGGTCTCAACGGAATAGAACCGTAAATTGAGCCCTGTTTTAAGCATTTTTCTAGTTTTTGGTCTTTACATGGGCAGCAAGGAAGCAATTGATGTTGTGGCAGCCTTCCTTTGCTTGTAATCCACCTTCCTCCAGCTGTCTTCTCGATTGACTATTTCTAATAACTTTTTCGATGCCTGAAAAAAAATAAAAATAAGAAGGCCTAAAATATTGAATTCGTTTATTGCTAGAGGCAAGTCCTGATTAACTTTAAAGGCCAGAGATCAACACCAGGTTGTCTATTCATATTGCGATAATTGATCCTTACTTAGTTGATAAATTGTCAACTCAGAGGAGTAAAAGATTATGAACCAAAAAGACTACTCCAACAAGGAATCACCACAAGATGAAATAAAACCAGTACCGTTCTTTCCTAAAGAAATAAAGAAATCACCATCTACACCAAACTTCCATAAATTTGTTAGTGATGTAGCTGATGATAATAATGATGATGACCGTCATCAGCATTCCAACTCGTTAATGAATAAAAGCTCTATACAACTGCATGACTCACAACCCGTCCAGGGTTCATTGAAACCGGACAGTATGTCTACCAGGGACAGTCTCGTTGATCTTTACATGGACAGTGGTCAAGAGAGCCCTGTACGATCAAAAGTTCGTAGAAATGACTCTTTTATATCTACAACGTTAAGAAGACAGTCAAATATACCGGATCCTCAGCATTTTGATAGATATGGGTTCAGAAAGAAGTCACAGTATGTTACTGAAGAAGAATACGATCAATGGTGGGGGGAATATTCACAATATTGTATACGAAGAAAGCAGAAATGGCAGAATTTCCTGTTAAAGAGTGGGTTATCATTAAATAATGATTCTCCAGAGAAATTTCCAGCACAGAGTGAGAAAGTGAAAAGATATGTAAGGAAAGGTATACCAGCAGAATGGAGAGGTAATGCATGGTGGTATTTTGCCCGAGGTGATGAAATGTTGAGTAAGAACAAAGATCTTTATGCCAAGTTGGTCGAGAAAATTGAGACCGCTAAGCACAACAAAACCACCATTCGAGACTTAGATGTCATTGAAAGAGATTTAAATAGAACGTTTCCAGATAATATTCACTTCCATCGAGAATCTTTCCAAACTGAAGAGCCATTTATGATTCAGGCTTTGCGTAGAGTTCTCTTAGCATTTTCCATTTATGATTCAGAGATAGGTTATTGTCAATCAATGAATTTCTTAGCTGCATTATTATTATTATTCTTAGACGAGGAGAAAGCATTTTGGATGCTTGTTATTATTACAAAAAAATATTTACCAGGGGTTCATTCAGTGAGTTTGGAAGGTGTGAATGTAGATCAAGGTGTTTTGATCCTATGTATTAAGGAATATCTACCTGAATTATGGATCAAGATGGAAGCCTCGATGTTGCATTCTACGGGGCAAAAAGCCATCAATCAACTTGAGATCTTAAATAAACTGCCACCAATTACATTGTCCACAGCTAGTTGGTTTATGAGTTGTTTTGTTGGTGTTGTGCCTATTGAAACTACATTGAGAATATGGGATTGTTTATTTTATGAGAAATCACATTTCTTGTTCAAAATATCATTAGCAATCTTGAAATTAAGTGAAGAAGAATTGTTGGAAAGAAAATTATCAATTCCCCAAAGTATATTTGCTACGTTTAGCAGTGAGTCGTTGGATTATACCACCAGTAATGGTAGTAATGGATCCCACTCGGCAAAGCAGAAGATTGAACGGATGAACCAAGATGATTATGATATGTTGTTATTTCAAGTGATACAAACTTTCCCCAAGAAATTGATCAACCCTAATGATATATTTGATAAAGTCATATTCAAGAAGAAAATGTTGTTAAATAGATTAGATCAAGAAGAAATTGATAAAGTGAGGAAATATGTGACATCACAAAGGGATAAATGGACTAGATTCAGTAAAATCATTAATAATGATACTACCACAAAGTATTGTGACTTTAATAATATTAACAGCAATAGTATGAACGATGAGTGTGAATCAGATACTATTAGTATGAGTAATGAAGATGTGCTCAACACATTAGAGTCGGAAATGACAGGTTTCAAGAGGATCAGTCTCACTGGTGTGAACTGGAATAATAGTTTTAGAGAAAGGGTGAAATCTATAAGGAAGCAGAAATAAAGACAATCTTTCTGTATATATATATATATATATATATATATATATATATGTTAAATAATCATTAATAAAGGAAACTAGTCTCATTTGGTTAAATCATAACCTTTTTGTAATCTTTCGAACACAGCGGTAGCTTCTTCTGGAGTTGGATAAGTATCAATTAGGACCTGTTTGATTGCCTTCCAAGGCAAGGCAATTTCTTGAATCTTCTGTGGTGTTGTAGTAGTTTGTTCAGTTACTGAAATATCTTCTGGATCTCTTTCCTCTTCAGCAACTGGATTGGAAATCATGACATTTACCAACACATTGTCAGCCTTGACAGGCAAGTCAACTAGCAAAGTACTGTTGTGTAGCACTTTCCCCTTGACTAAAAGTTTCAATTGGCCTAATTGTTTGATGGTACCTTCTTGGTTCTTAATGAATTCTTTCACTTGCAAGACTGTTTCCTCGACACTAAATTCATGTTCAATGGAGAATTTAGGTGGTCTGACACTCTTCAAAGTTAATTTCACCTTGTTGTTCGCTGAAGAGTCATCTTTGTGGACTCTTTTCTTTGGATTATATTTATATTTCAATGGAGGCAATGCGACACCTAAGGAATCGACTTGTCTTAATGGTTTTTGATGAGTTGGGGATAGTTCTGGCTTGTTGATGGTGGCAAGGACTAAGAACTTATTAACGAAATCACGGTCAGACATATTGCTGGTGGGTATTGATGTTGTTATTTGGGTTTGTATTCAGATATATATGTATATTTTCACTACTTTCTCGAGCTAATGTTTGAATGTTTTCAAGTTAAAGAAGTTTTAAAAAAAAAAAAATGATTAATGAAATAATAAACAAATGAGTAAGAAACCTTTAAAAGAGGTAATGAAGTACAAAAATAAGCCCAAAATAGAGCAGGAAAAGGTTATGGTGGAGGGGACTATGTTACAAGACTTTGCCGTGGGAGAAAATGGCAACGAAGAACCAGTAGTAGAGGCTATGTCCACTCGAGAAGAAACGAATAATGCGAACCAGTTATCCAATGTGATTATAAATTTACCGCCCATTATAAACCAGCCTGTGCAGTTCGCAAGTCAAACGCCAGAAGTGAATGAACACTGTGATGATAACGATAAAGAACAGGAAACAGATGACGAAGATTTCAATGGTGATGACAATGGCAATGGCAATGACAACGATGACAACCCACTTTTCTTTAATTATCATGAATTTCAGGAAACATACTATACCGAGGTGAGTTCTATGGAGGCCGGTCCCAAAGAGCATGATAAGGAGCATGCACTAGTGATTACACATTTCCCGAACATATATGTTCCAGCAAACTCATTGGAATGGGGGAATACCAGAATAGTAAGGATCCCTCGAGCATACGACCAGAGAGTCAATTATCCATATTTCAGTGAATACTTGCCCGGTTCCGAGCCTGCTGCCATTGTGAATTCCACCACTGGTGATAAATTTGTCTGTCAAGGTCAAATTCCTAGAGATGGACAATGGTATGGATACAGTTCTGTATCCCCTTTATCGTTATATTTCAATGCAACACAATTCGAACAGATTGTCTCCCGAATCAACCAGTTGGTCGACGAAGAGTACCAGATTGGCAGTATCGGCAACATTGTCGATTTATGTCTTGGGTTTTTTACGTTTGGGATATACAGTTGGATCAAGAGCCAGTTCACCACCAGGCCTACAAAAGTGGACAAATACATAGCGCAACTGAACGAAAGCGCTGAATTCAAGCAATCTGGCGTTGTGATCATCCCCTTGGCAAGATCAGGCTACTTATCACTGGACTTCCAGGTGCCAATGCCAACGGTAACGGTAACGTCTTCTTCCAGTGCTGCTGCTGCTTAGCGGCTAAGATCAGTTGGCAGTTGCCTGTTTGGGCCGATTTTCCCAAAGAGGAAGCCGCCGTCCGCTGCCCTGCTGCCGAATTACCGCATCGGGAAATCCACCGTCAAATTGGCGATTTCTTCCAAGTGAAAAAAGTTGTCTTTGTTTTGTTTTCGTGGTCTTTGTGTCGCGAATATTTCGTGGATGGAAAATTAATTGGAAAGTTTGAATGATTGATTGCATTGATTAATTGACGATTGCATGATTGCACGGTTGGAAGTGGTTGATTGCGAAATGTATTCGTAACTGGTTGCCAAAAAAACAACATTAGTGGTTAAGGAACTTGAAAGTGAGGTTCACGAAAAATGGTTTACCAAAGGTTCAAGACACAGATGATGGATCAAAGATGATATATAAACATGGCAGAGAGACCTGTTATACTCCCAGCAATGTTTGTTTGTTTGAGTTATGGGTAATAGACACCACAGCCCAACGCAACACAACAACAACACAACATCGCAATGCAATATTATAACAAGTCTTTGAACATTCTAATGAAATCGCCTGTGACCGATGAAATGATTCAATATTTGACAAAAGTGACCTTGAAAGTGTTACCAAACAGCAGTCAATCTTCTGAAACAAGCCATTACCCATCGCCACCAAGCAGTCCCAACGAATTGAAGACATTCCAACAGCAACAAAGATTACCTTCATTAAGAACTTTTATTACTAGATTGGTCAGATACACAAACGTCTACACACCAACATTATTGACTGCGGTTTGTTATTTGAACAAATTAAGACGTATCCTACCACAGGACGCTAAGGGTTTACCATCTACTATCCATAGATTATTTTTAGCATGTCTAATACTGAGTGCCAAATTCCATAACGATTCGTCACCTTTGAATAAACATTGGGCTAAATACACAGATGGGTTATTTACCTGTGAGGATATCAACTTGATGGAAAGACAATTATTGAATCTGTTGAATTGGGATCTGCGCGTCTCTGAAGACGATTTGATTCTTGATTTACAATATCTATTAGAACCCATTAGAGATCATATTATGCAAGCTGAATTGCAACTCAAGAAACGTTCTTCTCCAACTCGCTACGCTTCCTCTTCCTCTTCTTCTCCATATACCAGCAAGTCAAAGATCCATGAGAGAGATTTCAGTATTGGTTCTAATCTAAGTTCGACGACACTAGTAAGCAATAGTCGTCATGGGTCTGAAGTGAATTTGAACAAGAGAATACTGACGCCTGTCGCTCATTACAACCAAGCCACGCCTGCTTATTGATACCCCGTTGTGACCATAATAGCACACACAGCCAAGCAGCCGGCCAGCCAACCAACCAACCATATAGATTCATTAAATACAGTTCGTAACGACTAAATAACAACATAATAATATTCTTCTCAGCCAACCAACCAGCCAACCAACCAATCATTCAATCTATCTACCAAAACCCTATAAAAAGTAGTATTATTTGTGGTTAAAAAGAGATCTAAAAATAAAAAATAAATAAATAATAAATAATAAAAAGAAAAGAGGCAAAAAAGAGGCACCAGACGAAAATCGGCCCAAAAGGGCAATTCACCCGGCCACCGAGTTTTTCCGCGCAAGAATTTGCCTCCCAAAACGGTCGGAACTGTCCCGATCGGGACATGCAAGGGCATCACACGGCCCGATTAGGAAGTGCCATTTCCTAATCGGGAAGATTGCCGTGTCTGCGCTATTGTTCCTGCTAATCTCGAGTGGGATTCCAAGGCATTCCATAGGCTCAGCTGTCTGAAACGACCACCACAAGCAGAACAAGCAGAGCAAGCAGAAGACTAATCGAACCTCTCGACGTCGGCGACGTTGTCGTTGTCCCGTTTTGTTTATATAAATGACTCAATTCGATGTGTTTCATCTATACGTTTTTGTTTATTCTTATACTTAATTCTTGCAAATGTCACAAAATAAATATTCACAAATACACATACACACAACTAACTAACAATGTCTGAAGAACAAAAACTAGAACAACAAGTCGAACAAGTCGAACAACAAGTCGAAGAAACTGCTGCCCCAGCTCCAGTCGCTGAAGAAGCCGCTGCTCCAGTTGCTGAAGAACCAGTCAAGAAGGAAGAACAACCAGCCAAGAAGGAAGAAGCTAAGAAGGAAGAAGCCAAGAAGGAAGAAAAGCCAAAGAAGAAGTCTTTATTAAAGAAAATCTTCGGTTTCCTTTCTTTATAAGCGGCTATCGTCTTATAATAAAACATCAACAACATCTACCTCTCAACTAATCCTTATCTAATCAATTTTCTAATAACTAATAATTAATAAATATATATAATTTAATATAATCTAATACTATTATCTCAACTCTCTAATATTAATACTCTTATACTATTTCTGTCTATCTCACTATATTGGTTCAGACACGCAAAAAAAATTATTGAGCGGTACGAGAATCGAACCCGTGTCTCCACCTTGGAAGGGTGGAATGATAACCACTACACTAACCGCCCTACTGTAATACTGAAAAATTTTCAAACAGCAGATTTAACAGTATCCGAAAATGTGACTAACAAAACATCGAATAATCTTTAATACAAAACCACATTATACCCATTCACACATACATTTATCATCAATGCTAACGTTTATTTACTCTACTCTTAAAGGTACAACAAAGCTTTCAGAAATAGTGATAAATTTTTCAGGGGCAGATAGATTTTCGGATTGAAAAATTCAAATATTTGAAAAATTATATTATAATAAAAATGGCTTTTAAGAGTAATGAATATTTCAATTAAGAACTAAAGAACAGAGTGTGTAGAACAATTATACAAAAAGAACCTATCTACTGGTTTTATTACTGTTAAGCATATTGTTATGGCCCAGCCCAAGAGCAAAGTGAAATATAATAGACATATTTCATTTGATGATTTATCGCCAAGTTTCTTGGATGAAGAAATTCGTTTGATCAAGACTAATGACAGGCATATAGGGTTCAATAACAAATATATTCATATTCCACCACAATATAATCCATTGTACCAACACCAGCAGTCCAGGCCAACTTTACACGATGGTATGACTGTGAAATCACAGATGGAAATTGAACAATTCAAGTTTGCGAAGGGGAACAAAAATAATAATCAAAATTTAATTACAAAGGGGATCGCTTCACAGCAACAACAGCGAAGTAGAAGTGAGTCTCCATTCGGTAGGAGGACTACTAAAGATATTAAGAATATACATGATTTAACAAGAAGATTGCCACCACCACCTGAAGTATCCATTTTGAAAAAAATTGAAAGAGCTCCAGATGAACAACAATATATCGAGAATATCGATATTTCCAATATGAATACAACTTTAGAGGAGAAAATTGTTTCAAAGACTAAACAAAACACTCAATTGAATTCAGGGTCGAAAAGTGGGTATACACAATCGTTATTTGCTAATTTAAATGAAGTGGAAGATAGAATCTCAAAGGAAAAATCATCCTTGCAAAATGATAATAATGCCAACAGACCCAGTAATAAATCAAGAAAAAAATCGTTTGCTAATATGACCAATGAAGAATTAGCACAATTGGAAGATTTATATGCATCAAGGGGAAGATCCACAACGTCAAAGATTGAAGATTACGATTTCACTCAAAAGAATACCATCTTCTCAGATCCAAATATGTATTCTACTAAAGCGTCTCAGGATACGAAATTGGCTCAAGCAAATAAAGAAATTGCAGATACTTTGGCAGTCACATATCCATCAAGACCAATGGTAAATCATAGAGCCATTTCAATGACAGTGCAAAATTATAAATTCAGATCGTACGTTACCACAGTGCAATCCAAAATCCCAATTGCAGATAAAAAGGAAAGAAGATCTTCATTAAGGGTTGTTAATTGTTATATTTCTGGGAAACGTTATACATGGTCTGCTGTGGATTGGTATGTGGAAAATCTAGCCAAAGATGGGGATCATCTTGTCATTGTGACTAGTATACCAAATTTTGAACAAAAGATTGACAGCATCCTATATTCTGAAAAGAGAAAGAATAAAACTGAGAATATAAACAGATATATGAATGAAAATTATCAATATAGTGATCCAAATAGTGTGGTGAGTAGTAGACGTAATAGTGACAGTGGGGTTGCTTCAAATAATTCAATCCAGACTAAAGATTCACCAATGTCTAAAGGGGTAAGACTAGAAGCGATTTATAAAGAGGCAAGAGATGCCACAAGATCGATATTAGAATATTATGCTGGTAGATTACAAGGAAAAGTTGTTAAGATTACTGTTGAATTAGTGAAATCAGATTCCATTAAAGATGTAATTACACAAACATCTGCATTGTATAAACCACATGTACAAGTGGTTAGTACTGTCTCCACAAACATTCAGATCAAATTTAGAAATGGGAATGTTAAATTGCCCTTTTTCATGATGAAATATTATCCAATGCCATCTTTCATTGTCCCATTTGAATTTATTCATCCTAAAAAATTGACTGAAGATTCTGTGACCATTGAAAAATGTGTTAATAAATCAAATAAATTGAAATGGTTAGACGAGACAATCAACAATACATTGTATAATCCATTCGTGACTGGACATCCTAATCACCATCATCAACAACAGCAGCAGCATGATGAAGATGAGAGGTATGCCCGTGATTCTGATGGTGATTCTGATGCAGAATCAGTGACTTCTATTGCTGATTATTTCCCAGTAGATCCAAAGGTCCAAAAGAATATTGCATTATTTGAAGAATTGGGATACGTTATTCCAAAGACATCTAGAGAAATCTTAATGGAAGAAGGTACAGACATTGTCTTCGATAAAGATGGTAAGAAGTTGACACCGGTAACGTCACGTTCATCAAGACGTAGTTCAAGAGTTCAAGTAGGCGGTGCTGCCAATAACTTATACAAGGTCAAATCATTGATTACCGATGATATGACAAGCAATTATACTGAGGATTCAGAGCTGGCCTCTCAAACCTCTTCCACGATAAGAAAGATCAAATCAATGGGATCGCCATCACAACGATTATCCCCAATCAATTCACATCATAACATTCCTAAAAACAAGTCATACGGGAGAAAAAGCAATGGATCCATTCCTTTAACTAAATATAAGACTGTTGATCCTGTTTCCACTACAAAGAAACAACATCATCAGCATCATCAGCATCATAATTCTGCCAATTTGTCGTCTCCATTCGGGTCATCTAATAGTCCTATACCAGGCACTCCATTATCTGCACAAAATAGTAATACTGTCAAAAAGAATAAGAAAAAGATTATTCGCACTGCATCCAGTGATGAAGATAAGAAGAAGAAGAAGAAATCTGGGTTCGGTTCCAGGTTGGGTAAATTCTTCAAGTGATCAGTGAATAATCCGCCGTGTAACTGTAAATTCGATACGAACTCAATCACGATACCAAGCGGCGTGATACTAAAACTTTTATGGACCCTTCAAAACTCATGCATGGATTGTCATATAAAAGGACAAGTGTGATTCTTCATCCACCGTTACTCTGTAATATTCCACATGTCTTATGTCAACCACAGCACCTCATATACATTCAACACATATTATATATAACCTAATATAACTTATTTATGAAGTAACTCATCATGAAATTAGATTCTAACGTATATTCAGAAGCGCAACGACTTGCCAGGTACCCACAATTCAAATTCTGGATGCTGGGACTGGTCTGCAGTGCAGCAGTACCAGTAACATATGCTCGACACTATTCTTTGGCCCGTCATAAACAGCAGCCATTGGCACAAGATGCTAAAGAACAGGAAATTGTCCCAGCTCCATCGGCAGTTCCAAAGTTTATGGACAGTGCAGAAGAGGAAAACACATACATGTTAATCTCGTCCATCTTATAATCCATTTAAATATAAGTGTCATCACATATAGTTTCCATATAGTTTTGTATAAATATGTATAGATTAGCCTCTATCATGACGGTTTAATTAAAATATTTTAGTTATTTAAAGTGAAAAATTATTTGAAATATTATCAAATCAAGACTTGTAAAAGTCCTTTTTGAAAAGGGAATGTATATCAAAAACGAATAATACATAAACAGATACACACAACAACTCGACAACCAATCGTGCTAATCAATACTTAATCAAACATGGGCAAAGATTTTTATCGTGAATCAAAGGAAGCTGAAGAAAGTGACTTGGCAACAAGCAAATTAATTGAAAACCAGCCAAATCAATTAGTTCAATTCTTCCACGATCAACGTTCTTCTCTTGTTTCGCTATTGAACACCAGTGAATCCAAATTGAACGATCTTAACAAGAAATATCAAACCAAGGAAAAGGAAATCAATCGTGATGTGGCCAAGATTGTCACTGATCCTAAAGAAAAACTATTGCCAGGGTTAACTTACACTTTGATAGGTATGATGACAGGGTCTATCTTGACCAGAAGAAGATCGTTGCCAAGTAGAATGTTGGTCCCATTTATCTTTGGGTTAGCATGTCTAGACTATAATTTACCTGAGACTATGGGTAATTTAAGAAATCGTGTTTATGAATGGGAAAGTAAGACCTTCCCAGTTTGGATTAAGAAACAAAATGAAATGACGATGGAATTGAATGAAGGTTTACAAGATGTAAGAGATTTCAAAGTTAAAGTTGATAACTGGTGGAATGGTAACTAAAAAGTAATGCCTGGTATATATATCTTAATATTGAGTAGACATGTATATAAATAAATAAACATATTAAGAATTGAATGATTAATGTTTGTTAAGGGGATTAGAAATGTTAATAAACAACATTGGTAATAAATAAATAAATAGAATAGAATAGAATAAATAATATTAGATAAATAAATAAATAAAAATATAAAACATGTAACTCATAAAAGTAATAAATAATTCACGTATCTATCATCATCAATAGAAAACTGATGAAAAACTTTTTTCGGGGCGGAGGTAGGATGGTTAAGGAAAGAGAGTAAAATTGAATTAATTAGTTCTTCTTCTTTAAACCGACTTCGACGGTGGTCATCTTTGGACCGAATGGTTCGTAGTGAATGGTATCGTTCATATGTTCTAAGACCTTTAAGTTGTCGATCATGGATTGCATGAATGGTAGAGAACCACAGATGTAAACGTCTGCATTGCTTGGAACGTTAGCTTTCAAGAAATCGGCATTGATACGTTCATGAACATTAGTGTGGATGAAATGTCTCTTAACGTTCTTGCATTGGGCCAATAAATCGGCGACATGTTTTGTGAATGCTTCAGTTTCTTGACTCTTTGAGGATTGGATCCAAATGATTGGTCTTTCTGGGTTGTTGTTGACTTGGTATTCTAACATTGATAATAATGGGGTGACACCAACACCTGAGGCCAAAAGGACTAAAGGAACTTCGTTTTGTTTCACTAATTGTTCATTCAATTCAAAATCCCCTGCTGGAGCACTTAATTTGATGGAGTCGCCGACTTGGACTTGTTTATGTAAGAATTCCGAGACTAACCCAGCTGGATTATTTTCGGTGGTTTCCAATCTGACAGCGAATTTGATCCCCTTGGTGGTATCGATTGATGAGATGGAATAATGACGCAAGGCATCGTATTGGTTGTTATCTCTTGTTGGATGGGTGTTGACGGTGATATATTGGCCTGGGACGATCTTAGGGACCACTAAACCAGCTTCTGGTTTCACGGTGAATTGATAAACGTCACTAGCGACTTTTTCCTTGGCGACGACAGTGAATGGTTTCCAACCTGGCCAAGCCTCTGAGGCGTACATGGTCTTTTCGACGGAGATGAACACATCTGCGATTTCACCGTAGGCTTCCCCCCAAGCGTTGATGATGGCTGGAGTAGCAGCGTCACCTAACACCTTTGAGATGGCCTTTAATAGATATTCCCCGACGATTGGATAGTGTTCTGGTTTGATTTGTAGAGCACGATGTTTTTGACCGATTTGTCTGACGTGAGGTAGAAGGACGGATAAGTCGTCGATATGTTTGGCAGCGGCCAAGACTGTGGTGGCCAATGCGGTTGGTTGGGCCCCCTTGGTTTGGTTGGTCTTGTTGAAGATGTTTAGCAGTTCTTTGTGTTCGGACAACATCATCTTGTAGAAGACGGTGGTGATCTCTGTCCCGTGTTCTTCTAGGACTGGGACGGTGGCTTTGATAATATCTCTTGTGGCTACGGATAACATATTGATTTGAGTGATTTGTGATTTGTGTGATGGTTGGATGGTTTGTTATTCAAATAGTAATGATGGAAGAAGTATGGATGGATGATGATGATGGGAAAGATGGGATAATGTGTCTTGTTTATATATCAAAAAAATGATTGAATCATGAGCGGGTCGAGTCCGGTAACTCCTTGAGGTGTTTTGATTCCTCGAGTGTTCGAGGGTAGATATTTCATGATTGCTTGTTTACTTTGTTTAGATTCAGTTCCGTTAGTGCAAAAAGCAATGCTCCACGTACAAGCGAGCAAACAAACAAACAAGCAAGCAAACAATGAGACGTGGTCTGATTATGTGGATTAACTGGTAGCAATCTGATAGTCTGTAAGCCCGAATTGGAACCAGTTCAGGCACGCATTGTGAATGGCCTCCCTTTCGCACTGAAACGGTACGTCCGATACTTTGCGGGGGGCTGTTAGCAGGAAGTTAGCAGGGAGTTAGAGCGTGGGGGGTCATGGTCCTGGCAGCATTGGCAGTGGAATGGATTGAATTACATTGGATTCGGCACTCTTTGCAAAGAAAGTTGGCCCACTAATAGGATTTTTCACTATTTCTTGGAATATTTCAATAATACTTCAAATAGAATTCATGGAAATGCAAACAATAATTAGTAATCAAAAATTGGCGGTGGCGCTATTGTGTTTGATCTCAGCCTATTGTGTTGTAATCTCGTTTCCCTTTTTTTGATCTCGCTCTATTGTTCTCTGATCTCAGTATATTGTTTTCAGAACGACGGCTCCGTTTATTCTCGCTCAAGCTATTGTTCTTGCCGATGTTCTATTGTTCCTGTGCATGTCCAGACAATAGGCGCGCGGCGGAAACTCGCAGAACAATAGAAGCTCTGCTCGGTTTTAACGTTGCTTTTTTCTTTCTTCTCTTTGCCAGAATTTTTGCCAGAATTTTTGTCAGGAATTAATAATTGATGTTTGATAATTGATGTTTGATAGGAAGTTGCGATTGTTGTGACGATCTTTGGCAATGGACACATCGCTTGAGGTGATTTAACGAGGTGGGGTTGGCTGCTGTTGAGGGATATTATCAACAATGATTTATCAATTACTCAGCACGCTAAAAAGTAAAGAAACGATCGCATTCACTCGTAATATAGTATCGCAGAATTCTTCTTGTCATACGACACTTCAAGATTGAAAATACATTGAACACACCAGTTCCACTCCACAATCAATACTCGTCTCTTGGGTATCGCACTCTTAAACTGTTCTTGCATCACACTCTTGAATTGCTTCATTTGCGACTGTTGGTCTGTAATAAGAATATAATCAGGTATCTCTTCGTCATTTTCAAACCTTGAATGGTCGTTACTCAGTATATCCTCAATGCTAAACTTCTTGTTCAATACATTCACACTCTCAATCCCATGTCGTTGTAAGATAGAAGTTAATGTATTGGTCCCACCTTGAATGTTTGCAGATAAATTAATACTACTAATCTTGGATCGGGAAAACACTTTATTATTACTATTATTATTGCCATGGGACAATTCAGTCTTCTTCAGTATAGTCTCATCCATCCCGGGGATCGTATATTCCAACGGATCTAACCGTATCATGTCATTGATATCGTCTCCCCGTTTCAACGCATTCTTAATCGATTTCAATATCGTCATTATGAATTTAGGCAATAATGCATACTTCAACGGTTCAAATGATAAACTGATCAAAAACTTCAACGTTCTTATCCGTTTAGGTGCAATCACCGTGTTAAGATGGCCGATATTTTCATTATTGATCTCGTCGTATACATGTATCCCAACCAACTTCAGCAGTTCTTTATCGTGTGCACTTAATTTATCAAGACATTGAGTCGAAACACAATGGATATCGTATATCCGTCCTGCATCATCAATGGGTAATTCTTCCTTCAGTGGCTCGTCGACTCTTTTCCTCTTTGCCACTCGCTTAACCTCGTCACCACTGGTTGTCGTTGATGTAATCGTAGTGGAAGAGTCTCTCATTCTTTTACTATTGGTGGGGGCGGTGGCTACAACAGATTCGTCTGTCATTTCTTTGCTGTTGTAAACTTCCTTATCAGAGTGACCATCGTTCTCACTGTTACCCTTCATATCACTTTTTGCTTCTATACGACTGCAAGCTTTTAGGTCACTTTTACCTTCTGTGTCATTGCCCACTTTCAAATCGTTGTTAGCCTCTATACCACTGCCAACTTCTACACCATTTTTAGCTTCTGTAGCATTGCCAACTTCTATGTCATTGTCAAATGCTAGATCAGTGTCAGCTTTCAAACCACTTTTAGCTTCTGTAGCATTGCCATATTCTCCATTGCTAACAACTTTCGCATCACTTTTAGCCTCTATAACATTTTCGACTCTCATAAAAGTAGCAGATGAAATCATAGGTTCAGGCTCTTCTATAGATGATGGACTACTTGTGATTATAACATCTTTACCATTCATAGGAATCGTTATCCTATCACTATCATCGTCTTTCATGTCTTCTCTTTCATTTATAATTAAATTAATATCAATTGAACCATATTGCTTATCTATTTCAGACTGCAACCTGCTTGCTTTGGATTGATCTTTCTTCTGTTGTCCAACTGGATCATATAAAAAATATGGAGCCCTTTCATTCGCTTTAAATGAATCTTCTAACCATTGACTGGTAACCATACAAATATCATTCCTTTTACAATATTCATATTTGGAATCTTGTGGTTTCCCCACAACTAATAAATCAGTATCTTTACAAACAAATGATTGAGCTTCACCACCAAGCATTTCAATTTGATTAATTATATTATGTCTCTTTAAACCAACAAAATGGGTATACGAAATTTTCATATTATCACATATATGTCTTTGTGTTGCTGTAGGAATCGAATGAATCATTTTGTGGTCATTGTTAAGAATGAATTGCCGTTGTAAAAGACAATCAAAGACCCATTGTAAATTAAACTTCATGGAGCAATTAACTCTAATTGTTTCGTTACCATCATATTCACTCAGATAAACAGTGGTGGTGCTAATTTCATCGTTTTCTAATTCGAATTCTTCTCTGGATATAATGGATCCACCATATGTTTTAATCATTGCTGATAGATGGGATGTTAGAGACTTACACATTTGAAGATCTATCATAAATTTATAACCTTTGAAAATCAAACTTTTTGAATTATCTTTAGTTTCATCTTCCTCTTCATCTTCTTCATCTTCTTCATTCTGCCCATATTGTCCAAAAATCCCAGAAAGTCTATAAGGATTAAAATGTCTATTATGTTCATAATATGCATCCTCATCTTCCTCTTCATCCTCTTCATCCTTTTCATCCTCTTCATCAACACTTTCAACACTTTCAACACTTTCAGCACTTTGAAAAAGTTCAGTGTGAAACTTACTCTTGTAGAATTCACTTAACAGCCATTTCTCATCCACAAATTCGATATCATCATAATCACCACACAATCTCATTGCTTTCTGGATTTTATCACTTTCTTGTTCGCCTGATCTTGTGATATAGTGAGTGATAGAATTTGATGATATAGATTCAGTCACATATCCTCCTAGAATGTATACCATATTGGATAGAAACTTGCGTTCTTGTTCATTAAATGAATATCTCGATATATGAATCTTCATATGTTGCCCTTCTTCTCTGATATATTGGAATGGCTCTACTGGTACTATTTTCTTCAATTCTATACAATGATGAACCCAAAATGATCTCACAATAGGAATCATCAATTTCAAAGCGTATGGGAGCAATTCCTTTGGATCTTCGTCACATAAAATAACATCAGGCAGATCTTCTGTAGCACTTTGCAAATAATCTGAGAGTATATGCATGGGTACTACTTTTGCATATTGACACCCATCTTCAAGTAATAGTCTATCATAATCTTCATTTGCATATTCGTTTTTCACTATAATAAAACAAAAGTTCTTAAACACACCAGACATTCTATTGGAGGTGCGATTTGGTGATCGATACTGGTTTGATCTGTTATCTTAAAATTGTCATTTTATATACTGGTATTATTTCATATTTCAAGATTTTGATAAATTCAACTTTTCAAGATTTGCACCTCATCGGCGGCTAAGAACTACTCCAAGAAGCTCGAAAGGATGAAACATACACATTAAACTTCCCGAGGCATATCCATATGTGTGTGAAGTGTGGAGCATTTAAAAATTTGATGAATATTTGGTATAACAGGAGGGAAGTCTCTGAATAGTGGAGCATTCTGTCCATACATATAAAAAGAAGGAAAAAACACAACCCCCAACAATCGAAACAGTTCAACTATGAGACTCAAATAATCAAGAATTGCTCGCATTGGATTATACTTAAATGTATAGGGGGATATCAGTCCCTTGTCATTTTCTACACTACACCCAGCAAACTCTATCAACTTTGAAGAGTGGTTATCTGGGAAGATATTTATATTTTTTTTTCGCCAATCTTATACAAAGGTTGTTTTCCATTTGCACTACCATCTCGCCATGAACCAGTAATGCCTATTCAATGCCACAGGCTGACAATTATACCTCTTACTCGACTGTGGTATTGGAAAGTTGTATCTTCAGATATTCAACGGGTTGAGCGTTACCCGGAGTCCAGAGGACCGCACGTGTGCAACTTAGCAACAAAGGTTTAGATGAAAAGGTTAGGCGATGTTATTGTCTTTGTTGAGGCCACTACTGTGGGTTCCAGTGGAAACAAGCAAAGGATTGTTCAGATCTTTGTTTTGAGAAGTGATATTTATATGACGGGGAACACAAAGCAAGATCTTTGGAGGTTAGTATCGTAAAAATAGTCACTACAACTCATTAATTACAAAAAATATACCCCCATCGAATACAGTGAGTGATGAAATTTGGGAAGTATTTGGAAGGTAGGGAATTGGAATTACCAGAATATAATGGGTATTTTATGGATTATAAAGCTTTAAAAAAGCTGATCAAACAGTTATCATTGCCCAATGGTTCAATTTCCGGAGGTATCTCATCCATTGAGGGCAGTTCCACTCCCATGTCAAGTTTTGATGATCCATTCGAAGATCCAAATAGTTACAAGAGATTGCAAAAGAACAAAGCTTCGTTTTTCTTTAAATTGGAAAGAGAGTTGGAAAAGGTTAATTCCTTTTATCTTCAAAAGGAATCAGATTTAAAGATTAAATTTAATATTCTTAATTCCAAATATCATTATTATACCAATAATGGGAAATTACATTCAAGAAATAGTTTAGCGTTTAAATCTATCTATGGTCGGTTCATTAAATTTCAAAAGGATTTAATTTCCTTCGAACAATATGTTGAATTGAATAAGACTGGGTTTTCAAAGGCTTTAAAGAAATGGGATAAGAGATCACATTCACAGGATAAAGATTTCTATTTGGCCACTGTTGTCTCTGTTCAACCTGTGTTTACAAGAATTGAAATTTCTAAGCTTAATGACGAGACATTAAATATTCTTATTGAATTAAACGATTTACAGAATAACAAAAGTAATAATACACCTTCTGGCCCTACTAATTCTGCATTAGAATATCATAAAGCTTCATTATCTTCGGAAACTAACGTAGGAGGTATCAAAATAAACACATCAATCACTGATTCATTTGCAAATGATTTAAGTCCGTTAGCATACACCACTCCGTCAAACTTGGGAATAACGCCAAACGTATTAAATATGTATACAGATTTTGATTCAGAAATTGAAAATTGGTATCTGGAGTTAATTAACATAGCTAAATTGAAAGACGATTTGAGAAGAAGAGAAAATTTACAGACATTTTACATTAATAAAATTAATAGTGTTTTCACTGACGAGAATTCAAACCTCCCAGATGCACAACATGAATTGGATAAAAACCGAACTGAGTCATTGTCTAAACTGTTATTGTTGCTAGTTGGATCCAAGATGAAGGACGATGATTTAAAAACGTTTTACAATACAGTAAAACATATAGTTGATTTAGCATACGTGGAAGAAGACGATCAAATATATTCCAAGAAAAATATTTTACATGAGGCAACCCATTGTCTTACTGATAGTAGAGATTTTATCCTTAAGGAAGTTTTTACTAACATCTCAACAGAATCATTAAGCGTTCTTATAAATGCAAAAGAACTTCATAAGAGAACGCCATTACATTTTGCCGCTGAATTAGGTAAGTTAACGTGTGTTCAATTATTACTTAGTGTACCAGGAATTTACGCCACAATAAATTCCATAGACGATGACTACGATTCTCCACTAGTTCTCGCTATTAAAAATAATCACATTGATATTGTCAAAGAACTATTGAACCATCAAGTCGTGTTAGAATCGTTAATTTGTACTGATACATTCCAATTTTCTCCACTTTTAGTAGCTTGTAAATATAATAATCTAGAATCAACAACAATAATTCTGGATATTTTCAAAACAAATGGTATAAACATTAACACTGTGGTAAATACCGAGGGATTAGGTCCGCTTCATGTGACAAGTAGGTTACATGAAGATGCAACGTCGCTAATCAAGTTATTGATTAAGTATGGACTAGATCCAAATGGGATTGATGATTTTAACAAGTTTAGTCCAATCTTCTACGCTATAAAGGCTTGCAATGTGCAAACTGTGAAGATCTTGTTGCAAAATAATGCAGATATCACTATTACAGATGAATATGGAAGAACACCCATATATTATGTGTTGTGGGATAGTAATGTCGAGGTTTTGAATGAGGTTTTACCATATATGAGAAGAAGGGGGATCGATAAAGAAAGGTCACCAAGTGCGATAAGCACCACATTGAACTCATTAAAAGGTCCATTGCTGACAGATACACTTTCCTTGTCTGGCGATGAACTGAATGACATCGATAACTTTCTGGATGATATTCCAGATTTCACGTTACCACCCCCAATTATTCCCTTGAAGAAATACGGTCATAATTACTTAATGCAAAAGATATCAATAAAATTAACGTTTGATAGAAATGGAAATTTTGTTGAATTTAACCCTGCTGATGAGACAATAATCGTTCCCGATGCAGGGAGAATCACTGTGACGTCAAATTATCCTGATAATTTACCAAGAAATATTATTCTTAGCGATAGTATGTCTGGGAATGGCTGTAATTACTTGGGTAAATTTGAAGAGAATAAATTGTTCGATGGTATTAATGAAGTTATATTCCAAGTTGATAAGTTGGATGACTTTATTGTGGATTTTGAAATTTATCCAGAATTCGGTACTAGATTGATCTCCAAGACAACGTGTATGCCATTTCTATTTGATAGATTAAGTAAAAATTTGCAAAATAATATCTTCTTACCTTTATTTGATACAAAATTGAACAATATTGGTAGTTTAAAATTTAAATGTCAAATCATTTTCCCTTACAATGGTAGACCATTACAAATTGATAAATACGAGCCATATTGGAAATCTACCACAAATAATAATGGGAATGGTACTTCAATCCTAGGACCAGTTAGTTCCAATGAGTTGGCTCCTGTTGCCACTGATAACTCGTTGAGAAAGGATAATATCGATACTCAGGTTCCACATTATATCACATCATCATCCCTATACGGTACATTCACTAATATTAAAATTCATTCTTTAGAAGATGGTACTTTGATCACATCGCCAGAATGTTGGATTGATTTCCATGGTGTCAAGTTTTTATTCTCCAATTTAAGTAAACCACAACTAGAGATTTTATTAAGACGTAAACTGTCAGATATTACTGCTGACGACGTTAACACAGAGACTAAATTACGGGATGTGGTTACAAAAAGAACATTGTTATTTGAAGATTTATTACATTTGGTTCCATGTACTTTACAGTTAATCATTCAAGTTTGTTACCCCACAGATAATGAAATTGAACTCTTTGCTGGAAACATGTCATCTAAAGTCAATGTAAACACTTTTATTGATAAGATTCTTCATACTGTTTTTGAACATGAAAGAACATTGAGACACACATATGGTATTCTAAGATCGATAATTTTCAGTTCGTGTAACTGGAATGTTTGTTCCATCTTAAACTGGAAGCAACCAAATTTCCCTGTGTTATTGGAGATGAATGCTTTGATGTCTGATAATAATGATAAATTTATAATGGACACTCCACATAATTTAAGAGCCATTATAGCTCAAGAGGAACAAGATCAAGAAACGTTACTGAGTAGATTGGATAAGATTGATAAGAAGATTCACATTAAAGAAATGATTGAGTTTGCCTCTGAAAATAATGTATTTGGTGTAATCATCCCACATAACCTGTTAAAGATGTGTGCTAAACTGGTGACTGCAATCAAGAATCAAGAACTATTACTTGTTGGATCTGTTTCAGAACACGATGGGGTATTTATGAATTTAGACAACCATGATGGCATGGTTAATGGTATATTCCAGGAATCTCATTTGATAATTAATCAAGAATAGTTATTGAAGAGATAAAGCATATATATGTGTATGTGTATTTGTGTACATCATTATATATAATTACTCAGATGGTTCATATATTCTTGGCGAAGAAGTCTCTGACTTGATTATTCAATGCAACGTCAATAGGTTTCTTCCCGGAATGATCTTCTAAGTCTGGAGATGCGTTATATTTAGAGACCAATAAAGCAGCCACATCGCCATGACCCTCTGCTAGGGCATGGAACAGTGGTGACCAGCCAGTGATATCTTGCCAATTGACTGGAGACCCCTTCGTGCAAAGCAATTCAACCAGCTTCATAGACCCAATGGCAGCTGCTCTGTGTAATGGAATTTGATTCTTCTTGTCCTTAATTTGTAAATTAGCACCATTTTCCAACAACAGCTCTATTACCGAATAATGTGATTTGGCTACAGCAAGGTGTAACGCTGTAGTGCCTTGGTTTGTTTGTAAATTGATATCCGGTTTGATATCTCTGTTGTATAATTGTTCTACAATGGTATAATTACCCACGGAACATGCAATATGGAATGGAGTCCACCCGGACTCATCAGTCAAATCATCAAGATCAGTAGACTTCATATGTTCTAGTAAGTATGTGACGATCTCTTCATTTTGGAATGATACAGCCCAATGTAATGGCGTTCTCGCATCATTATCCTTCTCTCTAAGGGCTATTCTCACATTTTCTGAATCGCTAACCAATTGTTTCACTTTATCCAATTGATTATTCATACAAGCCTGGTGTAATGGGAAGTCCTTCATATTATTTTATTGCTCTTATTGCTACTTTTCGCTGATGTTGGTGTCATATCAAATGATGTTCAGTGGAAATTAAACCCTTGTTTGAATATTGAAATATTGAAATAATTTCAATTGATTTTAAAGAAACTTTCACCACCAAGGGTGAAGAACAGTTTGAAGCGATCTATATATATATATATATTACTAGAACAAACTGGATATAATTGCAATTCAACAAGTGATAATCACATCAGTGGGATAGTACATTACCAAATTAAAACAACAAATATGAGTGGTTCAGACGATTTTCAGAAATTTGCTAAGGCATTCCAACAACAAGTCTCAAAAGTACAAAGAAGAGGTGGTCGTGGTGGTCCCGGTGCTGGTGGTATGTTTGCAGGACTTGGTGGGTTGATTGTGCTTGGTGGTGGTGCCATGCTATTGAACTCTGCTCTGTTCAATGTAGACGGTGGTCACAGAGCCATTGTCTATTCCCGTGTGGGAGGGATTTCATCTAGAATATACACTGAGGGGACTCATTTTGTGTGGCCATGGTTAGAAACCCCCATCGTTTATGATGTTAGAGCGAAACCACGTAATGTTGCGTCTTTAACTGGGACCAAAGATTTGCAAATGGTCAATATCACATGTAGAGTGTTATCGAGACCTGACGTGACACAATTGCCAATCATATATAGAACTTTAGGTCAAGATTATGATGAAAGAGTGTTACCATCGATTGTCAATGAAGTGTTAAAAGCTGTCGTTGCCCAATTCAATGCATCACAATTGATTACTCAAAGAGAGAAAGTCTCTAAATTGATTCGTGAGAATTTGATGCGTCGTGCCCGTAAATTTAATATCTTATTAGATGATGTTTCCCTTACATACATGACGTTCTCCCCTGAGTTTACTAATGCAGTGGAGGCTAAACAAATTGCCCAACAAGATGCTCAAAGAGCTGCTTTTGTGGTGGATAAGGCTAGACAAGAAAAACAAGGGATGGTGGTCAAGGCACAAGGTGAAGCCAAATCTGCTGAATTGATTGGTGATGCCATTAAGAAATCAAAGGATTATGTGGAATTGAAAAGACTGGATACCGCTAGAGAAATTGCAAGCATCCTGGCCAAATCTCCAAATAAAGTTATTTTGGATAACGAATCGTTGTTGTTGAACACCACATTGGATGCCAGAATTGATGGTGGGAAGAAATAATAATAATCATATTCAAGAGATCTACTAGAATCGACTATATAAGCTTTAAATATAAACTTGTGAATATAAAACAGATTTAATGCACTTGTTGATTTGAAACAAACCATTTTTCAATGTGAATTTGATCTAACTTTTTGGAAATTTGGCTTAACATTGAGAGTAGTTATTGGAACTGTTGCTGTGTGAAGTAACTGAGCTCTGATCTATTCTAATAATGTAGTAAATATTGTATCAAATATAGTATTCTTTCTTAGCCTATACATGTCACTGCCCACGAAACGCTTCCCAGCATTTTGATTTGAAAAATTAAAGATATTACGATTTATTTGAAATGATTTCTAAGAGGATATAGTGTGATTATTGATAAACAAGAACAGGAGCAAGAACAAGTCAAAGGTTTGAAGCATCGATAGTGTAAATAGTACTGTTGTTTTCAATCGTTTTGTGAAAGATGCAAAGTTTTAAAAAGAAGTTTAAGGAGTGGGTGTATTCGTTGAGTACGGAGGATCATTACGCGGAATATGATCCAAACAATTCACCTAATTTCAACATGGGCGTTCGTTCTGGTCAACAACCAATGCAAGGTAACGTCAATCCATCCAGTGTTCATTTGACTGGTGATGAAGAGATGAACATCGGCGGGGAACTAGGCGACGATATCAATTTTGATGATTTGGATCTCAATACTGGCGGTCAAGAAGGTGTCTCCGAAATCCTTTTGGCTTGGAGACACATTGATTCCTGGACCGAGGAGCATAACCCGGATTTGAATGCTACTTTAGGTGACCCAGTGACAAATAATGACATTACTCATGCTGAAGAAGATTTGGAAATCTCCTTCCCTGCATCTGTTAAAGTGTCTTTGAGAATTCATGATGGTCAAGAAGATATGGAATCCATGACTGGTACCTCCGGTTTAATCTATGGGTTACAATTAATGACTTTAGACCAAATTGTGGCCATGACTCAGGCTTGGAGAAATGTTGCCTCAAATTTAAAGAAACGTCAAAACCAATCTAGTCAACCATCTTCTTCAAGAGCTTCTATGGAAGGTAATTCTGCCTCCTCTATGGAAATGAATCCAAATCTACCAGGCTCTACAGCTGGTGTGCAAAGAAATCAATTCAAACTACCTTTCATCCCACAACAAAAATCTATCCCACCTGAAGCTATTCAAGCGGTATATGCTCATGCTGCTTGGATTCCAATGGTCACTGATCATGCTGGTAACCATATTGGTGTTGATTTAGCACCAGGCGTCAATGGTGTTTATGGTCAAGTTATTATCTTTGGTAGAGATTTCGATACTAAATTTGTCGTGGCTCAAAGTTGGGGTGAATTCTTATTATCCTTTGCTAATGATTTAGAAGAAGGTAATTGGTGGTTAATTGAAGATAGTGATGATTATTTAGCTGGTGATGGTGAATTAGTGTTCAGAGACAAGAAACGTGGTGGACCAATACAGGAATACTTAGAAGTTTTGAAGAAAAGAGTTATGTTCAAATATAAACAAAGTATAAACGAAGGTACTGAACCAGTGGCTTCTCAGCAACAACAACAAACTACTACACAAAGGCAATCACCTTTACAGCAACCAATTCAAACTGTTGCTCCTGTGCCAATTGATCTTGAAGAACCAAACACTACAGTATTGAAGAAAGATGTTAATCCATCAAAGGAATCATTGAGATTGGAAGATGAAAATGATGTTGAAGCTATAATAACAGATGATGAACTTGAATCTGAAGAACAAGCTACTATTAAAGAAGTTGAGACTAAGGAAGAAGAAAAGGCTGATGATGAAGCTGAACATAAGGAATCTGTCCAAGAACCAGAAGAAAATAATTTGGAACAAGAAGAAGAAAAGGTTGATGCTGTTACCGAAGATAAGGAAACTGCTGAAGAACCAGTAGAAGAACCTCTGGAACAAGAAGAAGAAAATATTGTAGCTGACGAAGAACCGGAAGCTGTTGAGAAGCCTGTTGAAGAAGAAAAGGTTGAAACTGAAGTAGAACCAATGGAAGAAGAAAAGGTTGAAGCTGAAGTGGAACCAGTGGAAGAAGAAAAGGATGAAGAGCCAGTTGAACTAGTCGAAGAACAACAACAATCTGAAGAAGCTGAAGAAGAAAAGGACATTCTAGGTGATGAAGTCAAGGAATCTGAAGAAAAGGAGAATACTGAAAAGGAATCAGTCGCTCCAAATGATAATGATGATGACGAAAACAAAGATGACGAGAAAGTTGAAGAAGTTGCTCAACAATTTGAAAGTGTTGCATTATAATTGAAATAAATTTCTATTTAAACAAGGATGAAACCTTCATATTGATATTAATTTTACGTTCTCGCATTGATTATTTATTCCTAAAGTTTTAAATATGGCTTATGTATAATAGTTAAATGACAATATATTATCTTTTTTTTTTGTAATTACTAGGATTAGAAGCTTTTAGAATATTTGCACATTACAAAATCATGAAACCTTTAAATAGTAGGGTTTTTAACTGCAACATAATAATTCCAACTCAAATGATACAATACATGGGCAATTAAAAGGGAAATGTTAAAAGATGAAGGCGAATAGTATTCTATAACACTTTATTTGAAGTAAATGATTAAATTTTATGTTTTGATAAGATTTCTCAAACTTTAACCAACTATTTATAAAATAAACAAATGTGAACTTTAAAAACTGTTGTTATGGCCACAAATCTATTATAAGGTTAAATGTGTAAGTAATTATAGATGATTAATGTCAGGAATATGGATATATCCACAAGTTATCCATGGGACAGCCAAACTGTACCATATTTCAAAAACTAATTATATCAATAGTTTAAAAATTAGTTGAGAAGGTCAAGAAATTGTCTTTGAAGAGCTGAAAGAAAGATCATTAGTATAATTGGAATTACTGTACTACAACTTTGACACTTACTTTTGAAATATTGCTTATTAATCAGATGTGGTTTTGCATTTAATGATTGTAATTAATAATACATGAGTGATCTATATATAATGAATTAAAATACAATTCTACTCTTTGCTGATTTATATAAATGATATCTTTTCAATGTGTGACTCTTTACCATATTATTCTTTGTAAAAAGGGTTCATCAACCCAAGGAAAAGTGTATTTAGTAAAAACTATCAATGTGGTGACATTGATAAACATAAACCATAAAAATTCCCACAATAATCTCCCAGTGGAGCTAATTACAATTGGTGGAACATCGGAATTCATATGTGGCTTTATATCTTCAAAAATAGGTTCTGCATTACATGTAATGAACACTCTCCAGAAGAAATACGGTAAGATATAATATCTTGGTTCAAATAATGGAGATGGGATGATTGTACAGAATGTACATAATAATAATGCAGTCCATGAAATATGAGTCAATTGAAGTGGTAAATTGATTGATTCTTTCACTGGCAACGGCATGATAGAATTGAATACTAATTCATTGGGTCTCGTTAATTCCCAATAGGTGTATGTGGCAAAATGATAAATTGGGGCCATGGTCCAATATTTAATCAACTTTCTTTGATTACCAATGAGTCTTTTAAACAAATAAAAAGTGTAATGTCTATTATCAGCTAAAAGGAATGGATGCACTTTAGTGAAATATCTAATGACCAACATGATACCAATAATTTCAAAGAATGTCCTAATGGGTCTTGACTGACATCTTGATTTATATGCTCTTAAGAAATTTCTTGAACACCAAATGGGGACACTAAAACCCAACAAGAAAAGAGTCATGTAGAAGAATTGAACTCCATGGATAGAGAAGGAGTGATTCGATTTATCTCCTAAAGCGATTGATCTATTCCATAGCAGATAGACAAAGAATAGACCAAAATTGATCGCATAAGGTAATACCACTGTTTGAAAATCTTCGACACCAAAGATAAACAATTTCAAATAATTGTTTAAATGATGGTCAGTGAATTGTTTAGAAATCATAGCCCTTCTTTCCACTGCTAACACCATAATGAAACCACACCATATTATATTCGTTTGTCTGAATAGACAACTTATACCGGCACATAAAGCACTAGCCCACAAACTTTTGTTTTCACCCATTGGTAGCGTTAATGCCAATGTTAATGATTCCAAGATGAAGATTGTTGACCAAACATCCGTATAGTAAAGATAGTAATAAGTGGTCATCAATGGGAAACATGCTAATGATACGGGCCAAAACCCAAGGGCATTAAATAGGAATAAGGGTCTTAGTACTACCACTGGGAAGATAACCATACCACCAAACAGGTTGACTAATCTTAAAAGGGTCAATGTCGTCCACTTTTTGAAGATTGGTTTCAACATATGATGATTAATCCAACCAAGAATATACAACCCAGGCGGTGTAGTGATCTTACTATCCCATTGGTTCCAATGGCCATTCAAATATGTTATGGTCTGGTTTATGTGGAATTTCTCATCAATGAACTGATATGGTACCACTCTTGTCGTCAAGTACCAGAACGTGACACTTAAGTATAATACCATCACAGGGTAGAGGATCAAATTGATCTTAAAACCTTTGATAACTTCATCTGAAATATTTCTTAATATACCTGGGGCAATTGTAATTGTATTGTTTTCCAGAGGTGGTTCTTCCACGTTGACACTGTTATCCTTGTCACTACTCATACCAATTGATCTAATCACTTGAAACAAGCTCTCCCTCTTGACGTTTCTACCTTCAATATCAACCAACTTTCCAAAGGTTCTACAACGAAGACTAGCATTTCAATGAATAAATTGAATGAAATGTTATTATTATTAAAGAATATATATGAAAAATACCACACAACTACATGAAGAATATGTAAATGTATATATATAAGATTGAATTGATGAGTTGATCATCTCAAATGCTGATGACGGATGCTGTGGGATCTACCACGGTGGTGGTAGTTGATGCCTTCCAAGTGTTCGATCAATGCAGAACCATAAATCCCAGTGTCTTGAGCTTCTTTAATGAGAAGATCATCTTTACTGTCCCAAAGTTCATAGAATCGGATGGTTTCGTCTGTGGTGGCCACACAGATGGACGAGCCATCCGGTGATACACAGCTACTTAGTGCTCTCAGTGGAAGTGGTGTTTGCACTTGTAAGATGGGCTCTAAAGTTGGGTAATTGTACAAAATCAATAATATTGGTTTCCTCAAATCACCAAATCCAAATGTGGCTACAAGCTGTTTATAATGTTTGGACCAAATCAATGATGTGATCTGACTGTCTGTCTTGATCTGGTTTATTAGTGTCCCAGTCCCTGTATGCCAGAATTTAATGATCTTATCTTTGGTCCCCCCACCAGTGGCTAATAATGATTTTGACCAAGGGCAGAATGCTACGGCTTTAATGGCAGCCTCATGACGGAATATAAATTTCAATTGGGGGTTACTCATATGATTAGAAATATCCCATAACGAACATGAGTTATCATTACCCCCCACGGCGATCTGTTGATGATTATAGCTTATTGATATCCCACAAACTTGTTGTGATTGAGCTTTAAATCTCGACACCAATTTAAATCTAGGTGACAATATTCCATCTTGCACCAGAACCAGGTTGATATATCCGTTTTCTTCGCCAAAGATAAACCCGTTTCGTGGGGATGATTCGTTCAACCATTCCAAACAAGTAATACTTTTCATTGATTTGGAATGGAATTGATCAATAATGTTTATGGAACCAAACTCTTCATCATCATTACCATTTGATGGCAGTTTATTCAACTTGGTTTGATCGAATAGATATAACCATCCATGTTTAGTGCCCACAACAAATTTATTTGAACCTCTTGGTGCAAATGAAACACACGTAACATAATCATTTCGTTTATTCAAGAAATCATGTTTCAATATTTGTTGTGCCCCAATCTCAGTTGACCACAAATAAACAGAACAACCTAATCCAACCAAGATATTTGCAGTCGTATGAGACCACGAAATTAAATTAGAATAAAAATCATTTCTTAAAGATGGAGCGTCTAATACTCTATATGGGATATGTGATTTTAAAATTCGTTTGTTTGGTCTTCTTAGAGGTGTGGTTTCTTCATCAATATGAGACCTATTCTTTGGAGGTGAAACATGTTCGTTACCATATTTATAAACTCTTGTATCCCAATGATTGAATCCCAATGATTTAGCAATGTGATTATTGTGTAGACTCAATGGAGTGTTTTGTTTCTTATTCGAGTTGATAAAACTAGAACACTCATCAATGACCGTGGTGTTATTAATACCGATTTGCCCAATTGAAGTGTAATGATCCATGGAACTGTTATTGAAAAGAATCTCTGGTGAAGAGAATCTTTCTGGTGAAGGAGACGATAGTGGCTCATCCAATTCAATACTGTTTCTACTATATTGATTACTGTTATTATTAACAACGTTTTTATCTGAGCAGAACAACTCTGTTTCTCTTTCCTGTACTGTTGTCTTGCAATTATAAGCTTCCTTTGACGTCAATTGCGGGATAAACCTATCCATCAGATGGCTATTTTCCTTGCTCTTTTTCTGTAAAACCTTCATAATCTTTCTTTGTGTAATGCCTTGTCTTTCCAATGCTTTGAACCTGTGGTTTGATCCAGTTCAATGGTGTCAATGTTCTCTTTATCAATAACTAGTTTAAAGTGTTAAGCGCTGAAGTGTCAACATAATTTTCTACAATTATTAATAAATTGATAAAATTGAATAAATTAGCAATATATTTAGAGGTAATACAAACATATTAAAAGCTTTCACATTGAGAAATAAACCCAGGGCAAAATAGCTTTTACCTTAAGATGAAACCGTACTATGAGGTGTCTGTAAACAGCGACCAAAGTTGTTTTTGTTGTTGTCACAGTGAGGGAGTGACAATCTACGATTCGTATCCTTTACAAAAGAGATTAAATTTAAGATTCAATGATTCCATGGCTAGTGGCGATAATAATGAGCAGGCTAGCGGTATGGCCATTGGGAAATGCTCACTGTTAAACAGAAGTAATTATATGTGTCTTGTTGGCGGTGATGGTGGGGGCAGTGGTGGCAGTAGTAGTAATCAGGATGAGACCAAACCTGCTTTCCCCTTGAATCAAGTTGTGGTTTGGGATGATTTATTGAAAAGAGTCATATTCAAATTGAAGTTTGTTTACCCAGTGAAGAGAGTTTATTTGACAAGGCTCTACATAGTGGTGAATGTTTCTAATGAGATTCAATTTTATACATTTACTAATCCACCAAGACGAATATATGAAAATACTGTATTGAAGACTGGATTACAATTAGATTTCAGATTAGTGAAATCCATGGGGTTATTAGCTTATGAATCGTTGAACCATGCAGGTCAAATATATATTTCTCGAGTTGAGAATAGCGAGGGCCAATATTTACCTACAAATATAATTAAAGCACATAAGAATGCGATCCAATTGATCAAACTAAGTCCCAATGGTAAATATGTTGCGACTTGTTCTACTCGAGGGACCATAATCCGTGTTTTCAACACGTTCAATGGGTTATTAATAAACGAGTTTCGCCGTGGATTAGATATGGTTTCGATCTATGCGATGCAGTTCAATCAGGAGAGTACTAGATTGGCAATAATATCAAATAAACAGACGTTACATATCTTTCAAATCGATGAATTGAAACAATACGATAAATCTATATGCTCGTTGAAGTTGTTAAACCCTACAATACGAAACAACCCTGAATTGTTTACCCCGGGGGATAGATGCAAGATCATATGGGGTGATGATGCTGATGATAACAGTATTATTTTGGTATGGTTAAAGTATAGAATATGGATAAAATATATTATGGTATATGATAAGAGTATAAACAAGTTTGAGTTGGTAAAGGAGTCATGGAGACAGTTGTGAAGGGTTGTTATGCATAGAGACTGCGACAATGTTGTAACATTACAACGGTTCAATCAACAACTTGTTTTTGGTGAGGAAAGAACCGTGAATGTTTGAATTAAATTTATTTCTTTCCTGGATGGAATTGAACGAGAGATAATGTAATGTAGTGGGTCCATTGGGATCAGTAAATAGGTTTATACAATTTGTTATGTCATAATACCAAAACAAACTTTCCAGATTGACGTTTGAAGATACTTGATAATTCCATAATAGTAAAGATTTATCCATTATGGGTTGTAACGAATTGTTATGTAATGATATAAGTTTACTTGGATCTGTGATGTCTTTGGCTTTTAAAGGGTCAGTTTCAGATGATGAATTGTAATTTTGCAATGTGTTGTACAGTTGTGTGTAGTATTTGATAAAGGATGATTGTTTGTTAACAGGAGTCAATTTCAATCTGATGTTGCTATGGTTCGTCACAATGGACCCATTCTCCATTGGCATTGATTCCAAAAACGTGTTCATGGCATTATTGTTTTGGAAGAGCAAGTAATATTTGTCCTTGAACGTTAGATATTTATGGTCTCTGTATGGGACAAGGCACACTTGATCCTGTAATGATGGTTGTTCCCGTGCCATCATCATCATCATCGTCGTCGTGTGGCTCTCGACAAGGTCCTGTGAAAGGTCGATTGACGGGTTGTAACTTTGGAAGGCAAGCAATTGGCCCTTGTAATTTTGCAGCAGCTTGCTCTTGGTCACTTTGGGGAGTGAGGACCAGCCGTTACGGGCCTCCTCCACCACCTTCTTTACCAGTTTCTCCATCCTTATTTGTATGAGTTTATTCCTTTGATCCTTTGAGCTATTGCAATGATCAAAGACTCCACCAAATTTTGAGCTTCAAAAGCGTATTCCACAAGTTGAACTAGTATCACACAACACTGACAGCACCACTAACGATCTACCCAGCGGTCCAACCACTGGTCCAAGCAACTGTCTCTGGATCAGACTGCTGATCTGCCAATATTCCTCTTCATTTCCTGATTTTATTTCAGTTTTACTATGGGGAGGCGGGGTAACCCCGGGGCAACCAGTATATAAACCAGTTTTTTTTCCACTTTTGCCAATTTCCACTTCATTTCTCACAAGTTTTGTTCACTTTTTGGTGCAAATTAGAAGATACCCCATGGCCATGGCAACGTGGGATCAGTGGATGGTGGGTCCCCATCAATGGAGTGATCCGCTGGTGGGCCCACCGCTGAACATGGTCTTTGCCTTTTACCAAGACCATCCGGCCACTGTCCCAGCAACGATTGCCATCGCCGTCTCTATTTTTTGGAACTCTTTGGAGTATCGAGCAGTCGATACTCTTTTCTCCTTTTATATACTATAACTTGCCAGCAGTGAGTTCACTGCTGCGATTTATACCCGTATGTACCTCTTCTTTATATATGTATATCTGCATTTCTTGACCAATTCTTGAACAAATTATTTCAATTTCAATTAAGTTATGAAGGAGAAGACCACTCTTGAACCGACAAGACTCCAAATCAAACGCAAAGAAGCCACGAGAGAGAGCATGTTCAGACTTATCACGAGAGCGTATGCCACTAGGCCCGTGGGCCCAGCTGCAGTGAGACCACAACTGTTGGCTCCGTCCATTATCACCAAGGAAACAACAAAGCCCAACCGTATCAACATCACTCAAAGATCGCCAAACAAATGGTTACCACAAAGAACAGGTGTCATTGGGAAGAAACTTGGGATGATGCCATATTTTGACCCGACCACGGGGGATCGTATTGCTTGCACCATCGTGGAAATGAATAACGTCGAAGTGTTATTGCAACGAACTCCCGAGTCTAACGGGTATTATGCTTTGCAAATTGGGTACGGTACACAACGTAATCCATTAAAACTATCTAGACCACTGTTAGGACATTTGGCTAAATTGCAAGTCAATCCCAAACAACAAATTTGTGAATTCCAATTCAAAGATGCCAATGGGTTATTGAATCCTGGAACGCTTTTAAAACCATCTTTCTTTAAGACTTCACAATTTATTGATGTACAAGCAGTCTCAAAGGGGAAAGGTTTTGCTGGTGTTATGAAACGTCACAATTTCAAAGGTCAACCTGCTTCTCACGGTAACTCTTTAACTCACAGACACGGTGGGTCGTATGGTATGCATCAAGATCCAGGTAGAATCCTACCAGGTAAAAAAATGCCAGGTAGAATGGGGGGTATTAATGTGACTTTACAAAATTTACAAATTATGAAGGTTGATGATTCAAATAATGTCATCTGGATCAAAGGTGCCATTCCTGGCTCAAATGGTTCTTTTGTAAAGATTCAAGACTCAATTAAGAAACCTTTCATTCAATAAATAAATCAATATATATATATTCCTTGTAAATATGTATATACATATATATATATATAAAATATATTCAATTATTCAATTATTAAATTATTCAATTATTCAATTATATAAACGATTAATCATCTAATTCAGATGGTTTCAATAACCCACCAATCTTGGCGGCTTGTTCCTTTTGTAATCTTTGTTGTTCATTCAATTCACTTTGTCTATCTTCTGCAAATAAATAATCCGTTGGATCACCACCAATTTGTTTGATTTGAACCAAGAAATCTCTTAAAGTACCACTGAATTTAATAGAATCCTTATATTGTTTAGTCAATGCATTCAAGAAATTGGTTATTTGGTCTGTAGTTAAATGTGGGAATGCATTGGTTAACATATTGGATAGATATTGATTCAAATACATTTCATTTGAGGTACCTTCTGGAACTTCACCGGCTTTATACAATGGTAACATAATCTTATTATCATAAATTAATGAAATTAATCTCATTAATAATAAGGATTGCTTGGAGAACCCAGATTTATGATCACTATCAGTTAAAACATAAAATGTTTCACTAACAAATAAGAAATAGTAGTTTTGATAAAATGTATTAGCAAATTGAACATTATTTTCATCACCACTATTACTCATCATTTCAATGTTTTTAATTAATTGTAATGCTATAGAAAGACCATTCACTTCAATGTCTCTATTGTTATGTTTAAATGCCCAACAAATCGAATCAATGAATAATTTAAATGCAGCAGATGGTAATTCTAAAAATGATCTGAAAGATTTTTCATTAATGACCTTTAATAATTTATAAAATTCCACTCTATGTTCTGGATATTCAGTGAAATCTTTAGTAATCATACTCAATGTACATTCAAAGACACTTTGTAAAATTAATATAACACCTTGTGGAATCATATGACCAACTTTATTTACCACTGTGGTCATACAATTTAACACTTCAGCATCTCTTGCATCTGGAACATTATTCATATAATCTTCTAAGACAGCATTTAATAATGGTTCAACAAGAACTTTAACCACATCATCTAAATTCTTGGCATTACTAATATAAATTTCAATCAATTTCAAAATTTCCTTCTTAATGGTTCTTAAACCTCTAACCTTTGGAGTCTTTGTAGCAATTAAACCTTCAGAGGCCACTTGACTGGAAATCATAGAAGAAACTGCACGATATAATTGTAACATATTATAATAAATATGGCCCAATTGAGAATAGAAATCAGCACCCATAGCTGTACAAACAGCAACATTAGTCTTTAAAATATTAGCAATAATTTTAACAGTTTCTGGATCCAATAATAAAGCTGGATTAGCTGTAGATTGTTCTACAATAGCATCCCATGCCATATTTGGTAATTGCATCAAATCACCTAGTAATTTAATCTTTTCTTGTGGATTTCTTTCTTCAGAAATGATAATACCACAGGCTCTATAAAAAGTGTGAACTTGTTGTGGTTGTAAATCGCTTGTTGTCGTTTGAATATCTCTAATAATAGTTTGAATAAATGGTTCAGATTCACGAGCTTGTTGAATGACAAAATGATATTTACATTTTTGAACAATTTTAATAAAAGTATCACAAGCCATATCTTGAACCCCTTCATGAGTTTCATGCATAAATTCAAATAATTTTAATACAACAGTTCTTAAGAAATTCCAATGAGCTCTTAAAAATCTTGGATATTGACCTACCACATACATAATATCGGAGGCAACAACAGCTTTATTGTCTTTACCTTTCTTCTTTTCAGTTAAAGCTAATAGATCCTTAATAACAGTAACAACAAATCTTTTCTCAACTTCTTCACTCATGGTACCGGAAATAGAACCAATAGCCCACGATAAAGTGTTGATATTATGCCATGACCATTCAGAGCCATCAATTTGTCTGGCTAATTTATTAATCATTATTTGTTCAGTATCAACAACATTCAAATGAGTCAAATAAACAAGGACTTCTCTTTCAGATTTATATAATTGAATGGTATCAGATTCCTTAACAAATTCTCTTACAATTTCACCTTCATCATTTTCTACCACAAGAACTTCTTCTGGTCTAACCATATTTTCAATAATAACCCATCTTAATTGAGAACAAATTTCTTCATATATATGTTTCTTCAATGGGAATCTCTTCATATACTCTGGGTTTAAAGCACCGGATCCACTAGAGATGGCTTGACTACCAACGGTTAATTGCATTAATGGATTCATTTCGTTGATAGGTATCTTTTGAACCTCTTGGAATAAAGCAGAAACAAGATTGTTCCAATAATCCAATGTAGTTTTGAATAGTTCTCTTTCTTCAATTTTAGATAATTGAATTAGATATTGATGAGAATTTATTAATAATTCTCTTAAAGTTTCGTCACTTTCTAAGATTGATCTATGGTTTGATAAATAAGTGGTTAAAAACATGGCGAAATCTTGTAAGAATGATTGATCGGCACCATTAGCAGAATTATAGGTAACTTTTAAGTCGGCAGTCACTGGCATGACATTGATAGCAATTTGTTGTAGAGTGTTTTGGAAGTATAAAATAGTCTTAGTGACAACACTTGGGTTATTGACTGGTAATTCTAAACTTGAAACTTCAGTTAAACATTTCAAAGTGACAGCTCTTGTGTCTGGAGATGCTAAGAATTTTGTACTTAATAATTCTAAGATATTAGTTTCGAAGATATAACGGTATGGAATCCAATGTAAATATCTTAGTAGGGATTCTAAAGTGGCTACAACCAAACTTGGAGATGAAGCTTGCTCTAAGACTTGATAACATAATTTAAAGATTTGTTCGAATTCCTTTGACATAGATTTCTTCAAATGTAAAGCTTTAGCTTGAGTCATTTGTTCAGCAGAGAAATCGAAGACTTCTTCAGATAGTAATTTCAAAATGACCATATTATTTTCACAAACATTCAACGAAGAGGTGGAGGAGCCAATTAATTCAGGAATGAATTCAGGCCAATTTTGTGGCCATTCTTGCTTCAATACTTGGACCAAAGTTAAATCGGATTTATTAATTAGATTCTTTTGAGTTTCAAATACAGTGTTATCTTGACACATAGAAATGATCATACCCACAATAAAATTTCTGATCCCGACTCTTTGATCATCTGGTAGCAATTTCCATTTGGTGTTGATCAATTTGTCTAAGATAGATAACCCAATGAACTTAGCTTGTGGGTTTTTGGAGAATTGAAGAATTTGATCAGCACGTTGCCAAGCATCGGGATGTTCTTGAAATTTAGTTAGAGCGGTTTGGGCCTCCTTTTGTTGAGCACCAGACCCAGAATAAAAAGTAGTAACCACTTGATCTAACAGATTGATGTCTAGTTCTTTAGAAAAATCTAAAATACCTTCCATGATTGCGTTTTTTTGATAGAGGTGAATTCTATTTTCTTTGTTGTTGCTATAGCTGTTGTAGTCTTATATTAAAAACGAGCTAGAAAAAAAAAACACAGTAATAAATTCTGAGAGAATAATCAAGTCTAGAGTGAAAGTCTCTTAATTAAAGATTAGAAGTTAAATATTCGATGGCCTTTAACAAGGATGATTGTAAGCCTCTCTGTATTTAGAAGATTGAATATAATCCTTCTTGGCTTAAACAGAATATGTGGGTTTCCAATTTTTTCGATTTTTTCAAATTCATTTTGGAGAAAAACTGAAAAATTGCAAGAAAAAGTTGGAAAACCGGGTGACGTGGATAAAGTGACAGCTTCAATTGTCATTAAAGTGTCACAAATGGTTGCCATATTGCTTGATGCAGGAATGCCGATGCTATTTCTTGGGGTAAAATAGGAAGTGTAAACATGGAAACAAACTGGTCAAATTATGATCAAGCTTGATTTTTTAGTTGAGTGCGTTGCCACTAAAATTTTCTCTGTGGATCCGAGGTTGCTGCTTGTTGAAAGCAGTGGCCTATATTCCTGAAAGCTTCCCTTAAGGTAGTTGAAACTTGTTACTTTGAGAGATTGTACTCTCAAAATGTATAACCCCCCCCCTCCTTTATATGAGCCTCCCGTTTTGTTTGGAAGAGTGTGCTTTAATATTTTAATAACAAATCATTGAGATAAAATATTATGCATATTCTACACTTCTGAGTTAAAAAAACAACTATTATTGAGGTTATATATATTACTATATCAAACTTTCAATTATAATATATATCGAATCAGAAAAAAAAAGACTGATGATGAAGAAGGGTATACAGTGAGCTGTTAATGATGGTTACAGAATTCAAGAAAATGAGCAAGTGGGAGTAATAACAACTATTAAAGAAAAAATATAAGCGATAAATATTCCCTCAAAGTTCCTCACGCCTTTTCGAATTTGCTTTCTCTATTCCTGTCACAACAATAGCTGACGGGAAAATGGTGTAAAATGTTAATGCTAGGATGAAAATGGTATAAATGGATAATTTACATGTTATAGTGTATTTGAAAATGCGGATTTTATAGAACACATAATCATTCCATGAACTAGATACCTCCTTTAGGGGAATATAATGACGAAAAGGCAAACAGATCTATGGCGAATGGGAAATGAATCTGAAATTTCAAACTTCAGAAACGCGCAAGTGGTTTAGTGGTAAAATCCAACGTTGCCATCGTTGGGCCCCCGGTTCGATTCCGGGCTTGCGCATTTATTTTTGCTCCCAAGTCATTTATTTTTGCTCCCCAGCAACAGCTATCAAGACGTTGAACTTTCACCTCTGAAGGATGCCACTCCTCTATAGCCAGAGGTCATAATGAACTGTATCACTTGCCCAAATGTTTTTATTAATAAGAAATATGTCATATTAAGAAAAAAATGTATTTAAGTGAATTTTAATTACAGTATATAGTATAGAGATAATTTAGAGTACTTAAGATAGCTTTACGACTCCTTGAAATCATTTTCTGGTTCACCGGCAGTCCAATCGAAACGCTCGGGAATATTGATGTTATCCGTACTTTCATTTTGTTGACCTAATTTTGGTGACCACATAAACCTGTCTATGCCAAAATCCATTCTAGGAGTTGTTAACGGAAGCGTGTCTCTGGTCTCATACTCTCCGTTTTCGGAAGAATCCAGCTCAGTGGGAGTAACACTACCTGGGGCTTTATTATAACCACCTATCTTGTTTAGTTCAGTGTAACTTCTATTTTTTTTCCTTAAATGATACTTCCATTTTATAACAATCATATCTAAAACGTCGACATTTCTTTCATTATCAAGGTATTTGTCAACTTTATTCAATGTGTAAAGATACCTCACATAAAGATCAATGCCCAAACATTCTCTTGGATTGTAAACTGTATACAATGGGATTGTTTCTAATAAATTATCAAACCTAATACCACCGTCGTATCCATTAGCATAACACATTTCTTGAACAAATCTTCTGTATTGTAACCTCTTATAGATAATCTTTGCTTTATTAATAGTATCCAGTTCTTTATTTAAACCGACAAGATCGACTTTCACATCATATGGATCGTTTGGATTGACTTGCATATAATTTTTGACTAGATTCTTAACAGTTAAGGGACCTTCCCATATTTTAAATGAAAATGTACCTTCAAAGGAATGCATCAATTTAGGTAATTGAGAAAATTCTAATTCCCCAGTGCCATCAGCATCCAATTTACACCACGCATTAATATATTTCTTGATTTCAGTTCTGTCCACACGAGATTTTGTTCCACCCTTTCGGTACACATAACTAAAATTACCAATAATCAAAGAGATGAACATGTTAAGGAAGATATACATGGAAAATATATTCCATGTCATTAGCAAAATATAAGCGTAGATTAAAGAGCCACAATCACTGATCCTGCTGATTGGATCGACATAACAGTATGGATAATCGACAGTGAAATCCTCCATAATATAGTTCCAACCTTCACCAAAACTACATCTAAATAAAACGATCAACGTTTTAATAATCGTTCTGAAGTTAATATTATGGGTGGTATTGGGACCGAGTCTTGTTAATCCAAAAATTTGATTAAGTGCCATTGCATAAACAAGGAATATGATACCCCATGTATAGATTAACGAGATGATTGGTGGTAAACTTGCTGCAGCAGTTTCTAATAGTTCTGTAAGCATATCACTTTGGGGGATAATGAATAAGAAAATGACCAATTGGAAAATATCCTTTACGTTATGGAAGCCGTTATATCTATGTGGAATATGAAACGAGATTGCAGATAGTAAAAATGCAACAAATACAACACTAGATCTTAAAATGTTCCATATTTGGCGTGTGTAAAGGTGGAAACCTTCCCCATATATATGAAGCAATTCTTGGGCTGCAAATACTGTGGTGGAAAGCATGAAATAGATTTCACTAAATTTAGTCATGGCATCATCTTTCATATATGTCAAACTCAAAAGAACAATAATATGCATATACAAAATGACCTGTAAGAAAGTAGCATAATAGAAATTTCTCTTCTCTACAGTAATGTAATAAACAGCTCTTCTAATATTGGACATTTCAAACACATTTGGAATAGCCATTGGTTTTGCTTGAGATATCAATTTCTTGGATTCAAGCCACGCCTTTTCTTCACTGGTAAAGTATGCAGTACCAGTACTTTCAATATAATTATTGATAATAAAAGACACGAATAAATTCAAAATAAAGACCATACTCAAGAAATTGAAAAGAATTAAAAATATGGCACTTGCTTTATTACTCCATAGGGATGGTGCTGTACCGGCACCAGTTGAATTCATTAGATCTGTTAGAAGATCTACCCACCCTTCTAACGAGACTATTTCGTAAAGTGTTTTAAAGGAACTAGCAAATGAATCAAAATAAAGGTAAGGTTGAGAGTAAACTCTTGGTTTGATAATGTTCCATTGGAAAACTTCATCGGTGTATTCATTAAAACAACTACCCAAACCTAGATCACTATCATTGCACGTACCAAGACGATTTCTGAATAATCCAATACCCCAAATCGTGAATGGGAACAACAGACTCAGGGAAACCATAGATGCTTCAAATAACTTTCTTGAACCTTGGAAGATAACCATATTAAATGTTTGCCTGGCAGTATTACTGATAGTTAGGCAACGTAATGCTCTTAATGCGGATAAACCTTTGAAAATTCTGGAAACATACCCGTCATTCTTTAGGAAGGTAATAAGATACACCCACATACATACAAGAACAATAAAATCAATAGCATTCCATGGATTTCTTAAATATGCGTTAGGCGAATACACAAAACCATCTGCTACAGTTTTGACTATCAGCTCAATAGAAAACATTGAAATGAACGCACAATCAATATTAAGAGGCCAGCCCCAAGTACCGATATCGTGTTGCCTTCTGTATAATGGTGTCACCAAACAGGAAATGACAACCAAAAGTATAGTTAAAATAGCATAAATGACAACAAAAATGTCTCTTTCTATTTTATAGAAGAACCTCTTCTGACTATACATATCTGTTTCGTCATCATAGAAACGAACACCATCAGTTCTCTTTCCCACACTAGGAGGAACTAATCTTTGACAGAATCGTCTAAACTTATGCTTTGGAGAAAATAGGAAGTAACTGTAGTTAAATGTCGGATGCTTTTTAAGAAATGCAAGCTTTTCATCTTCAAATTCATTCAGTTGCAATATATACGATCTTTCCTCATTGTTTGCTGACTCACTGAAAATAACCTCAGACTTCTTAAAAAATGGATTATCTGAATAAACCTTTAGCTTGTTAAAATACTTTTTGAATTTAATTTTGCTCTGGATATATTCAGTGATACCGAGTTGCTTTTTAGGAACGTTCTTGGGTTTACGCTTCATTTCAGAAGCCAACTCCTCCATGTTATGTGCAATATTCATAATTGCTGTCCCTCTCATTAAAAACTGTTTAAAGTCTTTACTATCAGAAACGTTATGAGAGCCAAAAAATTTCTTACGCAAACGTTGCATTAATGAGGCGTGTGTATATTCTTGAATTTTCTGAGGGTACACCTTTTGCAAGTAATGTTTTATCTGCAATAACCGTTTCTCCCCTTCATCAATCTCCAAACTTTCTGAAATCAATGCAATGAAAATATTTAGGACAACGGAATTAGATAGAATGAACCAGATAATTAAAAACACTGTGGCAAAAAAGGCTGATACAATGTTAGGTGAATATTTTTGGATAGCGTACAAAATATCAGTCCAATTCTCAGTTGAACCAATAATGAATAGGGATAGGAATGAATTTGGTAGAGAATACATTGCAAAGGGATTATCATCAACATCATCCAAGTCTACGACACCTTCAAAATAAACTGACGCAATTATAGCAACCAAAAAGGTAAAGAAAAAGTAGAAGGAAGATAGATTCCAAATCATCACACCATTCTTCAACACCACAACCCATAACTTCTTAGCAAAACTGATAGCCATAATTACTCGATAAAATCTTGATATTTGAAAGATAGCTAACCAAAAATACATGTAACCTATTTCACCTTTCACAGCCATAGAACTAATAACCACAGTTACAATGGCAATAACCAAATCATAGACATAATTTAGTTTCACTATAAACTTCCACAGATTAGGCAAGTATAGACATACCCTTAATATGCTTTCTAACAGTAAAACGATTGAAATACCGCGATCAATTTTTTGCACATATAAAATGTAAGCATCGTCAGCATCGTTTGTTATACATGACCTAGCTACCAGGTCAGTAAAAATAAGAATTGAAAACACCCATTCGACGCGATTATACCAATGAATTGCTCTCAGAGACCAATGGGGCAAAGGTGTTAAAGCTGCTTTGACTTTAAAGTATTTCCAGTAACCTTTGATGAACCGATTTGGCCAACTTTCAATACTATGCTTCTCAAGTTTCTTCTTTCTATATTTTTCATATGCCAGATCATAAGAGGAGACTAAAACAGCAATTACCAAATTCATCATCCAAATTGTTAAGACAAAAATACAAACAATGAAAAATAACGAAGCAGCCATATCATCTGAATCCATGGCATAATACATTAGATCAGTAAAGGTATTTGCACTCATGATAACAAATATGATTTCCATTGAATTCACGATATTATCAAAGCTGACTCTCCCATTGTATGGGTTAGCATTAGAGACACATTGAGAGTTGACTGGACACAAAAACCCTTTGGAATGTGTCCCAAAAGAGCCATCGCTAAAGACATATGGCGTTGGATTTTTAGAAACTGGGTCAAGATACCCACCACAGAATTGTTTATCGTATTGAAATGTGTCATTGGGATCATCAGGATTAATCCATACACATTGTCTTCTGAATGAACCTTGAAAAAGTTGAACCCCAAGAATACCAAAGAAGACCCAGAAATAAACTAGCATAGAACCAACATTCACTAATTGAGGAATACCATATTTCAATGCTCTTAGAATAGATGAGATACCTGAGTCTGTATTCAGAAGTCTTAAAATTCTTAGTACTGCCAAAGGCTTAAAGACTCTTATACCTTTTATTCTATCGACATTTTTAATAGACACAAATAACCCTACCCAAAAACACACAGTAGAGAGAAAATCTATTCTATTCCACGAAGATCTTGCAAATGCCCTTGGTGTTTCAAAATCATTGATGTCTAAATTTGGATCATCTTGATTGGAATAACGATTTCGAATAGTTTCGTAACGTTTTTTACGTTCTTCAGATGTTTTAATCTTAAAAGGCAGTAAAAGATCAATCATTTCAGTGCCATATTTATCAGCCAGGAATTCGTAAAGCTTTACAACGCCTAGTCTTTCTAAAACAGAAATATATTCTTTATTATGGGCAGCGAACATTTCTGAATCATCCCAAAAACCGAATGCAAGTATCTTGGTAAAATCATGGAATGTAAAAATAACGTAAATAAGAAAGATCAAAAAATCTGACCAGTTGTTAAACCTGTATAGGAAATCAAAATTTGAGGGTTCGTACGTTCTATAAGCCAGTAAGACTGTAAATACCACTAGTAATGTGATATAAGCGAATTTTATAATTGGGTGCTGATGCAATTTAGCCAGTTTTAGTCTAATCGGACTTGTTGGACGTAGAAAATTCAATGAATTCCCGTATAGTCTTAAAGGTTTCCGCGTATCTCTTAATGGCTTATCAAAATCAGGTAACATTCCATTCAATGATTCTGTAGATAGATCTATGGTCTGGGTTGTGGGGATGTCTTCAGTTTCAGTTTTGGTCTTGACATCACTTGCATCTGGGAATAAAGTACCTTCCCAATGCGATGAACTGGGCCCTACTTTTATAGATTCATTTACAGAGTAAGATATTTGGTCTACATTACTTTCAGCAGTATTGTTACCAGTTTTGTAGTTTATTTTGTTAAAGTCATCAAATGGATTTTCTGGTATGTCCTCTGTATCGCTATCTTCAACTTTAATTTGCGGTAACCACCCGAACCCTTTATCATCAATAGCAGTTCTAAACCCTCTCTCAATATCTTCAAACTCATCCATATCATCTGCGGCAACAAATGATAGCACTTTTGCAGATCTGGGAGGGGCATTAGTATTTCCAGTTTCTCTACTAGCAGTAGATCTTGATCTTGACCGAGCTCCAGAAGTCGATCTATTACTATTTCCTCGAGGTCTTCGGAGTTTCGATGATATATGAGATATTGGTGTGGCAGGAGACGAGGTGGCGTCATGAGATGGTGTGCGTGTCACTGGCGCTAAATTTTGACCTGAATGACCTTCCTTATCCTTCTTTCCATTCGACACACCAGTCTTAAGTGATAATTTGGGTAATTTTTTGGTAGATGTATTTGCAAATGGATTTTTGAACAATTGAGCCATCTGAGACCCCCCTTTGACTGGTGAATTACCGGGACTGTCTTGATTGGGAATAAAATCGTCCTCTAGATCAGCTTTAGGAGGTGATACTTGTAATGATGGTATTGTTGGTGGAGGAATCCTAATCCTACTTCTCGAACTGTTTCCTGTAGTGTCTTGAGATAGTGGCTTGGGCTCAAATGGCCCTGTAAGCTCTCTGGCTCCATCACTCATGGCAGATATATGTTACGTGACTATTTTAGTCTAGGAATGGTGATGTATCAATGGAATTGGTGCGTGATCTCAGGGTTTGCCACACTGCAATATTGATTTAATCTGTAAAGGATTAATGTAATGAGCAGTAGAGTGAATTTCCAAGCAGAGTATGGATGCTTAAATATCTTCCAACCACTTGCAATGGATCAGAAGTTGGTTCCAAGTATTAACGCCTACATTTCAAATTTGAACCTGACTCTTAATAAAATTTAAAAATTAGATGTTTGAAATATTTAGATATTATAATTTGAAATTCTAATCATCTCATATAGGATAGGGCGATTTGACACAACAGGAGGTGCTTAAGATGGTCTGTTACATATTCTGGCCTGAACAGGTGTACTCCAAGGAATGCAATGATATAAATGAAGATTTATGTGCCATTTCAATTGCATTGGAAAGCGGAGATCAAATGGTTTTAGATGTGGTTCCTGAATCGTTATTTAGAAAACAAGGTCCAAATAATTCAATTCTACCGCCATATCATTTTATAGCCAGAAGGCATAATGGACAATGGTCTTTAAATGATGATCAGAGTTGTATTATCCGTTTTGTGGCCCCTAAATTAAGTTCGATGCAATTCCTGTCTTTAGAATCGATTTTATTGACATTACCAGAAAGACAAGAAAATGTATCATCTTCTGAAAGCATTGATCAACTATTTGGATATGAACGGTATCAGGTCGATGAAGCAAGGTTCAAGCAGTCAATTGATCAAGTAAACTTTTATTACAATTACCTTTTAGACTTTGAAAAGAAGTTTCCTCACTTATGCCCGTCAACAAAGCATGCATCTATACTTCTGAAATCGATGGAAAGGTGTAAACATTGCTTCCTTTACAAATTGATTTACAAACTGATATTGTTCGTGGTCATTTCAGCCTGTTTCATAGCGGATCAAATATCAACTCTATTAAACCAATCGTTTTCACCATTTCTCAGAATTTCAGTGACAGCAAGACAAATCGATCTTCGATGTCAACAACTTTGTTACTTCCCGGTTCAATTCTTGAGAATAAATAAGAATAAAACTTTAAGTAAACTATTACCCAGAGTGAAGGATACCGAGACAAGTGAAGCTCAATTGCCATGTAGATTTTATCCTGATTATATTCGATTCTATAACACTCTATGGTTGATGGTTAATGATATTTCATTTGGGTTAATTATTAGTGCAATTTGCTATGAGAATAAACATAACTTGGTTAAGGTAGTAAATAAGACGATACGATACTGTCTTTATGATTTCATTAAAATGATTACCATTCAATTAGCCGATAATCCATTGGGGATTAAGTTGAATGCAGAATTGACACATTTCTTGAGTGATTTATTTCTATGGATCATCGATTTTGCATATTTCAATGTAATCAAACCTTTAACTGAGGAAGAAACATTATTAAGATTGGTCACACTTAATTGTCGTATCATGTCATTAACTGGTGCTTCCTTTGGGTTGTCATTAACTGTGGATTTCTTATCCCTTTGCAGCTTCCATATTTTCCTATTTTATCACATCATCAATAAATTATATTCTTGGCAATTGAATGCGATGACCAACTTATATTATTTATTCAGAGGTAAGAAGAAGAATAAGCTACGTGGTAGAATTGATTTCCATTACTTCGAATTAGATCAATTGTTGATGGGCACTTTACTTTTCATTATCATGGTATATTTAACACCAACTATCTTAGCATTTTATATCAGTTATACATGCTTAAGATTATGTCTGATTTACAGTGAGATCAGTTTGGAATCTATCATTACTTTGCTTAACCATTTCCCATTATTTGCTTTACTGTTACGTGTTAAGGATCCAAAGAGATTACCAGGTGGTGTATCGTTTGATATTAAACATGATCCAGAAGATAGGACATACTTATTATTGGAAAATAATCCATTAAAGATTGGTATGCTATTCAAATCGTTTAATATTGTGTTAAAACAAGTGATGAATAATTATTGTTCCATCCATACTGTCATTAACATTATTAAAGGAAATTCAATAATCATGGATAGACATAAGCTATATTATGTGTTATATTCTTCATTACCTGAGAAATCTGTGGAAATCAGTAGAATTTATGAACAGTTACTAGAAACAATACCTGCTTGAATGAGATGATGTTTTATTTACAAAAGATGTAATGAATATGAAATATATACTTATATATAGATATGGACAGAGAGAATATAGAATATATATATATATTAGTTTTATTTCTTCCCCTTCCCCTTCTTAGTAGCCATATCAGCCTTTTTCATTTTCTTTGGGGCACCTTTACCACGACGCTTCAATCCTGCGACCTTATCCAGTCTATATTGTTCCACTGGGTCTACAAATTGTACATCGGGATACAAAGTGGAAAGATGTTTGAATTTGATCCAATCTGGGTTACCGTAATAGTTAGCCACTGCGGGACCTTTCAATCTTTTAGCTAGAATTTGTGAACCTGTTCTTACCCCTGTTGGGTTGAAATTTTGATCAAAGATCTTTGCTGATAATTCGTAAAGTTTCAAAAGTCTTTCCTTCCCGACTGCCATTGCTGTGTTGCTGTGTTGTTGTGCTTGTTCTGTGATATTTATCCTTTAATAGTTTGTTCAAGACCTTTTCAAAATTGTTAAAAATATATAATATTTCATTTGAATATAATCAAACTGATAAAGCATACATCAAATAAAACATACAAGTATATAAAGATACGAAGAATACAATTATTTTTTAGAGACGTTTTATATTAGAGACGTTGTATTTTTATTTAATTTATATATTTAACAATAATAATTTAAGAAAATGACCTTGTCAAGATAATTTATTTGAATTACCATTCAGCAGCAGCTTCAGTGGTTTCTTCAGCCCATTCTTCAGCAGCGACTTGTTCTTCGGTAGCTTCTTCAGCGGCATCTTCTTCGGTGGCTTCGGTAGCTTCTTCAGTGGTTTGTTGTTCGATTTCTTCTGGGTTTCTGTAGAAGTATAAATCTGGCATGATGGACCATGGTTGAGTTCTGTCAACTAAAGCACCTCTTAATCTTAAGACTTCTCTAGCTAATAAGTACCAGATTAAACCGATAGAGTGCTTACCTCTGTTGTTACATGGGATAGCAACGTCAACGTATTCAGATGGGGAGTCTAAATCGGTTAAAGCAATAACTGGGATGTTAACATAAGAAGCTTCCTTGATGGCTTGAGCATCGGATCTTGGGTCAGTGACAATAACTAATCTTGGTTCCTTGAAAGAACGGGTGATGTAGTTAGTGAAAGAACCTGGAGTGAATCTACCGGCAATGGCGGTGGCACCAGTGTGAGCGGCGAATTTTAAGACAGCTCTTTGACCGTAAGTTCTGGAAGAAATGGCGACAACATCGTCAGCATTTGGAATAGCAGCAATGATTCTGGCAGCTAAGACAATCTTTTCCCAGGTCTTACCGACGTTGATAACGTGGACACCGTCTGGTCTAGCTTCATGAACGTATGGTTCTTGGTGAACCTAATAATAAAAAGAGAGAAAATAGGTATACGTTTATTGATATCAATAAACATAGAGTTTGCTTGTTAGTAAAGGAAAACGTATTAAAAAATTGATTGTTTTCATGATATTGCACTAGTAATTATTCTTGATCTGGTGTATGCTTGCTCTTAAAGAACAAACAGCAGTCGGGCCGTATTATGCTGTAATCAGTGTATATCTCCTATGAATATCATTGCTTGTCTTGAATTGTAAAAAGTTGAACATACTTGAACGTTTCTAGCACCTAAGTGGGTGTTAGCAGCCAATAATAATTGGGCATCTTCTGGAGTTAAGTCAAAAGTAGCTGGTAAGGACATTATTATTATCTTCTTCTTTACTCTATCGATTTGATTAATCTTTACGTTGAAAATATAATAATAATAATCTTATTAACAATTTAGATATCAACTTTTAATATAATGTTAGTATACTTTTAAAATTGAAATGGTGGGTATATTGTCTCGATATTGGCATTGACTACTAGTGGGTCCCCATGGATATGTTCTTGTCAAAACTTGCTGGAGTGGTTTAGTGTTAGTGTTCTTGCGATGAGCACTGGGATGGGCGTGGGCTGGTGGGAGTGAGCCTAGGCTGCTGGGCAGAGTGGTGGGCTGGTTGGCTGGTTGGCTGGTGCTGTTGCGAAGGGAATGTGAGCCCAAACAGACACAGACGGAGGAAGCGAGGGGAGTGGGCGCCTGCCTGGCCTGCCTGTGTATTTTCTTTCCAGGCAGAAAGAGACAGCGAGAGACGGCTGCACAGCGCGGTTTGAGATTCGGCGAGCAAAAAGCTGCGTCGCTTTTTTTTGTTGGTTTTTTGGTCTTTGCGTGGTAGCCGTAAACGGAAAGAAGGAAAATCCCAGGACTGCCCGGGTGTATGGGTGGACAAACAGTCCCAGATCTGCGGTTTATTCTTTTCATTTCAAAAAGAAACCCGAACAAGAAAGAATAAAGAGACAGCCGCTGAGTAACGGTTATTGCTACAAAGACATATTGAGAAGGGCAAGCATTTGTTTCGTATAGAGACTAGGTGTCGGCTGAGTTGCTGCTACAATGTGCAAGTTGGGTATGGCCACTTTTCAGTGGCTTAACAGAGAGAGAGGGGTGTTAGCTTACAATTATAATATTTCATGATAGTTTTGTTTTTAGTAAGACGGTATTATGTAAGAAGGGAAGATTACAAATTAAAACTAGATGGACATGACGGTTTGGCTCATATATGCATAAACTGCAATTGGTGGAGTGCTCAGGTTGCTTTGCCGATATGGCATTGACAGCCTAGTGTTGTGGCTTAGTGGATTGAGCTAATACAGCATTTAGCGGACTGAATGGATTGAGCTAAAATAACATGCTATTGGCTATGTGAGTTGGACTAAAATTACATCGAAGGGCTTGGTGAGTTGAGCTGAAATAACATGCAATGGCTTAGTGCTGGCTTATCCCTGTATACTACCATCCATTACAGCATAGAGCAATCACTCAAAGCTTTTGGCAGAGGAGAGGCCTTCCTTTCAAAAATATACGAGCGCCGAGAACAATAGAAAACACAAAACAGCGAAGTGGGGCCGTGTGCTCGAGAAGACAATGGTGCGGTATTGTCTTTCTCTCTTTCGCCTGCAATTAATGTTCGATAGACTTTGCTTTCCATTGTTTATGGCCAGCGAACAACACCATGACTCCCATTGTATGGCTTTGCCTCTCTGTGGAATCCTCGACAAACTGGAGCCGCAAACTAGCTGTTGATCCTCTTAATGGGCGCAGTCACCAACGCGTGAAGCAAGCCTGCTCGAGGCTTTGTTTGCATCTCTCATTTCCCATTTGAAGATCCATATATAAACAGCGATGAGATCGAGGGCATATTAACTTATAATTGCAAATGGTTCATTTCAAACAGTATCAACATTGTATCAACACAGTGTCAAACAACAAAGATGAGCAACAACACGGTAACAAACGATCTCGATGATTTCGAATTTTATAGGTATAGTCCTACAATGGGTGCCTCAATCTTATTCACAATCCTGTTTGCTATAAGTTCTGTGGCTATCATATACGTTGTGGTTAAAGCATCTAGAAATGCTAAAATTAAAGCAGAGACATGGAAGCAATTGACCGGCGTGAGAAAATATGATATTGGTAAACTTACGGGGGCTCACATCCCTTTAATTATCGGGTGTGTGGTAGAATTGGCAGGGTATATCGGTAGATGTGTCTCTGCTCACGACCAAGAAGCTATGGGACCCTATATCGAACAATCTATCTTACTGTTAATCGCTCCAACACTATATGCTGGTTCCATCTATATGATCTTTGGTAGAATGGCACATTTATTATTCGCTGAGAAGATCATGATCATGCCAGCAAGATTCAATACCGCAGTGTTTGTATGTGGTGATATTGCCAGTTTATTCTTACAAGCCGCCGGGGGTGGGTTAATGGCTAGTGCAGACAGTCAAGAATCAGGTTCTAATTTGGTCACCGCAGGTCTTTTCGTTCAAATTGCATTCTTTGGTTTATTCATCATAAATGAATTCTACTTCTATTTCAGAGTGTTCAGATTACCAAGTGACATTCCAAGAAAAACCAGGACTTGGAAAATCCTAAATTTAAACCTTTTGGTCAATAGTTTCCTTATCCTAATCAGATCCATCGTCAGAGCCATTGAATTCATTCAGGGTTATTCAGGTTACATTGCTAGTCACGAATGGTTCCTGTACGTCTTTGACGCATTACCAATGTTTGCATTCTCAGTCATCTTCATCTCCACATTCCATATCGGTAATATCTACATGATTCAAGAGGAATCCGTACACCTTCAAAGCTATAACAATTACTCGTACGAATCCAACGATGAAGAGACCGTTAGAGGATTGGAACAAGTTTCTACATATATCAACGAAACCAAATTCTGAAAACTCCCATCACATCTATATATATTCACTTATTTTTATTCGACAATGCATATTTTATACTCTTATTTGTACTGATCATACCATTTCTTATTCATTCACTCTGTTTCTATATTTATACCTTCTCATTCCAGCCACTAATCGTGTTGATATCTCTCGTTTTTTTAATATATACTGGCATTTTTTTGCAACTCTTCAGTCATCTAAGCCTCTATCCTAGCTTAAAGGTCAAAAATATGTCAGTATATATTAAAAGGATATTCCAGAACAACAATCCAATTGCTTAATTAATGTCATTCAAAGTATGAATGAATGCATCCGATGATGATGGAAAATTCAAACAGTACAGAACACCATTTTTACAGCTACACACCTAGTAGAAGGGCTCCAATCATCTTTGGGTGGTTGAATATCTTTTCAACTGGGTTTATGATCATTTTAATCTTTTTCTGTGCTTTTACAAAGATCAGACAAGTAAGAAATTGGAAACACATTGATCTTGAATTAAGATATCTAAGTGTCACAAAATTAATTGGTGCTTACATCCCATTAATCATTGGGATGGTCATGGAAACTTTGGGCTACGCAGGCAGATCCATTTCCAGTGTAGACCAACAAGTGGTGGGACCCTATATTCTCCAGGTTTTACTTTTATTAGTGGCACCTACATTATATGCAGCAACCATCTACATGTTATTTGGTAGGTTAACATATTTATTATTCGCTGAACAAATTTTGATTCTACCTGCAAAATTTAATACCATATTCTTTGTCACTGGTGACATTGTCAGTTTAGTTATGCAAACTGCAGGAAGTTCGATGAGAGCCGATGCAAGTTCTGCTAAGAATGGGACTAACATTGCTTCTGCAGGGTTGTACATTCAACTAATATTTTTTGGATTATTCATTATCAATGAAGCTTTGTTTTATTTCAGAGTGAAGAATATTGCAAGTAATATTCCTAATAGATTTAAATTATGGAAGTATAGTAATTTCATTTTGCTATTTACTAGTATTTTAATCCTGATTAGATCGATTGTGAGAACTATAGAATTTAAGCAAGGTGATGACGGGTTTATCACTGACCATGAATGGTGTCTTTATGTGTTCGATTCAGCATTGATGTTTATTGTGGGACTGGTCTTTCTTATCTCTTTGCCCTTCTTTGGTATTTTCCAATTACAAGCTGCTTCAGTGAGAGCACAGATTGAGGATGCACAAGACTTTAAACATAAAATCACATCTAATGATTATTTAAACAACATGAACAATTCAATAAATTTGGATGACATTGATAGTTTTAGAAATGGAATTGATTTTAAAATGGAGCAAAGAGTGTATGTATGATTGATTGCCAGCTCTACATGAAGTGTAGTGTGTTGGATTACATAAATATATATATAAACAAACGCTAAGATACATATTTACTATTAAGAATTAAGATTTAAAGGTTTTTGGTGATATAACCAACATACACCCATTCATCACTGTGCCAACATTCCTCTTAGAAAAAAGTCCTGATTTGGGTCCAAACATCAGCCAATTTATCATTGATGGTCTTTGGTGCACTAATTGAAATGTTCATACCACCTTTCACAGTGGAAACTACAGAACAAGTGAAAATATCAGAAATACCTTGTGGTTCATTGAAAAATGCCTCTTCTACAATAAATTCTTCACTAACAGTTTCAAACTTTTGGAAGCCTAAGTTGGTCACTTCAAAAGTAGAACCTGGGCCTGCATTAGAAACTTTCGGTAAGATGTAATCTTTAATATTGACCACATCCAACAATTTAACTTGTTGGATAGTAGCATCGATATCAGTCTTACTGGATTTGATAATTGTGGATTGAATGTCCTTGGCTACATCCCAAACATCAACCATTTTAGACCTTTCAGCAACATATTCCATCCCAGCGACAAAATTACCCAATTGAACTTGAGAATTGTCAAGATTTAATTTGGATTGACAAATATCTCTTGTATTCATTGGAATATCAATCTTGATCTTAGTACCGTTATTAGTATCCTCTTTATCATTAATATTGTTGTTCAAAGCTAGGGCAAAAGCAGCAGCTAAATAAGAAGTTAAAGATACGTTATGAGTTTTACATTCTGTTAAGACCAATTTCAATTGATCTTGCGGAACGTTCAATGTCCAGTGAATATTAGAGTTTTGGATCACATAATTGAATGGTTTAGTGGCTTCCATGTCTAATAAGTTTTCAGGAAACTTGTAATCATTGAATTGTAAATACGCTGGATCCAAGCCAGTGACAAGATCAGGTTTAAATCTAACGATATGTGGGATTAAAGATCTTTTCAATTTCCAGGACCACGAGATTGGCCATTGATCATATGGATGGATCGATTCTTCGGCTGTTTCACGAGCAATTGAGGTTTCAGGATTGAATAATTCAAAGTCTTCACCATCGACATTTGGACCCAACTGTTTCAAGAAGAAATCCCAGAACTTAGTGGACCCAATCCCATCAGTTAAGACATGATCGACAACAAATAATAAAGTATTCAATTGAGGGATTATAACCACTTTCCACAATGGTTTTTCTTTTAAATAATCAAACTGATAATCTTTAAAGATTGAATTGATATTATCACTGGACCAATCTTCCCAATCCCTTTTGTAATCAACAACATCGTCATATTGAATGGAGTTAGTCTTGAATGGAGACATGGTTAATTTACCTTCATCATCAGCATGTACATTACAATACAATGGTGGGAACTGTTTGATGGTTTCAGCTAATGCATAGGATAATTGTGACTTTGTTGGCAATTGATTCAATTTGATCCCTGTGTAGAAACATGAATGCAAATTCCATTTACTTCTATAATAGAAGAATTCCTCCAACGAGGACAATTGATAAGACATTCTTTGGTTTTGGTTGTCTTGTAATTTTGATCGATGATCATTGAGATATGTTAAGAAACTTTTCACTAATATTTAACAGCAATGACACTATATAAAAAAAAAATAGAGTAAAAAGCCATACATTTATGGAATGAGTGGATTATATTAATAAAATACAGTCAATATATATATATATGTTTGATTAATTAAAGGATATGGATGAATGCAAAAGGTTAAAAGAGTTTTTAAGAAGAAATAAAATAAAATAAATGGATAATGGTATTACTCAATCTAGTTTCATGTCAGTCAAACCTAAATCTTCATTTTGTTGAGCAGTTCTTTCATAGTCTTCGATTTTCATATTTGGATCAGCATCAGGAGCATAGACGTTTTGAATGTATGAACCAGCCAATGGATCTTCCATGACGACGGTAAATTTACGTTTACCGGCCAAGGCTTCCTTTAAGTTATCGAAGAATTTCAACCAGTTTTCCTTTGTGGCTTCATCCATGGAATCAGAAGTTTGGGTGAAGACACGAGATTCTAGTTCATCGTAGACTTGTTTCAATAACCCTTCTAAAGTGGTGAATCTACCACCTAGAGTACCTTCTTGGATATCTAAATGTAATTCTGGCACTGTTAAGGAGCAAGTTTCAGATTTCAAGATATCACGGGACAAGTCACTTGGGTCGTCACAATATAGAGAGATTCTTCTACCTTTCTCTGGGATGGCCCCACCGGTCTTGACTTCGTTGGATTTGTACCCACAATGGTCACAGACGGTGGACATGATGATGACTTCTTTGAAATGTGGGATGTTGACTGGTTTCATGTGAGTGTCACAAGAGTCACCACAAGATGGACATGTAGCGCTGAAAGTTTGAACCTCGTTGTTAAAATTTTCGATATCAGTGGAATCAGATAAGAATTTATCTGAGGTGGAGCCGACTTTATTGGCCTCGGAGGTGTTTCTTTCACGAGTGGATAATTCTTTTAATTTGGCCAAACGACGTTGTTCCAATTGGTCCTGGGTTAGGATCCCGACCAGAACGTTCTGTTCATCGGTACGTGGATACTCATTATGAGACCATTTATGTTGTGGTTCCCCTGGTTTATATTCGATCCAGGAGTTACCAGCTGGGTCATCCAGCACAAACGTCAATGGCACGGTGTTTGGCTCGCAATTGATATAACTCTTCACCTTGGTGATGACGGCATCGATTTGGTCGTGTAATTTTGCATCGATTTTCAATCTTTCCTCTTGGTCTGAGGCCAAATCTTCGATCATTTCATTTAAAAGGCCCTCGACGGTGGTTAGGACCCCACGTTTGGGAGGGATTTCGATGTCCAATTCGACGAATTTACAGTTGGCGGTCTCTGATTTGATCACTTCTCTGTTGAAATCGTCTTTGTTTTCCACTTTCAAGATATATTTGGACCCCAGTTCTTGAATGGTGGAGGCAGGTTGGATTTCAGAGTTTTTCAGCCCACAGTGAGGACATTCGAAGGACATGATGATGACTTCTCTGAAGTATGGGATAGAAGTCAACAGCAAACGGGTGGTCCCGTTTTCATGGCAGTTCATACAGAGGGACTCGATTTCCTGCACTGGGTGGCCCATGGCGTCTTCAGCACCGGTTTTCTTCACATTGACTTGCTCGTCGGCGGTGCTGGTTTCGTGGGAGACTTCTTCGGCGGCTTCCCCGACAGACTTGAACATATCTTCCTTTTGTTCCTTGTGTTCAGGCATCTCTGGATGTTGGTGGTGTGGTCGTGGTATGGTCGCTAGAGGCTGCCAGTGTATCGAAGCAATGTGTTCTTGGTTAAATATCGTTCATCAAAGAGAGATGGAAAATTTTTCAGTGCCAGAAAACTCATCGCAGCTGTTCTTAGTCAGAATTGGTAGTGCCAAGGCAGCGATCAAGAACGCTCTGGAAGGTGTTGGAAGAGTGGCTGCTGTTGCTGGCCAGTCTTGTTTGGACGAGTGGGAGTGAGCAGTGAGCAGTCAGCAGTCAGCAGTCAGTATTTGGATGCCTTGATGGCCAAGGAAGGGTGCTCTTGGAAGGTTTTGAAGCGGTTGGAACAGAGCGTCTTCGGGTAATGCCAGCTTGGAAAGTTATCTGGAAGACGTTGAATCCACTGAATCCACTGAATCCATTGAATCCACTGAGTCTGTTGAGTCTGTTGAAGAGTTCGTGGATATATTGGCAGCTGATTGACCAGTCTAGGAAGGAATCACACACACATACAAGCAAGCAAACAAGTAATCATGCCTAGAGACCCGTTGATTGGTATAGTGGGAAAGCCCAGTTCAGGCAAGTCGACGATGTTGAACTCGTTGACAGATGCCAATGCAGCCGTCGGGGCATTCCCCTTCTGCACCATCGACCCCAACAAGGCCACAGGGTACTTGCAAGTGGCCTGTGCGTGTTCTCGTGTGGGGAAAGAATCGCTGTGCAAGCCCAACTATGGGTGGTGCCACGAGGGGAAGAGACACGTCCCCGTGATGTTGCTGGACGTTGCTGGGTTGGTCCCCGGTGCCCATTCTGGGCGTGGGCTCGGGAACAAGTTTCTGGACGACTTGAGACATGCAGACGCACTGATCCATGTGGTCGATGTGAGTGGTACCACCGATTCCGAGGGGAAGAACACCAGAGGGTATGATCCATTGTACGATATCGAATGGTTACAGGATGAGATCAGACTTTGGATCGAGGGGAACCTGAAACGCAGATGGGGGTCGATTGTCAGAAGACACACTGCGACGAAATCGTCTATAGTCGATACACTGCAGACGCAATTCGGTGGGTACGGTTCGTTGCCCACCATGGTGCAACGAGCATTGGATAAACTTGGTGCGGTGCCACCTTTGGAAGAATGGGACGATGAATGGATCACCACGGTGGTCAAGTCGTTCATGTCGGAGAAGTTCCCCACGGTGCTGGCATTGAACAAGATCGACCATCCGGACGCAGACAAGAACGTCTCGAAGATCATGTTACGGTACCCTGATTCCCCGACGGTGTTGACCTCTGCAGTGACAGAGATCTTCCTACGTAAATTGAAGAAACAGAATTTCATCCATTACGATGAGGGCACAGAGTTTGTCGACACCTGTGAGGACGATCCAGATAATTTGAAGCCGCTGGACGATAAGATGTTGCAACGGATTGAAACGATCAGAGATCTAGTCTTGTACAGATTTGGCTCCACGGGAGTGGTGCAAGTGTTGCAGCAGTCTGTGGCGACGTTGAACCTGATCCCAGTGTACACCGTGAAGAACATCCAGAGCTTCACCGGCGGGAACGGGTCCAATGTGTTCAGAGACTGTTTCCTGGTGAAGAGAGGCACCCCAGTGGGGACTGTTGCCCGGTACATCATGGGCAGCGAGGTGACCATTGCCGCCATCGAGACTGTCGGCGGTGTTCGTGTCAGCGAGGAGGCCGTCGTCGAGGAGGGCAAGAACGACATCCTGGCTTTTAAGCTGGCCCCCAGGGCCAAGGACCAGTAGTCGTTTCCTTACACATATGTACATTTATAAATTTATACACAAATGCCCTATTTCCTTGCTCTTTGCCTGCTTCTTAGTCAGAGACATATCCTCTCGAGCTATTTAATCAATAACCAATCTATCAATAACCAATCTATCAATAATCAATTCAGTAATATACCAACTACTTATCAAATATACCAACTTCTTAGTAATCGCTTCTTAATAATCGACCGCTTAATAATCACAGCGCTGCTTCTGGAAAATCGCCCCTTCCAAGAAAACATATAAAAAGGACGACTTGAACAGTTACAGCCAATATTCTTCTCTTCCAAATGCACCAGTTATCACAACTACTACTACAAACTACTACTACTACTACTACTACACACACAAATACAATGGTCACTCCAATCACTTCTGCTGCCGAATTCGATTCCGCCATCGCCAACACCGACAAGCTTGTCGTCGTCGACTTCTTCGCCACATGGTGTGGTCCATGTAAGATGATCGCCCCAATGGTCGAAAAGTTCTCCGAACAGTACGCTGAAGGTGCCATCTTCTTGAAGGTCGACGTCGACCAATTGCCGGAATTGGCCCAAAGATACGAAATCTCTGCCATGCCAACTCTAGCTTTCATCAAGAACGGTAAGGAAATCACCAAGGTCGTCGGTGCCAACGTCGCTGCCATCAAGCAAAACATCGTTGCCAACGTTTAAGTATAATATAATATATCGTATATATTTGTAATTTAACAATAATTTGACACTATTCTTTCGTTTCTTCATCAATTGTATAGATATATATATATACATATATATATATACATATTAACACTTCACCTCTTCATCGGTGTAGCCCAGGATATACAATATATCCAGCATTGACTTGGTGTTCAACTGGCAGGGGGCCTCTGCTTGCACCTTGGGTTTCGCATTCCACGCAATACCAAACCCGGCCACACTCATCGCTGGCAGATCGTTACCACCATCGCCAACCATCACGGTCTCTTCAATGGCAAGAGACCACTTATCGACAAGCGTCAGGATACTCTCCGCCTTCACTTCCCCATCCACAATCTCGCCAGTGACTTTGCCTGTCAATTTCCCAGCTTCATCTGTCTCCAAGACATTAGCTTTCATATAATCAAGCCCCAATGTCTCTTGGATGTGTTGGGCAAAGGGAACAAACCCACCGGATAAGACAGCCAGTTTCACACCCTTCTCATGTAGGAATTGACATAACTCAGGGACACCTTGAGTCACTTTCAATTGACCCTTCACTTCCTCGTAGATGGAGTCGATGGGCAACCCTTTCAACAAGGCCACGCGTTCTCTCAACGACTCTTTGAAATCGATTTCATTATTCATCGCACGATCAGTGATCGATTTCACTTCAGGTTCCACCTGCGCATACGAGGCAATCAATTCAATCACCTCCTGATAAATCAATGTGGAATCCATATCAAACACAAACAGTTTCTTGTTTTGACGATACTGATCATCCAATTGCAAGACCAAATCCACCTCCTGACTCACGTCTTGCAACATAGTCTTATCTATCGCAGTAGACGCGGTCAAATACTGGTCTACAGCTCGAGGCCCCAATCTCTTCAACGAAGTGAACTCGGTCTCAACGTCGCTTGGGATGTGCGCCACTACTTTCAACAACAGTTGTTGCACTTCAGCATCACTCAAGGGCTCCTCCGATCTATTGATTAATGTTATCACGTACTTCACAGTCATCTTCTCTTGTAATCTGGTATTTGTTATTTGTTATCTGTTTCGTTGCAATTGTTCATTCTTCGTATGCTCGAGGAATCAATGGCACTTATTTATATATGAAATATTTCAGATTTGAAGATGAACTGATCACCATCCCTTGCGATCTTGGCAGAAGGGATAAGCAAAGCAAGCAAGCAAGCAAGCAAAACCGAGACAAGATATGAAGTTGAACGTCCTGGTGCCAGTGAAAAGAGTATTGGACCACCAATTGAAGCCCGTGCTGAACTCTGCCCGTTCAGGAATCGAAACCGCCGGGTTCAAATTCAGTATAAACCCCTTCGACGATATTGCTCTCGAAGAAGCATTGAAGTTACAAACGGCTTTGCCCAAGGGTTCAATCTCCACACACGCAGTGTCCATCGACTCAAACCCGGCCTGTCGTGATATCTTAAAGAATTGTCTTGCCAAGGGGATCCAGGATGTTACTTGGATTAATAGTGAAACTAAAATATTAGAGCCCCTAGCGATTGCTAAGATTTTGCAACAGTTCGTTAAGAAAGGAGAGTATAATATGGTCTTGTTGGGGAAACAAGCCATCGATGACGATTCCAGCCATACAGGTCAAATGCTAGCTGGGTTGCTGAACTGGCCACAATTGACCAATGCCTCCAAAGTCGAGATGTCAAAGGATGGCGACCACGTTACCGTCACCACTGAAACTGACCAAACCGCAGACCAAGTGTTGAAATCTCCATTGCCCTGTATCATCACTGCAGACCTTAGATTGAACACACCAAGATACGTTTCTTTACCCAAATTGATGAAAGTGAAGAGAAAACCAATAAGAGAATTGACGTTGACTAAAGACTTCCCCGAGATCGATACCACTCCAAGATTAAACACCGTGTCATTAAACGAACCTGAAGTGAAGAAACCTGGTATTGTCGTCGGGAGTGTCGATGAACTGATTACCAAATTGAAAGAATCCAAATTAATTTAAATATTCCTATCTTAAATCTAAATAAATGTATATATGTATATATCATCTACTCAGAAGCACTATTATCCTTACTCGCGCTCGTCTTCATGGGGGACAGAATCATAGGATCCAACAAACTAGGTGGCTTCTTACTCAAATATTCCTTGAAATAAAATTGTTCAAACTGTTCAGGTTGATCCTTATATTCATTACATTCTCCTATTATCTCCTCGCATTCCTCTATCCATGGCTGAAACATGTCATCCACTGGTGGTAACGGTTGTGTCTTGAAATTTGTCGGTATTACTGACTCTAGGGTTATCTTTGGTGGCAGTCCCTGGGGATATGTCGATCCATATCGATTATATAAGGGAATTTTCCTCAACACATCTTTGTAATTCACTCCTTGATCATGGCTCATTTCTATGCCTGTGTTATTGCTGTTTCTTCTTCTGCTACTTGCTCTATAGACTATGGTTTCTCAACCTGGTGGTAATCAAGGTAAAAGATTAAAGATTGTTAATAAATAAAGATTGAAATGAAATATTTTATAGTATAAATATATATATAAAAGTTATAAAATAGATATATCAATCACTGTCATCCTCATCATCACCATCATTCAATACAACGTTTCTTGGTATAGTATAAATTACGATCAATGTCTATACCCATTGTTAACGTGGCAATAGATCCCAATCTTTCACTATGAACAAATTTGTCATAGTACAGTTTATAACATGGCATGTAACGATCCACAAATTGAACCACTTGTTCGTCTGTCATACCACTTCCATTAATTTTGATAGATTCATGTTCTTGCTCTTGTCTCCATTTATAGACGTTTGTAATGTGGTCTGTGGCAAATACAATCCCTAATGAGTTAATCTCTGGATTATTCCACATTAGATCGCTATAAATGAACAGTTTGGCATTGATATCAACCATATCACCAACCAATAAAGGCTCTTCATCTTCGGTAGAAAGCAACGGTGTAAAACCCAAAAACCAACCTTCAATCATACAAATATCAACAGGTACTTTACATTTCATCACCATTTCACTTCTATCCCCTTCACCATCAAATTTCGATTTATCATATCTTGGAATGTGCAAATATTCAGGGTCCCCCTCTTCACCAGTACCCTGTAATATATTCTGTAACACCTTGTTTAATAATGGCATATCATGAGTGCCAGGTAACCCACGCCCTTGTAATAGTTTATTACTCTTATATTGTTCATTAACTTTCAATTGGTCTTCATGAGTCAGATAAAGATCATCCAAGGACACATAGGCAATTGACTTAGAGTCGCCATATTTCCTCACTAAATGTTCATACAATTTCTTACTGGTATATGTCTTACCTGACCCCTGAGGTCCTGAAACGTAAATAATTAACGGTTCCTTAGGTTTGTTTTCTAGCCATTGTGGGACATATTTATCCACAAAGTCAAACGTCGTATCAATTACACTTTCTGCCAGCATTGTAATGTTCTTATTGACTTGGCCTGTTGCTTTAACGTAAGGTTATATCTGAATATCCACCTCTGTTTTATACGTTGTCAGTCTCCTTTGCAACCTGTCATTCGGTGTTTTACAAATAAAGTATCGATTTCCTTATTTGAAATATTTCATCAACTGTTTAGTTAACTGATGACATTTAATGAAAGAGAGCTACACACATACACAAGTATTAACGAATTGTTATGCCATTATATCTCATCAATGATGTATATATATAAGAGGATTATACACTGTTATAATCAGTAGTTACGAGTTCCATCAGAACATACCTTCAATTTCACCCTCTTGATTGACTTCGATATTCATAAACCCACAATGGGTTGGTAACCCAGGAATGGTTTGGATCTCGGCAGCTAAAGCGTAAAGGTATTGTGCACCAGTGGCGATTCTCACGTCTCTAATTGGGAAAGTGAACCCAGTTGGGACACCCTTCAATGCAGCATCATGAGATAAAGAATATTGGGTCTTAGCAATGCAGATTGGTAATTTATCAAATCCTTGTTCTGTGTAAAGGGCGATCTTCTTTTGTGCAATTTCACTTAATTCAATGTCCTTGGCACCATACATATTTTGAGCAATTTTAGTGATCTTATCCTTGATGGTTAGCCCGGTGTCCAATTCATATAAGAATTTGAATTGATCATTGGAATGTTCTTGAGTGGTCTTGATAATACCACGGGCTAGATCAACAGCACCACGGCCACCTTCTTCCCAATGGTTGGAGACAATGGCATCCACAGCACCGGCTTCTAAAGCCTTTTGTTTAATTAGTTCATGTTCTTTATTTGTATCAGAAGACATCTTATTAATGGCAACCACAACAGGTAAATTATATTGTCTAGCGTTTGCAATATGTTTAGCTAAATTAGCACAACCAAGTTCTAATAATTCTAGATTTTCATTCAAATATTCAGCAGGTAATGGAGTACCAGCTTTAACTTCTGGACCACCACCATGAACTTTTAAAGCTCTTATGGTGGCCACAATAACTACAACGTCAGGAATTATACCAGAAGAACGAGATTTGATATTAATAAATCTTTCACCACCCATGGTAAAATCGAAACCAGCTTCAGTGATAACATAGCCAATCTTTTCATTTTGTACTTCAGGAGACCAATTTGGATTCACACCAGCAAGTTTCAAAGCGATCTTATCGGCTAAGACCGAAGATGCACCAATGGAAATATTAGCAAATGGACCAGCATGAACAAAGACTGGAGTACCTTCTAAAGTTTGCATAATATTTGGTTTAATGGCATCCTTCAACAAAGCTGTCATGGCACCGGCACAACCAATATCTTCACAAGTAACTGGTTCATCAGTTTCAGTGTTAGTACCGATAACAATTTTACCTAATCTTTCTCTCATATCTTCCAAAGAGTTACATAAAGCCAAGATAGCCATGCATTCGGAGGCAACAGAGATATCGAACCCAGTCTTTCTGGTGAACCCACGTTCGGTGGGGGCTTCACCAATGGTGATGCCACGAAGAAATCTATCGTTACAGTCAACAACACGTCTCCATGTAATTGATTCTGGGTCTATATTCAATCTAATAAATCTATGGATTTCATCCTCGGTTAACTCATTTGGATCTGTCTTATTAATACCCAATTTTTCCAATCTTCTTAACATAGATCTAGTAAAATTACGTTTACCATTTTTGCCAGTAGGTACTAACCTTTTATACAATGGACCGTCTTTTTGAGTAGCTTCATGGAACATTCTCGTATCAATGGCAGCTGCTAGTAAATTGTTGGCCATAGAGATGGCATGAATGTCACCGGTAAGGTGTAAATTAAATTCATCCATTGGAATCACTTGAGAGTACCCCCCACCTGCAGCACCCCCTTTAATACCAAAAGTTGGGCCCATAGAAGGTTGACGAACATTGGCGAAGACAGTCTTATTTAGATGTGCACCAAAGGCTTGTGCCAACCCTACGGTGGTGGTTGATTTGCCTTCACCTAATGGGGTTGGAGTGATACCAGTGACTAGGATGTATTTACCATTAGTCTTTGTTTGTAATCTATCCAAGATTTTCAAATCAACTTTCCCCTTCACAGAACCATATGGTTCGAATTCTGTAGAATGAATACCGGCTTCTTTGGCAATATCAGTAATTTGTTTAGGGATTCTTGCTCTTGAGATTTCAAAATCTGATGGCACTGGAGTTAAAGTTATTAATGGGTCATGTTTATATAAGATATCGTCATTATTCGATTGCGAAAATTCCTGGTTGTAAGCTCTCTTTGCTGCAATCAATGTATTTTGCATCAACATAGCCACAGTCATTGGGCCCACGCCACCTGGTACAGGGGTGATCAGTTTGACGTTTTGTCTTGTGGCTTCAAATTCGACGTCACCGACACATCTCATTCCTGATTTCTTGGTTGGATCGTCTATATAGTTGGTCCCGACATCGATAACGACGCAATTTTGGTGTAATGATGAAAACCATGCACCTTTAATGAATTCAGGTTTACCGATGGCGACGACGACGATATCTGCATCTTTAAAATAACTTTCGATATTTGGAGTCCTTGAATGGACAATTGTCACTGTGGCATTCAATTTATTTAGCAAAGCAGCCACTGGGGCTCCGACAATATCGGATCTCCCAACGACTACGGCTTTTGAGCCTTCGATAGGGACCTCATACCGATTCAACAGTTCGATGATCCCCTTGGGGGTACAAGGTAAGAAGAGTGGGGCACCATTTTTCTTAGCGAGTTCCCCGACATTGAAGGACCCAAACCCGTCTACATCCTTTTCAGGGAGCACTGCAGAGGTGATATTATCCTCGTTGATATGTGGTGGCAGAGGTAATTGGACTATGATGCCGTGGACCTGGTCGTCTTCGTTCAAATTGGCCAGGTTTGTCAAGATTTCAGTCTCGGTGACATCTTCTGGGAACTGGATGAAGTCGACTTTGATGTGGGCCTCCGTGGCAGCTCTTCTCTTCATTCTCACATACGTGGATGAATCTGGACGCGTCCCGACTTGGATGATGGTTAAAGATGGCTCGAAACCCGGTGTTGTTTGGTGCAATTGCTCGATTTCAGCAGCGATTTCTTTACGAATAGTCAAGGCCACAGCCTTCCCGTCTATGATCCCAGACATAATTGATCGATCGATTGATTGCTTGACTGGCTGAAGGAATGTGTCATCGACGGGTGGAATGGCCCACAAACCTTTATATATCTCTCCCAGCTCTTCAAAGAGTGTCATTTGGAAATATTTCAAATCCTCGACCACTGTGGGAAACTCGCAGTAGCCAGAGTCAGCGTGTCCCAGCGGAGTCAAGACCCACTAGTGCCAACTGTATGAAGACACGTCTGGCTGCTGCCATTGAAGGCTATTCATTAGCGGATACCACCGTCACTATTTACTGCTATAGACGTATAAATATTGTGCTTGCCAGGCTGGATTCCCTATGTATTCATTTATTTATTCATTTATTCATTTATTTATTCAGAATGGAGTGGCCCAGCGTTAAAGTAGCCGTTCGAGTGGCCCCACTTGCAGGAGTATCCAGCAAGCTTACCAGGTCCACAGGTCAGGTGCATAGTCCTCGGTGACCGTATCGTCCTCGCCGTAGACGTCTTGCCAATGGTTGAATCCTCCTCGCAACACCCACACAGTGATACGTTTCTTCTCGTCAGCGTCCAGCAATCTCAACAGCTTCAACGCAGCAGAAGGCCCACGCTGTTGCGACTGGGCACAATGGAACACCACATTGATGTTCCCTGCTGCTGCCCCCATCAATCGTTTCTTCAACGAGTCCATGGCAGCACTGTCGTGGCTTAACTCTTTGTATGGGATATGCCATCCGCCCACTATGTGGCCCCCGATATAATCCTGGCCGCGAACATCCACAACTTGAAACTCTTCATGGAAGGTCGTTGTATAGCCTTGTTGCATCCACCTGTACAGCTCACTGGCCTCTAAATACTTGATATCTGCCACACTCATCGCAGTTGCTACCTTCTATCTTTGAGCCATTATTGATTGACACATACAATACGGTTGGTGATGACTCTTAAAATTTTTCACTTTCCACCAAATATTTCAATATATATAGAGAGACAGAGAGGATATAGTGGAATAGTTGTGATTGACAGTACAAGGATGATTCAGGTGTCAAGATATCAATCAGTCAATCAGTCAATCAGTCAATTAAGTAGGAATGGGTATTCTCAATAGATCATTCTCCACCACAAGAAATGTGGCCAAGAAATTGAACAAATACTCTTATCAAATCACCGAGCCAAAGGGCCAAGGTGCTTCGCAAGCAATGTTGTATGCTACTGGGTTCAAGAAAGATGACTTCAATAAAGCACAAGTCGGGGTAGGTTCGTGTTGGTGGTCCGGGAACCCTTGTAACATGCATCTATTGGAGCTAAACCATAGATGTTCCGCCTCTGTAGAGAAGGCTCAATTGAAAGCAATGCAATTCAATACCATCGGTGTCTCAGATGGGATCTCAATGGGGACGAAAGGTATGAGATACTCGCTGCAAAGTAGAGAGGTCATTGCTGACTCCTTTGAAACAATCATGATGGCTCAACATTACGATGCAAACATCTCCATCCCATCGTGTGACAAAAACATGCCCGGTGTAATGATGGCCATGGGGAGACATAATAGACCATCGATCATGGTCTATGGTGGGACTATCTTGCCAGGCTCCCCATCGTGTCAATCGCAAGCCAATCCAAATGTAACCAAAGAGATCGATATCGTATCTGCATTCCAATCGTATGGTCAATACATTTCGAAAAATATCACCGAAGCCGAAAGAGAAGATATTGTCGAACATGCTTGTCCTGGGCCAGGATCCTGCGGTGGGATGTATACTGCTAACACTATGGCATCTGCTGCTGAAGTGTTGGGGATCACAATGCCAAACTCTTCTTCCTTCCCAGCTGTCTCTAAGGAAAAATTAAATGAATGTGATACCATTGGGGAAGCCATCAAGAAGACAATGGATTTGAATATTTTGCCTCGTGATGTGTTCACCAAAGAATCATTTGAAAATGCAATCACTTATACTATTGCCACTGGTGGGTCCACTAATGCTGTATTACATTTAATTGCTGTTGCTCATTCTGCTGGGGTGAAAATCACACCAGATGATTTCCAAAGAATCTCCGATAAGACACCATTATTAGGTGATTTTAAACCCTCTGGGAAACATGTCATGGCAGATTTGATTAAAATTGGGGGTACTCAATCAGTGATTAAATTCCTTTATAACGAAGGTTTCTTACACGGTGATTGTTTAACCGTGACTGGTGAAACTCTTGCTGAAAGAGCTCGTAACACTCCAGAGTTATCCCAGGGACAAACAATCATTAGACCTGTGTCTGAGCCAATTAAGTCTACTGGTCATTTACAAATCTTATACGGTTCTTTAGCCCCAGGTGGATCTGTAGGTAAGATCACAGGTAAAGAAGGTACTTTCTTCAAGGGTAAAGCTCGTGTCTTTGAAGAAGAAGATTCGTTCATTGAAGCTTTAGAAAAGGGTGAGATTAAAAAGGGTGAAAAGACCGTTTGTATCATTAGATATGAAGGTCCAAAAGGTGGACCAGGTATGCCTGAAATGTTAAAACCTTCTTCTGCTCTTATGGGTTACGGTCTAGGTAAAGATGTTGCCTTGTTGACAGATGGTAGATTTTCTGGTGGTTCTCATGGGTTTTTGATTGGTCATGTCGTCCCAGAAGCCGCTGAAGGTGGTCCAATTGCTCTAGTGAAAGATGGAGATGAAATCATTATCGATGCTGATAATAACATCATTGATTTGAAGGTGTCTCCAGAAGAATTAGCACAACGTAAATCCAAATGGACTCCACCAGCTCCACGTTACAACAGAGGTACATTATCCAAATATGCAAAATTAGTCTCCAATGCCTCATTGGGGTGTGTTACCGATTTATAAGTGATCCCTCCCCGGTCCATCACTTATCTTATCCTATCGTCTAACCAGATGTTAAGTGATTAGAGAAATTTGAAATTTCATAATCATAGCATCATATCAATTTATTTATTACAATCATCATCATTACTATTATTATATTCGAAACATTTTACTATTTATTTATTTATATATATATTATATTACTATATATCAGTACTATACTGGCATAAAAAAATGCAAACAGTCCATTGAATGGACCATGAATTAGCTTGCTGTCTTTTCTATTTAACTACTTCTTATACATTTTGAGTGTGACATTTGCCAAAAAATGTTAAGCAGGAAAATAAAAATAAATGCGCAAGCCCGGAATCGAACCGGGGGCCCAACGATGGCAACGTTGGATTTTACCACTAAACCACTTGCGCGTTTTCTGATTGTTGAAAATTTAGCTGTTTAATTTATATGTGATTATAAACAGTTTATAAGGCCGTCATTTAGAATCCAGTATATGAGTGTGAATGTATTTTAAATTTGATACGGTTATATACAGTAAAAGTTGATCATTTGCTACTTTTGTGAGTCAACTGCACAGCTTTAAATTAGTTGTTGTGTTCTGAAATTTAGACGTATTGCAAGTATTATATCCTCTTCCAAAAGGTTCCATAGTATTTTACTACCTACACAGGTATGTAGTTTGGGGGTCAAAACATTCAAATATGAAACTGCTAAGAGTTAAATTACTTTGGTATATTTGTTTGCACTTTTGCTTTTACTGCAGCAAATAGTGGAGTCTTATGAATATCGCTGGGGTGCAATATTCCCAGTTGATAAGTTAGAAAGTCATTTGGAAAGGGTGTGGTTATGTCGAATATCAGCAGGCTTACAACTATCGAAAAAAAAGCTTTCTACAGCTTAAAAAGATACAACTACTTAAAACATTATTAAATGATTCACCAAATGAAATCAGGATTCATATAATTTTGCTTTTCCACAAACTCTGTCATTAATTGAAAAGTCAAAGTCGTAGCAAAGCTTATGACATTATTCTGATAGTCAGATTATGGAAATATTTATGAGATAAATAAGGGATAGCTTACCCACGACAAAGTGATTCATTCAAATATATAAAGAAGAGAATGTCTTTTTTCCTGCAATATATCACTATTTCTCTTTGATGAAAAAATATCATCATGAGATCTATTGATTTATAGTAGTATCAATGCTTAACCCATCCAATGAGAGTTTAAATACCTCTTCATATCATCAAATTACCATCACATTATTGATAATAAATATTCGTTATGCGCGATGGGCTCTTCTTTAATATTAAGCAATTTTGAAATGTTGAAAAAAAAAAAAATTTTTAATCATTAGCCAGATGAAGTTATAAGCATACTTCAAACAAGTCCACTATATCTCTGCAGTGTCAATCGGTAAGATATCCAATCATGTCAATTGTAAATACTGAAGGTATCTTTATTGGTGCCAATCAACAAAATCAAGTTAGCGACTATAACAAGGAAAGAAGTCTAGTCGCATTTGGTGCAGGTAAGACCATTGCTTTATGGAATCCATTAGATCCTAACAATAGAGGTATCACTTCCACATTAAAGGGACATAATGCTGATGTGACATGTGTTAATTTTATCCATGGTACAGACTTCTTAGTGAGTGCTTCAGAAGATTTCCATGTTAAGATTTGGAAATTTAAAGACGATAATAGTGTCAACCCACATTTAGAATGCATTCAAACCATTGAACACCATACACATACCATTGTGTCATTGACTGTGCTACCTTCTATGATTGTAGTTGGTTGCGCTAATGGTCTTGTATCTATTTGGATTCAAGATCCATCTAATGAAGATCTTTTCAAATTGGGACATGAATTTGCTATAGAAAGAAACGTTTTACCATTATCTTTATCTCTTTCAAACATTTTGGACAACAAATATATGTTAGCAATTGGTGGTACTAATATCCATGTTTTCATTTTCTCTTTTACTATTAATCAAGAAACTAATGGTGTGGATAATTTTAAACTAGCGACCAAATTAGAAGGTCATGAAGATTGGATTAAATCTCTTGCATTCCGTCATCAAGAAACTCCAGGTGATTATATCTTGTGCTCTGGTTCTCAAGATCGTTATATTAGATTGTGGAGAATTAAGATCAATGATTTAATTGAGCATGTGGAAGATAATCTGGATAACTTGGCCTTATTGAATAATAAACAATATATTTTTGATGTGGATTCAGATTTGAAAGTTTGTATCATTTTTGAAGCCTTAATTATGGGCCATGACGATTGGATTTCCTCTTTACAATGGCATGAAACTCGTATGCAATTATTAGCTTCTACTGCAGACACAGCATTAATGGTCTGGGAACCTGATCAAGCCTCTGGTATTTGGGTTTGTAATTTAAGATTAGGTGAAATATCATCTAAAGGTGCCTCTACTGCCACAGGTTCCTCTGGTGGGTTTTGGTCGTGTCTTTGGTTCACACATGATGACGAAGATTTTATACTGACTAATGGTAAAACTGGGGCTTGGAGATTATGGTCATCCAAGGACAACTTGGTTACCGAACAAAGTTTGGCCATCACTGGTGCCACAAAGGATGTTACTGATGTCTGTTGGTCTCCAGATGGTAAATATTTATTGGCCACGTCTTTGGATCAAACAACAAGATTATATGCCCCATGGTTATTTAATGCGGACGGGTCTAAGAGACCAGTTCGTACTTGGCATGAATTTTCTAGACCGCAAATTCATGGGTATGATATGATTTGTGTAGAAGCATTGAATGATTCAAGATTTGTTAGTGGTGGTGATGAGAAGATCTTAAGATCATTTGATGAACCTAAAGGTGTTGCTGAAATATTACATAAATTTGTGGATTTATCCATTGAAGCAAATGAAGAAATGCCAGAATCTGCTTCAGTACCAGTGCTAGGTCTTTCAAATAAAGCTACTGAAGATGTAACTGAGGAAGAAGAAGACGAGGAAGATGAAAATAATGAAAATAAGAATATATCTTATGATTTAGTCCATTCCTTAGACACTCCACCAATGGAAGATACTTTACAAAGACACTTATTATGGCCTGAAATTGAAAAACTATATGGTCATGGTTATGAAACAACATGTTTAGATGTGACATCTGATGGTCAACTAGTGGCCTCTGCTTGTAGATCCAACACTCCACAACATTCTGTGATTAGGATCTTTGATACCAAGACTTGGTTAGAAATGAAACTAACTCTAAGTTTCCATAGTTTGACCATTACCAGATTAAGGTTTTCACATGATGGGAAATATTTATTGGCAGTTTGTAGAGATAGAAAGTGGAGTGTGTGGGAAAGAAACTTTGAAGATAACTCCTTTGCACTATTACAAGGTCATGAGAAACCACATTCCAAGATTATTTGGGATGGGGAATGGGCACCAACTGAATTTGGTAATTGTTTCTTTACTGCATCCAGAGATAGAAGTATTAAATCATGGAAATTCGATGATGCTAAAAAGGAATACATTGAACAAAATTTGATTAAGCATACAAAACCTGTCACTGCATTAGCTGTTTACGACAAAGTTGTGGACAATAAATTATTTATTGCAGCTGGGTTAGAAAATGGTGATATCCTAATTTACAAGTATGATGCTAGTGGCTTCGAATTATTGACCAAATTAGATGACAAGATAACACCTGCTGATAAGGTTGCTAGATTAAGATGGTCTATAAACAAAACTGGTGGTGATAACCAACTTTTCCTAGCATCTGCCAGTAATGATAACTCCACACGTATATACTCTATTAAGTATTAAGTATTTATGAGAATCGTTATTTAGTGCATTTACATTTGTACATGTGGTTTTATGATTACGCTAATATAAATATCCTTACATAAATATATATCTGTCATTATTTATATGAAAGTACATCAATTTTGCCTGATCTAAGCTATTCTCCAGGTTTTGAACCAGGATAGATGAAAGTAAGTTTGCATTGGTCCTTCCATACCTTGACAAATTGGTGAGAATACTACATATATAGTAGAGCAGCCTGTGAAAAGTATTAAGTAGATTGGAATCTTAATGTATAAGCGAGAGTTTGAAAGGTAATAGTTCACTATTGACCCAAACAACAGAATGGCAAAATATAGTGCAGGGGCATAATGATGGACATAAGTCACTCTCCCCATCATCACAAATGGTAAGTAATTAGCTAGCCATGCGATAAACGGGAAACAACCTTGAACAATAAAAGCCAGCCATTGGTCTTCTGTGTAAGTAACAATTTGTCTTTTCCATTTGAAAAGAACTGTCAATACTGGGATTGGGAAGAGTAAAATAAACAAAGTGGACAACCAAGTGTTAAAAGGAGAACCCATCATATAATATCTGCCAACATATCTCCCCCAACTGTTCATCCTTAACCCTCTGTGTAGTATTGGCCATTCCCAAGGTTCAGAGGCAAGATTGTCGTACTTATCAGGATCTGGGATTAAAGCATTATTCGATGAAGCCATAGCAAAATTGATTAAGACAAAATCGGTCCAAAATTTAGACTTTGGTGCCACATAATCATCCTCAATTTCTAATTCATCATTCCAATGGTCTTCCACGTTCCACCATGTTGATTTATCTCTAGCACTCCATGATTGTTTACATACAATTTCGGCTTGACTAAACCCCCAATTTGGATACGACAGACCAGTTGTCGCTAAATAGCACCCTAAATCAGCATGTCTTAATCTAAAGAAGGTCGAAATTGGGTGAACAATGTTGGGATCCTCTTTATGGAAGTCAGGATTAGCGGAATCTAATTGCTCAACAATTTCTAAAACCCAGTCATCCTTTGAGTCACCCATATTATCGTCACCATAACCAGAAACTTCATAGTTCCCACGAGAAACATGAGATGGAACTTGGTGAGAATGCAGGTTGGATCTAGTATTGTTGTGGACTAAACGGATCACAGATCCATCACCTACTTCAAACAGTTTACCACCAACAGTTTTGCCATTATCATCAAAATCAATGTCTGAGCGTCTTGAAAATTGAATCTCCCACACATTGTTTGAATCAGCGTGACCATAACCTGTAACTTGTCTTTGACCTGAGCCATCTGGATAGGTTTGGGAATGTGAATGTAACAGATTTGGACTTAACCCATGAGACCTGATAGTTAATTCAGAACCATACATAACATCACGGGGACTATTTTCAATTTGAGTTCCTTCTAAGTTGATTTGAAACAATGTGTTGGTGGAAGCATCACCTGTCCCTGATTTATATAGCAAGGCAAAATGAATCTTGAAACAGAATAGATAGATTAAGACTGGAATAATAATTAAGTCTATAATTCTCACCAACCAATGTCTGACATATTGGGATCTAGTAATTTTCTTATTATAATACAACCTGAAAAGCTCTAAAACAGTGTACAGACCCACTACGATAGTAATAAATAGACCGACCCATTTAACAGAACATACACAGCCTAATGAGACACCTGTTAGTAGCATCCATATAGACCATTCGCGGGTGAGTTGTTTATTGCGAAGATTGTACAACTTGCACATGCAAGCAAAACTCGAAGCAGTGAAGAATAGTAGCATAGAGTCTAATAAAATAAATTTGGATAAAACAATAAATAAATGTTCAAAAGTGATCATAAAGGTAATAAGATAAGTTGACCAATAATCTAAATCCAACCATTTAGCAGATAAAAATGCCAATGGGACGCAAAGAGCGCCAAAGGTTGCATTAAATTGTCTCATGAACTTGAAATTAATGTTTTCTGGGTAAGTCGCATTGGAATCAAAGTCAAAATTACCATCAAAGCCAGCTAACCATTCACTTAAAGCAATAAGCATTTTTCCTAAAGGTGGATGAACATCGTGATAGAATTCATGCTTAAGGTAATAAGACCCAAATTTACCAAAATGAGCTTCATCCCAGACAACTTGATTGTTCTTATCAATTCCTTGGAATCTAACTTTGAAGGATATAATCGTAAATAACAATGGGCCTATAACGTCTAGTAGCCACCATTTGACATGATATTTGGCTAAAACTCCTTGATTAAGGAGCTTCTTCTTTTCTTCTGGTTGAGACGCGTTTCCATCGGTTAAAGAACCCTTACTTTTAATGTGGGAAGAGCCTCTTTTGTGAAGAGATATATCTTCATCATAACTTGCTGAGCCAGATGTTGACATAGTAACAATTGAGGAAATTAGTCTTGCTTTCTTGGGTATCTAAAGTCAAGTTCTTCTAACTGTTCTACGTATTAAAGTGAGTTCTCTACGTTTTGAACTTTTGTTCTTTGAAAATCTCTGTTAAAAAGAGCAAAATGGATACGTGGTTAATGTAAACTATTAGTACATAAAAATGATGAAATCTCTATATAATCGTTACAAGAATTGGAATGGACGGATTGGGGTGGTTTCTTTATTGCGAATACACGTTAAAAGTGCTTCTTGGTATTCTGTCTCTTGGTATTTCTCGTAAATTAGTGATAAATACCACCACACGTCTGCAGAATAAAAGGCATCAATAGATTTGAGGATACTACGTTCCAACAATAGCTTCACACTGGCTAGTGCAGCAGATTTGTCTGCCTTGTTAATAAACAGGGGTGGGAGTGCTGAATCTTGTTTTGTTGTGTCTGAAGTTTGTGTCTCCATCAATGGCAAGAAACCTTCTAAGCAGGTATTATCCTTCTCATAAGAGAAGATTAATTGAGAATACCCTATCACGGCGTCTACGTTATGCTTGTCGTAATACAGGGCCTTCTCAAATTCGTTTAGAGCCATGGCAGGATTCTTTTCTAGCATGTAGAAATACCCTTCAACGATGTAACAATTGATATTTGGAGCGTCCGTTTTCAAACCTTTGGCTTCAGCAATTGCTTCTCTGGCCTGTTTTAATAAGTCGGCTACATCTGCATCGCTATCAGTTAGTTTTTCTTCCTCTTCGTATAGTTTCATGTATAACTCAGCAGTTAAGAGCCATATTTGTTGTAGTTGTGCATTTTGTTTCTTGACCATTGCTAAATCCGTAGAATCCACATGACCATCATAAACGTTATGATATGTTTCAAACAAATCAGGTAAGGCTTCTACAGCCTCTTTTGTTCCGAAAATCTCATCAAGCAGATACAGTTTAGTTACTTTGAAATTAATGGTTTCCCAGGCTTTATTTTGATCCCATTTAATATCAGTTTTGACTGGTAGCTCTTCTTGCCCTTCTTCATCATTTTGTAACGACTCCAAAACAGAGCAAATAATCATATATGACTCTTGTTTATCTTCCTTGATGGATTTACAAAGCGCTAATAAATGCCATGCTTTATAAAAGAATGGATTATCCTTTAAGATAAATGTCTGTAAGATATGGATGGCTGTATCGATTTGTCTCTTGACAGTTAATGTGTAGGCATAGTTATAGTACAGTTGTAAAGGACCCTCGTTGTCTTTTGAAGACAACGACATAGCATTACATAAGTAAGAGGTCAATTGATTGGATTGTAACATTTCTACCTTCTGGTTATTCAATTCATAAAGGGTGTACCATGATTTAATGAAAACACGAGACATTATGTTGGGGAATATGGTTTTTGTATTATTAGAAATGAAGTTTAGTGATTCTTTACTATTGTTAAACAGTTTCACATTATAATCTTGGTAAAATGAAGTTAAAAGTAACAATAATTCATCGATAGCATCATCCTTTTCCATCCCAGGTAATGTTTTATTGACGTGCCTCGATAATACCCAGTTATAAGAATCAATCAAAGATATACGATCATGGAATTTATTCAACTGAATCAATTGATGAGTGTATTTGACCACATTTCTAAAATTTAAAACAGATTCTAAATCTTCACCGATTAACTGAAAAAAGATCATAGATGTCTTCGACACGATATGACTTTGAAAAGTTTTCCCCATTGACGAGATAATAAATGGTTTCCATGGATGAATTTCCTCTGATGGCAATTGTGACAACGTGGCAAGTTTCTGTAAATGAAATTGCAGGATGATATGAAACTGCTCTAAGATTATGTTATTACGTTGATTTGCCTCAGGAAATTTGATTTCTGTAATTTCTTTGGTTTTAGTATATTTTAACAACATGCTATTGAACTTTAAAAGTTCTTCTCTATCAATTTTTTCCTTCAAGATGAAGAGGAAAAATGCATGTAGTTTCAATGATGAAGGTATTTTTTCTAATGTGTTCATATTTAACTCCATTAAAGAGGATATTGAATGAAGATAATCAAAGATATAACCTTTTGAAAGTATGTTTAGCGGGATTCTCTTCATAAACATTGACAATTGGCTCAAAACAGCCTCTATATCTTGTGATTCATTTAATTTTAAGTTATAATAGAATTTTTCCAACTGTAATAGAACTTCAAAATCATGTTTCAAAGGGTATTCAAATTGTGTCTTATTCAATGTTCTCTTAGCAGCTTCCTTATCACCGTGATAAAATTGAGCGATGGCTCTACAATTTTGTAAAATGTTTAAGATAAGGTTCAAATAGTATTTATTATCGGCAAAGCTGGTCAATTGAATGGATTGGTCACATCTAATTTCAATAAGTTCGCATTCTTTCAAAAGAATATCCAATTTGTTCTTATTCTTAGCAGTATTGGGCGAATTTGTGGCAACATTATAATATAATCTATATTGAAGATTTAAGATGTCATCCAATATCTTCACACCAGAGTCAAAACTGGAAGCACCGTATATACGAGACTCCAGAGCATCCAGAAAGGGATCTGTTATAGAATCTGAGGACATGTTCAAACGTTCAGAAAACACGCAAAAATCACAGCTGCGTTAAAGAATTCAAATTGTTGGAAGTAAAACGAATGGCTAGATATGGTAACTACTTAAGCAGAATTTATATATCTTAATTGCTGAACGCCTGTATCACTCGTTCTGGCTTGCTGATACACTCTTTGGTTGGTTGGTTGGTTGACGTGTTAAAGGTTTCAATGAAAATATTCAAATATTCAAATAAATTGAAAGCGGTTGAAAAACTGAAATTCAATCAACTTAGAGGAATTTACCAAGACAAGAGAGGCTCATCACGTTAAAAGTATACGTCTAAGTCGTTGAAAAGGGACTATTGAAGGTATTTAGATTGATTGGACGTTTGAAATATTGTTACACACAAAGAATAAAGATCAGTTTAACAGAATATTTTATCGTATTATAACAATATTATCTGAAAAGGTCCAAATAAACTTTAAATAACAGGACGAACAAACAAGAAACATATATATATATCCGATCCAGACATGAGTGATCCGAATGTAGAAAGAAAGAAATCATACAGATGGGCCAGCGCATCGAAGGTCAGTTATGATGGGGCTGATTGGGATAGTTCCGAGGACGATGAAGCTTTTGATCCAAATTCACCTGTTGACTCGAATCAGCATCATGGTGCATTACCTACTTTACCTAAACTTGATTATTCTAACAATGATACCAATGGACCCGACGTCTCAGAGAAACTTGAAGACAAACAAGAAGTATCAGAGGAACCAATCTCAGATGAAGCTGTTTTTGAATTGGAGGAACCTCTAAAACAAGAAAATATTACATCACCCCAAATCGCTACGGTGCCAGATTTTAATGACTATTCTTTCCATAATAGTGGTAGCACCTCTATAAGTAATCAGATTGCTACTAATGAATCGAATTTGTCACTTAAAAAGAATTCGCCATCTAGAGATATAAATGAAGACCTTGATAATCTAATGAAACAAATATCAAAGGAAATGACCCCACAAATGACATCAAATAATGGTGTATTTCAAACGGATAATGCCACTTATGATAGTATTAATGATCAGTATTTATCTGCTAAAGGTTCTCAAAGTCCATATGTCTCCCACGAAAGACTTGTCAATAGATCAAATAGTCAACAAGGCTCCCGCATCAGTGAAGGGCGTTCTATAAGTGATGATGATGATGATGATGATGCTCAAAGTATGGAAGATATGCATGTATCGAGAAGTGGGTACTTTAAAGCTTATTTACAGTCAAATGAAGAAGATGGTGAGGATGATAAGGAAGACAATCACCATGTGGACGAAGTACCGGAGCTTAACCATGATGAAGAAAACCACAATGAAGATAATTTATCCTTTACTAATTCTATTACGTATAGTAATGATGATCGTAATATTATAGATAACGATTCTCACAGTTTATCTCATACAGAAAGCCCTAATAGAAGAAGCCAAGAAGAAAGTGATGGGGAATTCAGGTTCCAGAATAAACAAGGAAGACAATCTTTAATTGAGACTAGTAGTGATAACGAAGATGAAGAAGCAAGTGATGATGGCATTATCTATACAAATCAAAATAGCTCGACAGTTCAAAGTTTTACTTCTGCTAAGACTATTGAAGATGAAACAGGTAATCACAAATACGATAGCAATGATCATCTTGATAAGACTGATGAGGGTGTCCCAGAAAACAACAATGATGTCTATAATTTTGGGTCAAGTGGAAGTGAATCTGAAAATGATGATGAATCAGGTTTAAAAGTTTCTAAATCTGGCTATTTCAGTAAGATAATAAATCAAAATGATCAGGTTTTTAGTCGTAAGGAATATGAAAATGAGGAAAAACCAGAAATTCATTATTATAAAGAGGATGATTCTGATCTTTCAAAAGCTGAGGATGATAGAGATAGCCTATCCATTCCTGAAACTATTGATGACGATGCTAGAGGCGCTCAACCTAATTTTGATGGATCCAAATCAATGGAATCAATTACTAATCAAGGCGATCAAAGCCAACATTCAGAGGATGTGGGTGAAGATGAAGATGTAACAAGTATATCTGAAAGTATCAATAATGATGCTCATTCTCCTAAAACCTCCAACCATGAAACTATGGGATCAGAAAATGAGCCTGTAGTAAATTCTTTGAAAGAAGGAAGTCAAACTGATGAAGAGGAGGATGGTATTGATGATAATAATGACGGCAATGACAGTGACAATGATGATGATAACGAAGACGTTAAGACTACATCAAGCTGGCAACCAGATACTGAGTCCTCTAGATCCGGTTTTGTACAAGAAACAGCAAAGAAATTGACACCTCCAGCAGGCTTTGTCTTTGATGAGAATGGTAAATTGGTTGATTTGACACCATCAAGTATGAAGCCTAGAGTAGTCTCTACATATTCTGAAATTGAAAGTGGTTGGAATGTTTTCCCTACTAATCGTGGTAATAATGGCACAAATGGGGACGGTGCAGATTTAGAAACTATCAATGATACCAAGACTCTATATGATAATAGCACGATTTATAATGTCCCAGGTCTTCTGACAAATAATCAAAACTTGCCTCCACTACCTAGCAAAATTGATCCTAACTTAGTGAAAGCTAATCATACAGAATCTGACTCTCCCTCCACATATCATACACCTATAGGTGGGACTACTCCGTTAACAGGGCAAAGTGGTAACTCTATGCTTCCATCACAAAGTACTTCCAATATTACAGTTCCAAATTCAAAAGATTCTCCAAGAATAAATTTGAATAATACAATGCCAGAGCTGGATATAAACAAATTGATTACATCTAATAACACCCACAATATGAAACTTCGACAATTAAACGAATATTACGATAATTTAAATAATTATGATACCGGATTACAAACATGGGTTCGTTATTCATTAAATATGCCAAGAGGTGAAACAACTAGTATGTTAGATTATAAACAGAGTAAGATTGTGAGAGATGCATATGAAAACGCAGAAGATATGAGTAAGAAACACACAGTAAGTAATACAGTGGCTAGTGTTAACCATAATGTCAGTCATTTAAAGAAGAAAGTGTTTCAACATACACTGAAGCCCAAGACCCTTTTCTCTTCTATTGGTAAAGGTGTGAAATTATAGAGGGGCCTATGCATATATCTTTCTCATGTGCTTTGGTGCATTCATATAAATTCTTATAACAGTATAATCAAGTGTTTAGACATATTATCTATTTAACGTTATATCATTAATAATTTTCACACCTTCAGAATACCGTAAATTTTACATTTTCTTTTAAAAAGTTTGTATTTTGTATTCTTTCCAATTAAAAATTATCATCAATAAAATAAACAAATGTTAAAACTGAGTCATTGCGATCTATTATATCTCTGATATTATAAGTACACACACTAATATGTATTTATTACATGAATTCAAATCTCTACAATATTTTCTCATTGGATTTGAGTAGAATATAACATTATGGTTTCAAAGCACCTTCAAAAGTAACGTTACTCTTTAATGTGAATTCAGCTGATAAACTTTGATGTCATTCCAATGATTGTTTGATTATAGAATTAACAGTTCCATTCATCTCAGTAATATATGGCTGCTTGTTGCAGTCATGGAAAAGTAGTCCAACTATCATGGGAAGATATGATATATAAATGGCTAAATCTATTAGCTTTAAGACTGTAACAACCACTCGCCAAAGTGGAAATTCTAACTCATCAAAAATATTTGGATACTGGAAAATCAGTCAAGAGGCTCAATGATATTAATAGCTCATATTTACCAATCTTAGTTCACTCCTAATTCCAATAAATATTCGCACAAGGAATTTTGAAAGATTGGATAATAATAATTTATTAAGTGTACTCTAAATTTCAACTTTGGTCAGGAGTTAAATGAGCAAGACAAGATTTGTTATATTTTAAAAATGAAGAAGAGGAAGAAGAGGAAGAAGAGAAATCTTTTTTTTAGTAACATATTAAGTTGAATGTACCGAGTACTGTCCCAATCTTGTTTTTAAAAGTAACCAAATTCAATCAAACAAACCTAAAATTGTTTAGAACCTAAATATATATGCAAAAAACTACATAAAAAAAACTGGTTTAGTTAAGGGGATTGAAAATGGAACCCATACAAGAAGTTGGAATGAAATAAAGAGAAACAGATTAAAAGAGATGTTAAGTGACAACTTTCAATAATGGGAGTAACGTTAGGAAAAATAAAATAAGACTACCTGCAGAAGTGATATACCAGGTTGAACCAAAAACAACAACATCACCATGGTCATTTCCTGAGTAGAATTGTCTCTACATCTTCTTGGTTTTTTCAGAAGCTACCAGCATAGTTCTATCCTAGATGGGAGAGTGGCAAATAAACCGTTGTTATTATTATTATTGTTGTTGTAGGGGAAGGCTAAGTCTGTTGAAGGTTTAAAAATCTCAATAAGATCTTGCTAAGTTCTCATTGCGATCTTGCTGAGATCCAGCCCTGCCAACTAGGCAACAGACGACTGGAGAGATCCTACCTGGAAACCATACTGAACTCACCAAGACAATGGGGGATGATTCACTCAAATGGCGGACTTCCCCATATTTCATTATGTAAAGTCCGGTGTTACCCGAACATAAAATAATAAATAGCAAAGACACCATTTAATCAATCTTTTGAGAAACAGAGAAAATAAGATAAATGACACAAAATGGAACTGGACTTAAAGAGACTTCTCTCTTCTTTACTCTCGACTATTCTCTTTCATTACTTAAGAACACCGTGGACTTTCACATTTGGACTAATATATTACATAAATATCATATTATTCCAAGACAACAAAACAAACAAGAATTTCAAAGCTATAGATTATTAAAGTGACATAACTTTATAATCCAAAAACATTTATTAATTAAGAAGTGTTTCATATATTCTTAATTTACCTACAACCAAGAACAAAAACATGTGGTCTTTAAGTCAACATACTCTAGGTTTAATTAAGCACTCTGATGATATGGTCAACCATGTTGTTGATAACTTGTCATTGGTAACCCACTATTTTAGGCTTACTCCTAAGGATCCTTCACTATGGGAATACTCTGACAGTTCTTTCTATGGTAAGTTATGTAAAGATACCGAAGACAGATTAATTGAGCTTCAAAACAGAAGATCATTACAATTAAGCCAATTGTGTGAGGCGTATGAAAACGAATTACACGCATTAGAAAAGGAAAAGAATACTTCCATCCACAATTTAAAGATGGAGGTTAAAAGACTTACAAAGTCTGCTAATTACTATACTGCCAAGTCTAGGCGGTATAAACATCAACTACAAAAACATCAACAACAAATACATCAACAACAAAAGCAACAAAAGCAGCAACAGGAACAGCTAAAACAGCTAAACCAAAAGCTGGAAGAACAAGAAAAACAGCTGGAAGAACAACAAAACCAGCTGGAAGAACAACAAAACCAGCTGGAAGAACAAGAAAACCAGTTGGAAGAACAAGAAAAACAGCTGGAAGAACAACAAGAACTGCTGGAAGAACAACAAGAACTACTGGAAGAACAACAAGAACTACTGGAAGAACAACATGAACTGCTGGAAGAGCAAGAACATCAGTTGGAGCAATTGGCTCCTCAATTATTAGGAGCAGCTCCTGAGGTATTTGATACTTCATCAGTGTATAGTATCATATACCCATCTTTCTCCTCCGATATAAATGATGTGTGTCCAACGAGACACAACATCGTTTCTACCTCCACCCCTATTAGTACTCCACCTCCCACAACTCCACGACCAAAACTATACAGACCCCCACCCCCACCATTGCCTTCAATTTGCTATTCCGTGGGTTCAAATAACACCAATGAATTGCCACTTTGCGATCCCGAGAGCGCTCGCAGGTGGTTTGAGGAATTGAAGGCAGCGGGCCAACACAAAGTGCCCGTTAATACGGATTCATTAATCAATATATTTAAGTTCGCCAAAGGCGAAGATGAATCCTCGGTAGGGGATGAGAGGTCTATTATAGTGGAGGAACCACCGACACCTACCAACAAGCTATCCAAATTTTTTAGAGGTCTCCCCAAGATCTTCAAGATCAAAAACCAGCATGGGGAGGATACATCCGAGTACGACTCATCCTTTGAAGGTGTGTCATGCCAGGCAGATGACTGGTACATGTCGCTACCTTCAAGATTTATAGACACCATAGACAAGCCCCGGAAAAGAGATTTTGCCCTACGATGGTTGGGCAAATTAAAAAAGAAAGATTAGACAGGTTTACCGCCAAGGCAGCTTAGGATGATGTGATTTAAGTCCACATGTCATCATGTCTTGGTGGTAAACAGTGGTAAAACTATTTCCAAGAACTGACACCACTTCGTTGGTTGTAACTTTGCTAGTAAGAGGTAATCAATCTACAATATGAGGTAGGAACCATCTTTTTCGCCCAGGGATGGTTCCCATTTCATTGCGACTCATGGCCTTGTGCCGGTTGATTACCTCTTACTACCAAAGTTACAATGTAGCCAGCGAATCACTCTAATCTTCTTCTCCTCTCTCTCTCTTTTCCTCTCTTCCTCCCTCACAACAATATTTGGTCTGGCTATGGTGTCTCCTCCTTCTACTATTAGGCTCTTTCATAGTGGTGCTCTCTCCACCCCCCGCATTTCATGTGCTGCTCTCTGGTTTCTTTTCCTTCCTGTTGCTTTGTTACTCTTTTCTATTTGCTGAATGGATGCATACATTCATATATCTATGTACTTTTATTAATACACGTCTTCTCAGTTGTTGCCTTCTCATCATGTGCAACAACTTCATCTATCTGTAAAATACCTGCAATTTATCTTTCTATATAGTTTTTTATATAGTTTTTTCTTGTTTTTACAATTATGGGCTGGTCAAGATCTGTAGAGAACTGCCCAAGTGATATTCGAAGCTGAGGCTTGCTATCTTTTACTACACTATAGTTTACAGGTGTCAAGCTAGTGTACACTGTCAAATTGCTTCCAACATCAACATAACTCAAGCCCATCTTCAGCAGGATCATTTGAGGGCGGAAAGCACCCTGTGCAAACCTACAGTTATATTCTTAGCGTGATTCTTGTGATGCCAAATAGTACCTAAAATATGGGATATAATAATACACAACATTAATCACAATGTCATTTAAACCATATATCAATTCTTTACCTCTCCTGATTGTCCAAACATTGAAGCTATTCAAACAGAAACAGATGTCAAGACTGTGAAATGATTCAAGCTTAGTAAATTAGAGTAGTTTAGTAACCTTACAAATACAAAACTAGAATATAGTTGCATTCAACTAAGTCGATACCAAACAGTAGATATTTTGCACATGAGATGGTCACATTGTTAGATTCAGTATGAATAAATTAATCCTTTAGACTCAGTTAATCACTATAAAGACTAGTGTTAGTTAATCATAGAAAAATTTATTAGAAAACATATATATAGGGGAAAAAAACTTTAAACACTTACCGAGAACCTATATATCGACAGAACTAAACTTATTTTGGTGGCTGTGGTACAGTCTTTGTTTGTTGTTTGTCACTAAAGAATTTGGCAACGTATGGTGATTTAATCATTTGCTTATACCATCTGGTAATATTTGGATATTGTTGGGACCATTTTTCATCATAGGCAAAGTTGAAACCAAAGAAGAATGAACTGGTAACGGATAAATCAGCTAAAGTAATATGATCACCGACCAGGAATTGGTGGTTCTTTAAATGGTCTTCAAAGATTTGAACAACAACGTAAAGTTGTTTTTTGGCAGTGGCGTGTGCGTCGGCATTGTATGGCATCATCCCGATTAATGGTTTGATCCAATTAACTTCTCTGTTAAGGAAATCACTAACAGAAAGAGCGTCCCATCTTAAAATTTCAGCTTCTTCTAGAGTGGTGGAGCCCAATAATCTCTTTACTTCTTCTGGATCCTTAGAGTAAATCTTGATGATGTAATGTTGGATACTAACAGTTTCGGTTAAGTAAAGACCAGTGTCTCTGTTGATTAGAGCTGGACATAATTTTAATGGGAAGTCTCTGGAAAAGTTCTCCATATCGTCATCAATATCGACAATTTGAATGTCAGCCTTAAAGTGTTGAATTAGACAAATTGGGATAATTGGTCTGATATATTTTGGAGAGTGATATAAAATAGTGGACATTTTTATAGGATTGTTTTTTTGGTTGTTTGGTATGTGTGTTGGAAACAGTTGTATTTGTTTGATGGTCTGTTATATTATAGTTAAAATTAGAAGAAAGAAAGTTATGGTTTTGAGATGGATAACGATTCTTGTCGCCCTTTTATACGGTTATGATTGAGGTTGAACTTGTTGAGCATTGCAAAGTAATTCCACCTCTGATTTGTAAAACAGTATAGTATGATTACCAAGTGACAGCAATTCTTAGTGACAGCACCCTAGTCTGTCATGATCGATTCCCATGGGGAAAACTGATAGGATTAATGTAAAATGGCATCAAAGACAATAGCCTGTGGGGTTGAATTTGTGAAAAAAAATGGTCGATCAAATTTCATGTTTCAGACATCTTTAAAGATTGCTTTAGTAAGATAGCTTAGTAACATTACTCAGTAAGACATCTTTAAAGATTGTTTTAGTAAAAACGCTTAGTAAGACATCTTTTTGTAAACTGGCTAAGTAAGAGCACTTAGTAAGATATCTTTGGATAAATTGCTTAGTAAGAGTACTTAGTAAGACCTGTTTGTAGGCCGGCTGTGACAAAGTAACACTAAACAGTTAAAAAAATAAGCTGCCAAGATATACACACAAAGGGGTTGACACATACAGAGGTGAAGGGTGACGAGCTTGAGAGTAAACTTGGAATTAGAAGTGAATTTATTGAGAACGAGATTGAAATATTGAAACTAAGAGAGACAGCCGACTACCCATATCAATACTTAGCGTGAACTATATACTACTAAATTTAGGCTAAGTACTCTACAGCTGGTTAAATTTGGGCCTCTGGTTATATAAATAATAAAATTGAAGGACCACTGGCACTGCCTTACTTCACTCTCATTCAGTTTGCAAATTGTATATCCACCGGCGAAATAGCTAGAGCATTTCAACTGCTGTTTTCATCTACACTGGTCCAAACTTGAGTCAGCACCTCATTCAACACAGGGTTTCGAGTAATGATAAATGGAAGAGTCCCCAGAACACTACCACTGAGAGCTATAAGAACAGGAATACAGTGATAGTGGTGGCACTGGTCGGTCACGTGCACCTTTACCCAGTCGTGCAGCAGTTCATTTAGACCTCCGTGTGCAGGTGGCTTCCACCTTGTTCACCTGGCTGAAATCGATGGGTGCTCTGTTTGTTGATTGATCTCTTTGAGTTTCCTTCCGCGTACTTTTCAAAGCGAACAAAACAAACCTCCGAGCACTCTCGAGAGGAAAAGATACACACTGCTATATACAATCGTATACAAGAGACTATGAATATATAGGCCACTATGTACCAATGGATGTATGCAACGGAAGGCATGGACATACCTGCACGAATCACCACCTCCACTAAGACTATTTCAGCCTGCCGTTTACACTGCTGCTCCGAGTTGGAACGGGATACTTTCCTGTGACAATAACGTTAGGCACCAACTGCCTATCAGACATTAATGGTTAGCTCAGAAGGACCACCCACCCACCCTTTAATGAAAGTTATTAATGTTAACGCTGGAGCTAGGACCATTACTGTTACCACTGTCAATGGATTAAATTGGGCTCCATACCACTACTGAATCAAATATCCACAGGACCTGTAATTGAAACTTATTGCTATGAGTGGCTGACTGGCCAGCCCATTAACTGGATATACACCACAAAGGAGTAATTCAATATAACACAGCTACCACATTGACTGGTGGTCCAACTACGGAACACTCCACTAAGACAACCACAACATATCACTGCATTTTGTCTGCTATTATGACAAATCACCAGCCAGAAGACAGACAGCACTAATTGCTTCACCTGAAAGATGCCACCCTCCCACCCTTTTATTGAGATCTTCAGGTAATACCACCTGTTCTTAGCTGTTGTTAGAGTTTACCAGTGCTTCATTGAATCAGGAGCAAGCACTCACACTGCATTTGTGAGCCAGTGCCAATATGAACACGATAGGTAATAGCTGCTACTTAAGCACTTCATTCTCTTCAAAAGATATACAACAATCTGGCTGTTTAATAAATGCCACCCTCCCACCCTATTATTCAGACACATTCCAAAATAATATCATTTATTAACAGTCCCCCCAGAATCTGTTGTACTATCACTAAACCACTAATATTCCACTAATATAGCACCGCTAAGGATCAATTACCACTAATTATTGATTGCCACAAATATTTCACTAATATAACACCACTAAGCATAAACTGCCACTAACTATTGATTGCCACAAATATTCCACTAATATAACACCACTAAGTATAAACTGCCACTAACTATTGATTACCACAACTATAATACCACTAAACACGGACCCAAACCTTTAATGGAAATACACAAATATATACACAAATATATACATAACCCTGGAAAGCAAGAAGTAACAAGAAACTACAAACACATCCAAAATCCACTGGTAGACAGTTGAAAAGGCAAACCATTGGAAGACCTTAGCAATTACGTGTCACCAAAAAAAAAACATCTCTTTCCAATCCCAATCATAACATCCAGCTCTAATCATAATACACAGCAAGTTCAGTTTGAATAACTGCATCCTTGACTTTCGGAATGGTCCGCTTTCCGCCACGGCCGTTTGCGAGTGGTTCATCTACCCTCACCTCAAGTTTGCTCGAATTTTGTTGCAACCGAGTATAGACCCCGTCCTCTGTTGACTGGTTCCTCAAGCAGGCTGTAATGGCCAAACGTGAGATCCAGATCTCCTCCCGACTCCTACAAGACCCCGCCACTCTCAGATACGATCCCAAGAATAACTGTACTGGCTTGAAGCCCCCCGGTGAACTTGCATCCCTTGCGTCTCCCACTGAGTATAAAGACCTCGTCTGGGTAAATCTAGTAAGTGAGCCCGATACCATGTCGCAGTAATAATGTGGATAGCAACTGTGGTGGAGCATGGTATGGGTGTAGTCAAGATGAGGAACAAACATTGGATCGGCACTGGCGTGGAAGGAATAGTGATAGCAAATGGAGTTGCCAGCAAGCCATGTGATGCAATGTTTAAGTTGAAGTGTACAAAGAAACTGAAAATATAGATAACGAGAAATGGACACTGGTGGGTCCTTGATAGCAAATAAAGTGTGGTTAGTGATGTGTGGTTAATGTATGGATCTGATTGGAATATCTGGTTGTAATAGTTGTAATAGTTGTAATAAGGGGATAATGTGAGATGGATATTTATATATATGTATGAGAAATGGCCGAGAGAAGGGATAGTTGATGCTGGTATGTCTGTATATGGTTGTTAGACTTGTCGTTGTCAGGAGAGTGCGGTAGCAGTCCCGAGATATGCGGTCATAGTGGTTGTCCTCTAGTCCAATGAGGAGCAAGTTATGACCAGTAGAGGTTGCATCTGAGGGATAAGTTGAGAGAGAGAGAGAGAGAGAAAGAGAGATAGATAAAGAGTTCAAAGTAGCATACTCTTCGAGGTTGGTGGCATTTAACTTCGTGGAAATGTGTAATGAAGTAGTTAGCCCTCCTAACAAGGCAGAAAGGTTCCAAGGTCGCCCACCTCAGACCCAGCCCACCCGTCAGAATATTTCACGGTACTGTACCCATCATTTGGAGTTATGGATACGGCACCGTGCAACGTTGATTGACCAGATTTATCGATTGCAAAGCAGCTGTCCAACAAGGCAGAAAGGTTCTAAGGTCGCCCCCTCAGATCCAGCCCACCCGTCAGAATATTTCACGGTACTGTACCCATCGTTTGGAGTTGCGGATACGACACCGTGCAACGTTGATTAAGTAAAGTATTTCACGGTACTGTACCCGTTATTTGGAGTTATGGATACGGCACCGTGCAACGTTGATTGACCAGATTTATCGATTGCAAAGCAGCTGTCCAACAAGGCAGAAAGGTTCTAAGGTCGCCCCCCTAGATCCAGCCCACCCGTCAGAATATTTCACGGTACTGTACCCATCGTTTGGAGTTGTGGATACGACACCGTGCAACGTTGATTAAGTAAAGTATTTCACGGTACTGTACCCGTTATTTGGAGTTATGGATACGGCACCGTGCAACGTTGATTGACCAGATTTATCGATTGCAAAGCAGCTGTCCAACAAGGCAGAAAGGTTCTAAGGTCGCCCCCCTAGATCCAGCCCACCCGTCAGAATATTTCACGGTACTGTACCCATCGTTTGGAGTTGCGGATACGACACCGTGCAACGTTGATTAAGTAGAACATTTCACGGTACTGTATCCATCATTTGGAGTTATGGATACGGCACCGTGCAACGTTGTTTAATAAGAGTTATTGTTTGTACTTCTTATAAATTAACCAACAAGTGTGTCTGCCGGCGCTTGCATCAATGTTGTGCTTGTAGATACGCAAAGCTTGTGTGTAGAATGTGCCGGTGACAAAAGTACTTGTTGTAGTTCATTATTGATCTTTACCAGTTCTCTCTTACTGTAAAGTCGTAAAATTTTCTTTCTCTCTTTGTGTGTAAAAGTAAGCCATTGGTTTTCTCATATATATATATAAATATAGACTGGCAATTGTAGCACCGGTCTAAGTTGTTAGTATCCGCGGGTGTTGGTATATCATTCATCTTTTTCTTGATTGTTGAAAGCTGTTACTACGGTAAAATAACAAGCCACCACTATCTCACATTTTCATCAGAACCATTATTTTTACCCTGGTTTTTCTGTTTATTATAAGTCGTACCACTATCATCACCACTAGAGTATCACCACTAAAAAGTATTGGAATAGCAAATCGTTATCTTAGTAAATCGTTAAAATCTGGTCAAATAAAAGTAAAATAAAAGTAACACAAAAATAAAATAAAATATCATGTCATAGCAATGTTCCAGTTTCTTAGAATAGTTCCTCATCCCACTACGTTAGGTCTTTATACTACAATTAGAAAGAATAATAAAAAAAGGTACCGCTAGGAAATACAAGATTACAAGTTCTGTGGGTTGCCCTGCACCAGCACAATTAATCCCTTTCACACATCATCATCGAATGGAGAATCTAAAGTCAAGAGTGTCCTTGAATCTCTGCTCGACCGCCTCCCCTCACCAAGTCTGTCCAAATCTAACCAAAGCTTGGGCTTGCAAAGAACAGGTTCCACTACTCGGCATTCACAAAACTCTCCCGCCCTTGAGGATTTTTGGATATCCCCAATCTCGGATCCACGTTGGATAAGTCTCTCATTCCACCATCAAGGAGAATCATTCGGTTAGCCCTCGCCGCTATTGTATTAATCTCGTCGGCTTTCATATCATCATGTTCATATCTGGAAACATTAACCTCGTTGTTTTCTATTCACTATGGGGACTAGTTTCTAGTCAATTATATCCTCTGGTTCTATATTTCTCCTGTCTGTCCACTAAATATTGTCTATATTCTTGACGTTCTGTTCTTAAGTGACACAAAGAGAACATCTTCAGGTTCTTCTTTGCTTCATTTTGTATTAATATTTTGAGAAACACAAAAAAATACATACACTATTTAGTGACACCGCCTAACAGTAATTTTTGTATGTGATTTCAACAAGAAACGTGACAATATGGAAGCACAGACAGAGAGGTACAAGATATGTTTGGAGAGAGAGGGAGAGGAAAAGTAAGCATGAGATATTTATATTAGAGGAAAGCATCAAGAGAGCTTAACATGTGAGTACCAAGCAATATAATAAGGCAAAAAGCTTCAGACTTGATCGGACCTACGCAGGTAGGGGAATACATTTTGATCAGTGTAACGTTTGTGAGCATGGTTTATGCGATAGCCTATATCTAGATTGCCATTAATCTCCAAACTGTGATTAGTTTGTATGCTACCATTAATATATAAGACACAGTAATCTTTGAGGCTTCAGGGAGTTGGGTTGTTTTCACGTTCAATATTAATGATTCCGCTAACATAATGCTATTCTAATTTCATTCAATTCTATCTTTTATTTAAATAATGTGATTTATTTTACTCTTTCATATACTGTATAGAGTGACGTGCTGTATACATTTTAGGTTTAAGTATGAACTACTACTGCAATGTTGCTCCAATAGCCAAACTGCAGCTATTCACGAGTTCTACTAATGCATCCCTCTTCATATTTAAAGTTTAAAAAAAAATAAAATGAAACAGACAGGAATTGAACCTGCAACCTTTCGATTGCAATCGTTTTCCGAGAAAATCCAAGATTTAATTGGAGTCGAAAGCTCTACCATTGAGCCACTGCTTCATCTTGGAATTTTTGATTTTAGGGCTTCCATCATCACAGCTTAATTGGATCATGCTTCCGTCACCCAAAAGAGCAAGAACTTAGGCTGAATCAGCATTCTTACCAAGGCTATGGTTACATTTGACTTGTTTTTGGATGAGCTAAGTACATAGAGCCATACTTTACCCTTTAGTTGCTGAAAATTCTAGTTCCAAGGGTTGGAACCAAACATATATAAAGGACAGTTATTTCATATAATTTTCCTTTAATGTTTTAGTCTTATATAGTTATTTATAATATACATAAAATAAGTAAGCAAGTTAAGCATATAAGTTTGAACAATTAATATAGTCTTAGATAAGATATACTTAGGAACACATTCAATGAGCTGATACATAAGTTACTGCACAAGAAGGTCTTCGTGAGTAAAGTATAGTTATTATTGTAAGGTGTATAGTTAGTACCGTATTTAAAGAGTTTACGTTACAATAACTGGTAGTTTAAATGCCTGTTATCGATCCAACAAAAGAAACTAGCCATATCCGAACTCGTGGATCCTCCTATTAAAGTTGCTAAGCCATTTATTGGTAATGCCACTTCTATCTTCAACCTGAATTGGTTTCTAATGTCCTTGGACCTTCAGTTCAATTTCTATGACATTTCGCAGGATCATAGAAAAATTGCTATCTTTGCTGCCAATTTGGAGGAGAAGGTAATCGATTGGTTTGCTGGTTTTTATGGGATTCATGAAATGAGCTCCTTTCCTTACCAGAACTTGGTTGCTGCCTCAAAGAATCGTCCAATGCGAAATTGGATACCTTCGATATTGTCGGTAAAATCAGTACCATGACTCAACGAGGTACTGTGGAAAAATATATCGAGGACTTTAACAAATATAAGAATCTGTTGCCACCCCAAGCTATTAGTGAAGCGATCCTTATTGATCACTTCAGTAAAGGTTTGAAACCTGAAACTCGTAAAGACGTCCGTTTAGGTAGACCACAATCAGTCTTCCTTGCCGGTGAAATGTGTTTCTAAAAATATATCTTATTAAAGACTACATTAACGTTGAATCTTATTGTGCTTCACTTGCTTGCTTTTTATATATTTTATAACTAAGTAAATAAGAATGAAACATTAAAAGGAAAATTATATGAAATAACTGTCCTTTATATATGTTTGTTTCCAGCGATCGGAACTAGAATTGTCCCACGGGGCTTAACATAATTCTCCACAACACATAACAAGTTATAGTTAATGTTTTAACCTCATAGAAATATTTCCTAATTTGTTAACAACACTCAACAAGGTATACTGGATGTTTCAACCTCAAAGTAATATTTCCTTATATGGATGCTGGCATGAATACCTGAATAGGAAGGTTTTCATTACCTAACTAGGAAGATCATTACATTTCCTCATTCGGACATAGTTGGAGATTGATCTTGTAATCAGTCTACCGCAAAGTTTTATTGATTTTGCAATGTACTATACCAGAGGGTTTTAATCATACTGCATCTCTTATTATTGACAATTTAATACAGTTTACTCATTTTTTGATCACGTATACATATTTTAAAGAGATAAAAAAATTGTGGCCCGGCCTATACGCCTTTAACTTTGACCCATTTGTGGACTTTATTAATGATATTTTTTTAGAATGAACATAACGAATGAGAAATACCTGACTTGAAATGGTAGTATCATAGAGGATGTAAGCCATAAACTATTTTACTATATATCGTAATCTAATTAATCACAAGTATGGCACAAATATACGTGACAAGCATTCAAACTGTAAAATCCTTGTCTCATCGGAAGAATAAGGCAGGATCTTATATTGCTTTGACGTTTCATTCTTATTGATTGAGTTTTTACCTGTTGGGTTTCGATCGTCTTGAAGATACGAGGATGTTTATGTGTTTTGTATGTGGATATCTTTATTGACGTTTCAAGTGCAATAGTACCCGCTAAATTATCTAGACTTTTATGCAATTCATATACAGCTACTAATGCTAAATCCTTTCATGTCTCAAGGTCCATACTATATCATGGAACCATTGAGAATACATTACTAAAAGGGTTCTTGAACTACTGAAACTACTAATTATAATGCATGATAATATGATCTTCAAAAGACATTTTCAGCACGGCTAGTGAAAAATGAAGGTAGTGTACAGTCAAGATTGTTTCTTACAATGGTGGTAGGATTAGATCCCCTTCGTTAATAAAACTCAGTTATTACTAGTTGCTTATGGGCTCACAATAGTACAAGAGTAGAGAAAGTGTATGCTTTGGGCTGTGTTTTTGTGTTTTCCACCAAAAAATATACAGTTGAAAAATGACATGAACCAAACAAGACTGAGTGAATGCCAATGGGTATGCCTGGATAATACATAGTGCCATTTGGGATAACACTAAGTGTGACAAGGAGGGACAAGTATTAATGGAAAAATGCAAGTATATTGATATGCTATTGAAGGAAACTGAACAAACACCCACACACCGGGTGTACCTCAGCATCCATACACAGACAATGGTTACATACAGGTGTCTGAGAAGCAGGAAAAATAAACTGGAGAAAGAAATAATAATAACCGACAACAGATGTTTAAATTCCCATACCAGGATGCATTGGCAATGCCACTTACATTGTAAAAGAAGGCGGGGACAATGCGATGTGAAGGAGAAATTCATCGAGATAACTAATTAAACCCGATGGGTGGTTTGCGTTGATACAAAAATAGTTTATCAATTGTCGTGAACAAATCCCGATATCCTACACTTAACGTTCATATGTACATTTGCGGGATTTGGGGTAATGCACACACGCCGCTGTCAGGTATACCCTTTTGATGCATCTTTATTACGTATACTTGCCATTAATGCTGGGATACATTGTTTTAATGGATATATATATTTCCATCCCACTACTAAGAGATTGAAGGAATCAATGTATCCTGTGGTTATTTTTTGTGGGATTCTTCCTGCATTCTTCGCTCGAGTTACTTTCACGTTACATGTTTCCTTCTTATATAAATGTATCGTTTTCTCTCTCTTTTGAGCTTGTTCATTTTTCATATTTTTTTTTTTTCGCTTAAAGATGAAAACAGAAATAACAACAGGTGGTTTATTTCAATACTTGCCTAGCTTTAGTTAACTTCTTTTCTTGAAACACTGTCTTCAAAATAAAAATAATCAACTACAGATCAAATGAGTAATAAACTATTTAGATTAGAAGCTACTTACCAAAATTACGCTTGGGGTAAAGTCGGGTCTCAATCCGCTGTCGCTCAATATGCTGCCCATTCAGACCCTTCTGTGAAAATTAATGAGTCTGAACCATATGCTGAACTATGGATGGGTACTCATGCTAAAGGTCCATGCAGAAAGACTGATACTAATGAATTGTTAAGCGATCTTATCAAACAAGATCCATCTAACATGTTAGGTGAAAAAATCATTGCCAAATTCCAAAGTAAAGATGAATTACCATTTCTTTTCAAAGTCTTATCCATTGAAAAAGTCTTATCCATTCAAGCTCATCCAGATAAAGCTTTAGGTAAAATCTTACATGCTCAAGATCCAAGCAATTATCCAGATGATAACCATAAACCAGAAATGGCTGTCGCTGTCACTAAATTCGAAGGGTTCTGTGGTTTCAAACCATTAGATGAGATTGCCGATGAATTAAACCGTTTACCTGAATTCACTGCCATTGTGGGCCAAGATGTTGCCCAAGAATTCATCAACAACATCAAGCCAAATGCTATTGATGGGTCTGATGATGATAAAGCAAACAGAAAATTATTACAAAAGGTTTTCAACAAAGTCATGAGTGCTTCTGACGAAGTTATTGCCATTCAAGGTGATAAATTAGTCGAAAGAGCTCATTCCAACCCAAAGGATTTCAACAAAGAAGACTTACCAGAATTATTGATTAGATTAAACAAACAATTTCCACAAGATGTTGGTTTATTCTGTGGCTGTCTTTTATTGAACCATTGTAGATTGAATCCAGGTGAAGCCATTTTCTTAAGAGCTAAAGATCCACATGCTTATATCAATGGTGATATCATTGAATGTATGGCCGCTTCTGATAACGTCGTTAGAGCTGGTTTCACTCCAAAATTCAAAGATGTTAAAAATTTGGTTGAAATGTTAACTTATAATTATGGTACTGTTGATGATCAAAAGATGAAACAAGAATCCTTTGAAAGATCTTCTGGTGCTGGTGAATCTGTATTATACAACCCACCAATTGAAGAATTTGCCGTCTTAGAAACCACTTTTGAAAAATCTTCTGGTGTCAGACACTTCAAGGCCTTTGAAGGTCCAAGTATTGTCATCACTACTAAGGGTAACGGTTACATTACCACTGAAGGTGTTAAGTTAAAGGCTGAACCAGGTTTTGTCTTCTTTATTGCCCCTAACACTGAAGTAGACTTCGAGTCTATTGATCAAGATTTCACTACTTATAGAGCTTTTGTTGAAGCTTGATCGGAAGAATCATTGTTGACCTGATTAATGCAGGCCCTTCAGTTTATTTAAATTTATACTATAGTATTTTATTAATTCATACCTCTACATATACATATATATACTGTAATGTGTTTAGTATGAATTTGGTTATTTAAGAATACACGTTATATGATGAAGTAGTATTATGGTACAGTTTTTAATATTAAACTATTTACTTAGTTTTAAAATATAAATGCGGTTAATTTAATAGAATCTCGATGCTGTGATAGTCTAGTATCCACTTTCAAAACGATTATTCAATGTTATGAGCCTTTTTCCACTTGGTGATTCTTTTTCTTAAATCACTCTGGGATTGTTGATAGATGTTAAGCTTATCGAAGAACATCTTTCTATAATTATCACCATGCTTCTTGTATAACCTTCCTAGCCATTCATCTTCTCTTTCACTTTGAACTCTTTCCTTTTTAACAATAGGACGATTAGCGAAACGTTCTAATTTTTTGACCACTTCAGTGGTTTCTTCATTGGCTTGGACCTTTTGTCTCAAATTAGCAACATCTTCATCAATATCAAAAGCCTTTTGCTTACCGTACACAATTTTAATGACATTCCCATCTTCATCACGCTGTAGTCTAGCTTCACCTTCAGGAATTTTATTTTCATCTAATTCTTCATCGAGGTTGGTGCTCTTATCTTCCACTTCACGTTCTTCCTTTGAATCAGATTCGGAATCAGAATCAGAATCGGAATCATCATTGAATTTACTATTTATAATAACAGCTTCTTTCTTTGTTACTTTTGAGAAATCTGTTTCTTGACCACCAGCTGGAGTCTGAAGTTTTGCTCGTAACCCCAGATTTTTATAATTTTGAGCCATTGTTAATGAGTAATCCCAATTAGCAGCAATAATAGGATTGGATTTAATATTAATCTTTCTTTGTTTATCTTTAGTTCTTCTGGTGGCTTTACCAACAGAAGATCTGTTCATCTTTCTCTTTCTGACAGAAACCATTTTTTGCTAGTGATATTAGTAGGAAATATGATAATATGCTTCTTTGCTGAACGTTAAAATAAAAGTTGTTGGCTCAGAGGAGTTGTATGTTCCAAATAATAATCTCTCTTCGATTTATCTTGAGCTACTACGAATCGATGCGATGAGCTTTAAATTTTTCAATCTGTAAATTTTTCAAATTTTTGTAGAGGAAAGCCATATTTCCGGGTAATGTTTGGACGTATTTATCGTTTTGAGACAAAGTACTGAATTTATAGTTATAGATCTATCCATCTCATCGCAAACTAGTTAGAATGTGTTTTAGTCTGCTATATGAAGCCAATTACATGCTATTATAGAAGAAGTGAGACTTTTGATCTTTATATTGCTTACTTCTCCTTTCTTCCTCTACTCTGCATTACCTTACTTATCTAGTTAGCAGAAGAAATGACACACCCAGATATCACCAATAACATCTCAACAGCTCTTAATTTAGAGGCGTTGGGAACTGATATACCTCACAATGAGGCAGACTCCAGGTCCGTTTTTGTAAGTAATATTGATTTCAATATCACCCCCGCTGAAATTGAGGATCATTTCAAGAATTGCGGGGATATTATTAGAATCACTTTATTCAATGATAATAAACATCTTCACAAGAACCATAAACTCGGTTATGCATATATAGAATTTGAAGATATAGCCAGTGTCGAAAAGGCGCTACAATTACATGGATCTGTTTTAGAAGGTGATAAGATTAAAATTCAAAGAAAAAGGACCAATATCCGCTCGTATAAGAAAAAGAAATTCACCCTCAATCCCACTCCCAAATAGACATTGCATGGTAGTCTTGACAATGTCTATTATAACTTGTTAAACATGTATTTGCTAACAACAACAGCTGTTGGAATGGAGATTATACCAAATAAAACCGCATAAAAATGCTATTCCTTCATCTGTCTCATCCTGTGACTGAAGGTCATGAAACACTCAATATTAGCAATCAATGGTTCACAAAGTACGGATTATTCGATGTACTTTTTAGATAGTTTAATTGCATTGTGATCTGATGAGATTTCTCAATGGCTCTTTCTTTTTCTACAATTTTGAAATTTGCATTAAAAATAACAATCATTTGTAAGTTGTAGATAGGCAGTGAAAAAATAACTAGTTTATAGTTCCTGGCTTTAAACCATTGAAGCATCCATACACACAAGCCGGCAAACCTATTCAGGATCGACAAGACACAAGTCTCATCCGTACTCGTTGTTTGGACAACTATAATCTTTTGTTCTCTTTATTTTTCATTTTTTTTTGCAAGCTCAGTAATTTATGGATGAATGAGAAATTTGAAGAACTATGTATTGCCTGTCGTACTGGGGATCTTCCTAATGTCGACAGACTAATTTCTTCTGGAATAAATCTTAATTCGGTGGATAAGTTTGACAACTCCCCTTTGTTTTTAGCAAGTCTTTGTGGGCATGAAGAAGTGGTCAGTTTACTATTAAGAAGTGGTGCTATTTGTGATAGAGATAGACATGAAGGTGCCAGATGTATTTATGGTGCATTGACAGATTCGATCAGGGATCTTCTTTTAAGTTATGATATTTCAAAGGCTGTGGATATGAACCAACCATTTGCTACTCATATTTCATCTCTTCTCAATGTTAATCCAAAGTTAAATACATTTGATACAACCTTCGAGATTAAATTACGTCAACCTGCGAATGATGTTTCTCCTAGTGAGATGAAAAATTCTAATAGGAGCTCTCAAGTCACTATAATAAAGGCACACAGATTTTTGATTCATGCTAGATGTCCTAAATTCTTTGATGTAGTTTGTAAGGGACAAGAACACCAATCTGTGATAAAAATTAATAGTGATATACCAGCTTATATTTTCGATATTTTATTAAAATTCATATATCTGGTTCCTGTTTTGCACACCATCAAACACGATGACTATACCCTCCTGATCAAATTAGCGAATGAGTTAGAAATGGATAATCTGACTGTATTCTTGAATAAAGCAAAACATACAGCAGACCCATCAGAGAAATCAGCATTAATGCTAGAAAATCAATATGAATTTACTTCCATTGCCAAACAGCAATTATCTGAGTTTGTTGATTCATACATTATAAAGAACAGTACTTCAGTGTCCGAGAATTCAATTCAAGAGGTAGTTCATGCATTGAGCAATTGTCAAGCGTATCCTGATATAGTGATACGTGTAAAAGATGGAAATGGAAACTCTAAGATATATCCCTGCCATTTGTCAATATTACTACGTTCTGACTACTTCAAAGGCATGTTTGTGGGTCCATTCAAAGAGCTCAAGGAGCATACACGATCCATAACTTATCAAGGGCATGACTCTTCAATGTTACAAATTCTTGATGTGCCTACATATAATTTTGAAATTTTTGAGATAACTTTGAGATATCTTTATTATGATGAGTTTAATATACCCTGGAATTCTGCTATGGAAGTTATCCTTTTAAGTGATTTTCTTTTGATTAACCGGCTAAAATCTCTCGCTGCCACAGTAATAACTCAAAGTAAAGAGATACTACAGGAGTATTCTATTTTTGACATCTTATATTTTGCATGGTCAACTAGGTTGGAGCGTCTCGAAGAATACGTAGCCAAAAACGTTGCCATTCATATTAAGGAAATCTACCAGAAAAAGGAATTCAAAGAAGCAATCATTCGAAGTTCCCAAAGAATCTCTGATCGTCAAGAAACAGATACCATTGAATTTACAGACGACATTAGATTTTATTTACTGGAAAAATATAATTTTGAACCAGAAGATATTCCATTCTTTGAAGAGGAAGGGGAAGATGATAACTTTGTGATAGAGAGTGGCTATCTAGATTACAAGTATGACATGTCCCTGGTCGAAGGTGTCTTACAGGAGTTAGGACTAGATGCTTAAATTGTTTTTCTCGATAGCAGATATGTTCTGTCGAGAAAGAGCTTTTTGCATATTTCATCGAACATGTTGTTTTAAATATGTATCTACGTTTTTATTCTTATTCACATTATATAGTATAGTTAAAAGCCCTTCGATATCAATTTAATAATGGCATGGAACAGTAGCTGAATACAACTTATTTCTTTTTACTGCCTCCTTTTCCCTTCGTCTTATTGCCCTTTCCCTTGGCTTGCTTGCTATTCCTCCCATTTTGAGATCCCGGAAGGGAAATGTTCAATTTATCGACTGGAAGAATGGTGACTATTTCCTGTGCTTTAACACCCTTGATTATTTCGTGTTCAAAAGGCCAGTCTAAGCCTTTATCAGTTTTGGTCTTGTCCATTTCCCTGTTCAGGAAGAAATGTAAAATCTCATTTATTGATTTTGTCTTTTTTGCATTACCAGGCTGAACTTTAACTTTATATTTGTTTTTCAATAAAGCAGGCCATGGAGCAAAGACAGGAACAACATCCACAACTTCATCATCGGGGGAAAGCGAATCACGTAATTGCTCTTTAATTTGAGAGAAGTTAATCTCAACTTTCTCAGTATCAATGAATTGCAGTGCTTGGTTCACCTTTTGTTTCTCACGTCTCGCTTTTCTATATTCTTTTTGAGACTGTTTGGTAATTTCTTCTTGCTCCTTCTTTTCCTTTTTCTCAATCCCTTTCAATGTTCCCAATGCTTCTAAACGGATCATTCTTTCCATTTCATCTTGGTCCTTATATTTTTTTTGCATCTTTTTCAACTTACCCTTCTTACCACGAACGTTCTTCTTCATGCTATCTACAATACTTGTGGCAACACTGACTGATTTATCAGTAACACTAACTTTGTCGTCGTCTTCTTCATTTCCTGAAACGTTGCCGTCGTCAATATACTCAGACTTATCACCCCCTTCAATTTCAGATATTTCAATGTGGTCTGAAGGCATTCCAGAATCAGCGGCATCTAACTCTTCTGTTTTTTCTTTCTCACCTTCAAGAGTATGAATAGGCGAGGAACTATTTTTATTGGGAATTGTACCATCTTCTGTGGCATTTATGTCATTGGGAGTTTTCACTTTCCATAGAAAACCCAGACCCATAACTAGTTGAGATGGTGCTAATGTGTTCCTGCTATGTTCGTCCTTGACTCTATAACTACCAGCTGGAAGTACTTCATTGTCATGATCACTAAACTTGCTTACATTGCCAGCTTTACACCACCACGCAGATGCAGATAGTTTTTTAGACCAGGCTTCACTAGAAGACATACAGAACATACCGGCTTGCATCAGTGTGTTAGGTGGAATTTCCGTTTGTGCTGGATTCTTAATCCATGCCACAGTATTGAAACTATTTGACACAAAAATGTCGTCATCATCGATATACTTACTGTAAATCTGATCGGTTTCAATTGGACTTTTACCCATCAAGACTAAATACCCTTCGCTGGAGATGAACCAGTAATACTTTTCAAAGAAATATGGATGTCTGACCTTTTTTAAAACATCATGACTTTCTTTCAATTTCTTCTTCAGCTGTTGATTAACCTTTATTTCAATGTTTTTCATCGCCATTCCAATATTTTGTTCTACTTTCTTCTGTTTCTCAACTGTCGATTTTTTAATGCTAAAATATTCACTGGCATTAGCATAAGAGGAAAGGGCCAGATCAATAGTAACTATTACACATTTGTCATCCTTACTGTTAGAGGTCCTTGCTTTAGCTTGGTCGTAACTCTCATCTGACCCTGATTCGTTTTCGCTGTCTGAATCACTGTCTGAGTCACTATCTGAAGTATCAGAAGATGTGTCGCTATCAGAGCCACTACTGTCAGTTTCTTCATGGTAATCATCTTCTTCTAATAACTTTATATCAATCTTATTTTGCTCCAGTTTTAAAGGAAGTTTAATCAGTTGAGCAATTTTATTTTTTTTCTTTTGTTCTGTCTTGATTAATTTTTCAATAGTACTCCAATCGAGCTGTTGGTCAATCAAACCTTGGACAGCAGCTTTAGCTTCTTCGATTTTATCAGCATGAGTAATGATTAAATTACCTTTTCTTTCGTTAGCAGTTTGTATATCTTGTAATGTTTGGATTCTCTTCTCGTTTTCAGAACGAGCATCGTCTAGTTTCTTCTTTGCAATATGCTCTTGCGCTTGGATTTTAAGCGCATACTTTGAGGATTCTACAGTTGAAAAGAAAATATCTAGTGTCTTGTTATAAGGTCCTTCCACTTCTACTATCTTTTTGGCTTCGGAATCGAGTAAATATGGTTTAAACGGATGGAAACTATCATTAATGTACTCCAAATCCGGTTGATCACGTTCTGAAACATAGTTTGGGTTCTCTTGTGTTACAATATAGCCAACACCTGCCTTGTGTTCGATTAAGTCCAAGTATTCCCGTTGTGTTTCATTGAGAATATCACAAATTAAATCTAATTGTTCAAAATATTTAGACGATGGTTCAGAGGATTTGATATCGTGTTTTTTTAGATTCTTGGATAGTAAATCAGAAGATAAATGAGGGGCCTGACTTAGTAATAATCTATGGATACTTCTTTTCTTTTCATTTACTTTGGATCTAGCCAGGAAATCTTTCTCGTTTTGAAACCATGATTCAACTAATTCCTTATTGAATGCATCTGGGATCGACCCATGTGGTTCAGCTTCACTAGTGAAAAGAGACATATCAAACATTTCGTATTTCTCCCCAACTTTGTTTTCATGTTCTTTAACAATTCTTTGCAAAGTCAAAATTTTAAAGTCTTCATCTAATAAAATAACGTTACCAGCACTAAAGAATTCTAGTACTAAATAGTTTTTACCTTCTGCAAATTGGAACACAATAATTCTATCATTCGAAACCTGTCTAAGTGCAGTTAATCTCTTTGCCTTCAAATGTTTTCTTAATTTAGCCACGAAACCAGATGGGACTGGTGGAGTCGGTCTAGTGAATTCAGTGGTGTGGATTTTAAGCCCACAATCAACAACAACATTAATCTTAGAGTCTGGCTTATTGAATTTCAATAAAAATTGTCTACTTGAGTCAGCAATATTATAGATATTGTTCAATCTGTATGATTCAATGGAATCTCTCAATTCAACAGTTAGAAGTTGTAAATCTAGAGCACTAATTCTTTGCTTCATGATGAGATTCTGTTTCTGTAAATTGTCCAAGAAGCTAATTGATAAGGAATCAAGCTTGAATTCAGTTTACCTACAGTTGTGGTGGCAAAGGGTTTTTAATGTTGTTGTCCCGATAGAGAAAGAGTGATAAACTGTTCAGTTATTTACTAGATTTAAAACTTTCGTACATAGTAAAATCCAAAAAACAAAAATTATAGCGACAGCAATTTCAAATTTTAGAGAAGTAGTTGACATACATTATATTGATTCAAATAGAAGTAAAATTTGTGCCAATATTCAGTCAAACTAACATCAATTGATAGAGAAATGCTTTAGGTAATAATTAAATCAAGTAATCACCACTCTCTGTTTCTCTTTATCGATAATAAGGAAGATACGCTGTAAGTTGACTTAAAGATCCCAGCATGCAAGCGCATAACAATGATTCATATATATATATATATATATGTAAGTTGTCGAGGTATAATATGTACATTAGCGCCATGTATAGATGTTTTATAGCTTATTTCAATGTGTGGAAAGTTACTCGTCTAAGAAAACTGTTCCAATCTACTGTTTAAAGATCGATTACTCATATTCCGCACTGTATAACCTTTGTTTCAATAGGTATCATATATATAGGAGGTTATGATTATACCAGCACATTCACACGTATCTATCCTATACCATGGGTAATCTCTCTAAGTTTTGGAGGAGCGTAAACCTCTAGATGATTTGAAGTAGAAAAGAAAGCAATCTTCACTTCAAAATTATCTATTCTTATTTCCTCGAGATAGGGAGAATGCTGATAACAATAGTATATCTAGTATCATCATATTCTACATAATCAGAAATTGATTATAACATCTGTCACTAAGAATGGTATGATGAAAGCCAAAAAAAAATATTCAATAGTTATACAATAAGCTAATGATATATCCCCGATAGGTCTTTTGGGGCTAATCAGTTCCCCTAGCTTAAAATGATTAGAACTTGTCCATTTGCAAAGATCACTACTCTAGTAAAGACTATAGAATACGGTAATATATCAAATTAATATAAGAAAGTAATACAGTTGATCCTAATATTAAGTGAAAGAAAAGTTTCTTTAGCTAAACAGCTATAAACGTATAAAAACAAGAAACTTTCTTACTTGAAATAAAGTTATCGTAATACATCGATATACAGGACTCTTACCCTTTCCCTACTAATTCTTCTTGTTATCTCTACTCATTATTGGCTTGTTATTGTATGGCTCAATTCTCCTGCTATACTACTACTGTGAAGATATAATCCGTACCCCAATGTCAGGCGTGCAGATATCGTAACGTACGATGAGAGAAGAGTCTTCCAAGAAAAACTTTTCTTTCATCGACTATTTAAAGAGCAGTTGCTCTTTAATGTACATTATATAACTAATATCTTACTCTCTACCATGTATAGAAGAGGCTAAGGTCTACTTATAAGATTTATACCAGTAATAGCTACGTACGTATCTATCCTACATTATGGGTGATCTCACTAACTTCATAAGTGAGGTTAGATCTTTACAATGTTAGATCTTTACAGTATCCTGGCATGCCCATCAAACTTCAAAGATTTGGAAAAGAGAATTAGAAGGAACTCTTTTCTCAATGTTTGCATCTCTAAACGAATATTATAGGTCTGAACTTTACAAAATTACTGAAAACAACGACTTAGTTACAAGTCATCCTCCTGCAATCGATACCATTTGTCTAATATAATATTGTTCTGATGGGAATGCTTAAAGCCACCACATCTGAGACTATTAAAAAGGACATCAGTAAATGGTACAAAAAAGGTGCCAATACTGATGAGAACATTGCCAAATCTATAATCAAACGGTTAGAGATTGTTTATGGCACAATGACGTTTGAAGATACTTTCAAGTTAGTACTAGATTTTCAAATTAATTGGATAAATGGCTACTCAGAAGGAGTAGAACAATTCTTCAATGTGGCCGTGACCGCATTTGAATCACCAATTCTTTTCAGGTCTGCGATACTTCTACTCACTGGAAGTGAAGATGTAAAAGAAGAAATGTTAAGGTGGCCATATTTACGTAGACTCTCTTCTCTAACTTTGTCACCTCCACTGACTAGAAGCATTGCAGCTCTGAAAAGAATTGGTGATTGCATTGCTTTCATGGAACCATTATAGGACTTTTCTACTTCTTCTGAATAGCCCTTAGTCCACTTAATTTGATAGTCTAACACCAATTTGAAGGTATCTTCAAACGTCATTGTGCCGTACACAATTTCTAACCGTTTGATGATATTTTAGCAATGTTCTCATCAGTACTGGCACCTTTCTTGTACCATTTATTGATTTCCTTTTTAATAGGTCCAGATGTAGTGCATTTTAGCATGTCCAACAGAACTAGATTATATTTTAAACGAACAGTAGCAATCGTAGGAGGATGGATTACTACTAGGTCATTATTGTCGGTAATTTCATGAAATTCCGACCTATAGTATTCGTTTAAAGGTGCGAACATTGAAAAAAGTTTTGTTTCAAATTCCATCTTCCATTCATGGAAGTTTGAAGAGCCTTCTAGGATAGGATCAAATTCGACAGCGATACGCTCAGGGCTCATAACCTGTAAAGTTCTGACATCGCTCTTGAACTTAGAGAGATCACTCATAATGTAGGTCAGATACTTACGTAGTTATTACTGGTATAAATCTTATGAGTAAACCTCCAGTTTTCTAAATAGGATAATTAGTAAAACATAGGCTATATAGTTGTATAGATAATAAGATAACGTTCTTAACAAAGGAGAGAGTATAAAATTATCTTAGAAGAAAACTTCTGCTTGTGTCATGTGACCCAGAGTACAGAATATATCTCGAATTCATCTTTTTCGTTAATAGTTATCTCTACTAACTTTAGTCATATACACACTTTATACGACAAATGTTTTAAATATTTAATTAAGGACCTTCCAAATAATGCTCTAATCTATTTTTAAAAATCAAGATTAAAAAACAATTAATTTTAGTCACCTGATATTATAATACCGAAAAAGTGAAAAGTGATATATTTGATATTTAAAAAATAGAAAAAATTAAGCTAAAGGAAACTTGCTTTCACCTCTTTTCAGACTTTTAAGTAAAACAAGAAGTTACAGAACTTCAAGGAAAAATAAAAGATTTTAATGATCTAAGGAAGGTTTTGGTTAATATCTATATATATACTCAATTCCTGCTTACGACAGCAGTGATTTCCCTTCCTTAAAAAAAATCTTTGAAGGTTTGGATGATCCACAGAAAATGTATGTATAATACATAGAAAGAAACCTAACAGCAAGGAAGAAAATGAAACAATCAATGCTGGATCTCTAAAGTGTGAGTAACACCAGTAACTTTGACAGGCAACCTGTCAAAAAACCTTGCTCTGTAATATTAATCTAATTTAAGGATGAATCGTAAAGCGTTTAGTTTTCCATTACAACACTAAATTTTTTGACTCTTTAAAGGATGTACCGTAACTTTAAGGTCAGTGACTTCTGTTTGATAATGAATATACTGTTTATAAACGAGTAGGTGAGGGGGGTTCATGTTTGGGTTTGAATAAGGAAAGTACCTAAATCTCGATATAAGTGGTGGCTGGTTGTGAGCTGGATTTGTTCTTAAAGTTGTCTAGTCCACAAATCTCATAATAGAGATACTCAACTCATCTGTAAAGCAAATCCCAAATAGGTTTGAAATGGGGTTTGGATAGTACCTTCATTTATTCTGGGTCTTCTGGGTCCTATCCAGATTAAGATGGGGTGAATTTTTTTGTTTTTTGTTTTTTTGATAATATTTTTGTTTTTTTATAAATCAGATGGCTGGAGCGAAGAGGTATATGAAACAACTTTGAGTGATACTAGGTATAAAAACAAGACGATCAATCAGTAAACTATACATTATTGATAAAGAATACAATGGTAAATGTTGAGAAATTAGCCGATGAAGTGTTAGAGTTTTATTCCAAACGAATTGAAACAAACTATAGAATTGGGGTGGTTTTAGTAGGGCCCCCAGGATCAGGAAAATCCACCATAGCCAATAAGTTGAGGGATACCATAAACACACGATATGCACAATATATGAGTGAGCATCCTCTACCAAAATTACCCCAACTGGATGTGACTGCGAAGGATATTTTGGACAGTGTTAACAACCTAGTGTATGATATAGAGGAAATATCGAAGTCTCAAAAAGAAACCTTAGATAAAAATGAGGGTATTATACCTGAAGTGATTGAAAATCATAACTTTAAGCCTATGAAAAGAACTATTCATGATAGTACAGTGGTTATTGGTAGGGGTGGCATTTCAAATGCTATAAGAATATCCCCACCAACTTCAGAGTCGAGCAATAAGTGCGATAATATAGTAGAAGTGATCCCAATGGATGGTTTTCACCTAACTAGAAAATGTCTAGATAATTTTGTGGATCCAACTACTGCTCATAAAAGGAGAGGTTCACCAAGCACATTTGACAGTAATAATTTCCTACAGTTGGTTCGCATAATTTCCAAAACCATGACACTCAGTCCACCAGAGTTTAAAAAACAATCAAACATATTAAGTAATATCGCTCAAACCTCGAGAAACGATCTTCCAACTATATATGTTCCTGGGTTTGATCATTCATTGAAGGACCCAACTCCCGACCAATATTGCATTTCCAGTTCTGCAAGGATTCTAATCATTGAAGGGCTCTATCTATTTCACAACGAAGAGAATTGGAAAGAAGTATACCCTACTCTCGAAAGCACTAAAGCAATATTTCCGTGCTACATTGAAATTGATCTTGATGCCATAGAAATGCGAATTGCCAAAAGACATCTGGCAAGTGGGCTTGTTGATACCCTCGAAGCTGGTCGTAAAAAATGTGGTGAAAATGATCTTTTAAATGCCCAGTTGGTAGTCGGTAATAAGATGGAAATCAATGGTCTCCATGTCATTCGCAATGATTAATGTGAAGAGTGGTTGCTGTTGTTTTTGATCCAGTATCAATCGAACCTTATGTACCTCTTGGGAAAGGGAAACTCAGTGAACATTCATTATTGTAAGTCTTTACAGACTTTCGACTTATATAATATTATTTCATATATATTGAACAATGACATAATGTATTTAGGCACATGTTATTAGAGATGGAGGATGCAATGGTGGGAGCATGAGCCAAAAATATTTCCACAACTCCAAATTTATCAAGATATTCTGATAAAAAAGGGTAATTTTACTCTACCATGATACTCTCCCGTAATCTCTGTAAGGCAAAAACTGGTGAGAGCTACTAGCAGCACCTCTAGAGATTATGAATTATTGTATAATGAAAGTAGTACTTTAATCATCCAAAATAGAACATATGATTCGGTAGACTTTAAGGATATGAAAAACTTTCTGGATTCCCTCTGTGTTTGCTACATATTCTTGAAATTCCATATTTTCATGATTCAAAAGAATAGTTGAAAACTGTTGTCTTATTTCTTCAAGGGTGCTGTTCTGGTATTGTAAAATATCATCTCTTAGCAGGTTGATCACTTTGGAAAGACTATCCTCGTGATGCTTTAACGTGAGGACTGAGCAAGATGATATTTCTTGTTTTTTAGCCAGCAACTCTTGTAGCATCTTATTTTGTCTTTTTAATTGAGAGATATAGTCATTTGACTCCTTTGGATCATCATTTATGGTAGTGGGTGGTGCCAAGTCTGGAGAATTCCTACTCAAAAATAATTCAAAAATAGAAATATCCTTTATGATATTTTCCCTCATCTTCTCTGGATCTCGATTAAGTTTATTTGTAAGCATATCAATGCTTTCCACGATGCTGTCTTTTATGTGCTGGTTCTGTTTTGTTTGGAATCTTAGCTGATTGATCAAGGTGTACATATACTTGAGATTCTCATTTTGCTGGCTCATGTATAGCTGACCCTGGCTTGCAAGTGAGTTAGGTTGTTGTGGAAGCTGTGTTCCACCATTGTTATCCTGCATTGGAAATGATGTTTTATAAATAGGGAATATGTAAATCCCTAGGATGATTAGTTAAGCTGACTTTCTTAATGTACTAGAAATTCACGTTGGTATCCGTTTGGTGTTTATTTGATGGTTGTTTTTTTTTGTTTTTAAAACAGCATAGTAATGGGAAATGTTTCCTGAGATACTGCTGAGAAAATACACATCTACTATGGGAAAGTATACTGAAGGGAGACCAGATGTTTTTGGTATCCCTGTCATATGTTATATGTGTTTAGGACAAGAAGAAAGTTCTTGTTACCTGGAACAAGAAAATACTAAGTAAGACTGGGACAGATTTTAAATTTTAAGAAGCAAGGAATAAACAACGTAAGAAGGTAACTAACATTGTCTGAGGTATATTAAGAATGCAGTCAACCTGTGGATATCTCACTGTATGGCATCACACCAAGAGTGGAGATTTCCATCTATCAATTTGCATTGTTTCATCTTCTGATGTTGTTCTAAGTGTTTTTTTGGGTATGCATAATTACCCTACACTTGTAGTTGCCTTGTAGCTCTAATATTTTAACACCTTCTTAGACACTACAAACCCCGGTGAGTATACTATGGCAGAAAAGTGACTCATATGCGTGATGGACCCCATAGTATTTAACTAACAGGTTGTTTTTCCAAAATCAATTAATTCGGACTTCATGGCCAAGTTGGTTAAGGCGTGCGACTGTTAATCGCAAGATCGTGAGTTCAACCCTCACTGAGGTCGAATTATTTTTTTCTCTTTTTTGAGAAATATCTAGGCGCTTAAAATGGTTTTAGTTTAAGCGTGTTCACTTCTAAGGGAACCCAAAGTTTGAGAGAAATATATTCCAAAACTATTAAAAATGGATCAATCTAATCTTTCCAGTTTTATTAAAGCCAAAATATTTGAAGAAGATTCTTTCAAAGACGGAGACAAGGAATATTCTCATGATGGTAACTCGCGAAGGGAAAGCTCTGAGTTATTACAGGAGCGCCAATCAAGGATCTTCAAACCATCCCAGGCTTTGAAGTCAAGTCAAAAAAGAAATAAGAATTGGTCCTCATCAAGAAAGTTACTATTGCAAACTAGGCAAAGCCGTTGTACAACAACAAAAAATGGACCGATAAGCAGATTGATTACAAACACAGAGTTTGTCGTATGTTCAATTTTTGAGATCCCAAACCCACTGTCAACAAAAGTTGGTAGTTGTATTCTTAATTATGATACTGGTGAACTAATTCTTTCTGAAGTAATTGACTCTCAAATATTCATCAGAACTTTAAACAAAATCCAAGTATATGAGCCCACCACAATCATTTTACCAAATACCTCGATAACACCTCGTATGTCTAAACTAGCTACTATTTTAAGACGTAATATTTCCGAGGGAGTTAAAATAAAAGAGGTTCCCAATAAAAAATTCTCGGTTGAAGGTGGTATTGATATCCTGAAAGAATATAATCTTAATAAAGAAAGATTAAACAGTTTGACAGAGAGTCTATTTGAAAGTGATTTTGCACTAGCTGCAGCTGCAGCTGCTATTTGGTTCTTCAAGAATAATCAAGACAACAAAATATCCCATAAAGATTTAGCCTTCCGGTATTTTAGAATTCGCTTTGAATATCCAGAAGATACGATGCTCATTGACTCTAAGACAATAAAGGGATTAGAATTAGTGGAAAATAAGAACACCAAAAACGGATTATCCTTCTTTAGTTTCCTAGATAGTACAGTAACACCTATGGGGAAGAGGTTGTTAAGAAATAATATCTTGCAGCCTCTCACAAAGGAAGAGAATATATCCTTAAGGTTGGATGCTGTCATGGAACTTGTCAAAAACAGAAAGGATTTAACTAGGTTAGTAAACGAATTGAAGACGGTAGAAGATTTGGATAGTCTGTTTTCAAAACTACTTTCCTTTTCCAATGCAAATATCGAAGCTGAACAAAAGATAAATTATATATTAGTTCTGAAAAAAACTATTTTCACTTCACAAAAATTATCTGAAATATTAAAAGAGTGTGACATCCAAACAACATTGCTCAAAGAGATAACACACATACTCAGTAACAATACATTGTGTGTTATACTAAACTTGATCAATAAAAACATCAATGAAGACTGTGTCTGGGCAAATACAAACTTGGAAATTCAAAAACAAAGGTGTTATGCAGTTAAAAGTGGTTCTAATGGTTTATTGAAGGCATCACGGGAAATATACAAAAACATTACTCATGAAATTTTAAAAGAGGTAAAAGCACTGAATGACAAATATGGTGTTGAGATTGATTATTCATATGAGGCAAGGAGAGGTTTTTACCTAAAAATTAAAAAAACAACCGACTCAGATATTGATGATCTTCCTCCTATATTTATTAATAGGGGCTCAAAAAAAGCTTGCGTGGAGTGTTCTACAATAGAGTTAGTGAAAGCGAATGCCCGTTTGAGAGAGACATTGAGCCAGATTTCGAATCTCAGCGAACAGGTTCTCAATAATCTTTTTCAAGAGATCAAGAAGGAAAACATGTCTCCTCTATTTATGGTAGCTGAAGCCATTGCTTTATTAGATTTGCTTTGTTGTTTTGCAATCAATACTTTAAAACATGATTATTGTAAACCAATATTTGCAAACATGCTACACGTAAAAGCGGGAAAGCATCCAGTTCTCGATAATTTTATCACCTCTTTTATTCCCAATGATATATTGAGCATTAGGGACAGTTCCAACTTCCATATTATTACTGGTTGTAACGCAAGTGGGAAATCTGTATATTTGAAACAAATTGCACTACTCTCAATTATGGCACAGATTGGATGTTTTGTACCTGCTCAATCTGGAATGTTTCCTGTTTTCAAAAACCTTCATGCAAGGGTTTGTAATGATACAATGGAAGTTAGTACTTCCAATTTTGCCTTTGAAATGAAGGAAATGGCATATTTTTTGGATAATATTTCAAGTGAATCATTGCTAGTTATCGATGAATTGGGGAGGGGCTCGAGTGTAAATGAAGGTTTAGCAATTTGTTTGGCAACCCTAGAATATTTACTGACCATTAAGAATACGGTCTTTGTTTCAACACATTTTAAAGATTTACCTAGCTTGTTAAAGACAAAACTACAGGTGGTGCATTTAGATATGAAAGCAGAAATTGATGATTCTCATAACTTAAACATGCTATACCGTCTTTCTAACACCATAACTGGAATACCAAACTACGGGATTCTTATGGTTCAAGATATTATGAATGAAGTAATTATTAAAGATGCCTTCAGAATAGCAAATCTCTTGCTAAAATCCAAAGTGTCTACAAGCCAAAGTCATAACTGTAAACCCAATGTTGATGTGGAATACTTAAATCAAATGAAAAAGGTTAATAATGCTGTTTCAGTTATCTCATCATTTCTTTCCACCAACAAAGATATATCTTCTGCAGATTTGAAAGATGTCCAGATTAAGATCGTAGAGAACATGTAGGTTGAAGTATTGCTAATATATATATATATATATATATTGTACTATGCATAGAACTCGCTAAGAACGTTCATATTTACGGAATATACATGTTTGAAGTTATTATTATCTACCAACTAATTAGAAACACCCACCAATCTAAATAGCGCTTGCTCAATAGGCTTCAATCTGTCTGGAAGGTCATTGTTAGAGAAGTGAGTATCTAGTGTGCTTACGTTCCCCTGGTTTTGGGCAGCTGTTCTAAATGCAACAATAAAGTTGATTATTAAGGTGACAGATAAAACTACTGCAACAATCATTGGACCTAATGGGGCATCAAGGTGTTGACCACTTCTTGCTCTAATAACATTTAGTCTCTTTAGATAGGTTCTATAAGACCAAACAGCACAGAAGATTGTTAGACCAAAATACACGTATGCCAGATACGTAGCCAAGCGAGGAAAAGCAGCTTTTTTCACTGAATTATAGATGGAAAATGTCAAAACACTTAATAACGAGGTAACACTTAACCAACGATTAAATGTTCTCTCGTTAGCCAGCCAAACCTTGGCCTCTACTTTAATAGGACCAGCATTCTTGATAAGGCTAGTAGGTTTCTTGACCCCTTCTGGTAATCCAATTTCTTCATCTTCAGAATCAACACCAACCAATTTAGCACCGCCACCAGTTAAAATTTTCAAAAATGTAGGTTCCTGTCTTTGCCTCTCGTGACGTCTCCCTGTTAGAGAAGTGGTATTTTCTTCATCGGATGATTCATGATCTTCCAAATCTGCTTCGTCAGTGTCACTTAGATGTAGTCTATTTGCCTCATTCTCAAAACTGTCTTTGGATGGCAAAACGTTCTGGATCTTTGATAGTCTTCTCATGCCATCTAGCTTTGCTTGAATCTCCTTTTGCTTTTGAATCTTTTTCTTTTCTTCTTCATAAGCTTCACTTGGGTTTCTTCTGATATCATTTTCAAGATCAGGTAGCCAAAATGGTAAGATATCAAGTCTCTCATAATCACCAAATAAGGAAGCCAAACCTTGAATAAACAAGGAGAAATTTGGAACCTCTTTCACTAGATGAGAATTTGTCAAATCAGCAATCCATTGGCCATGCTTTGTTGGTAATTTGATATTAGCAAAACTGGAACCGCTACCATTCCACGTTTGATTATTTGAATTTTTGATCTTCACCTCCATGACAGAGAAGGGGAATTTAGCGTATTCACCTTTTCTCAATAATTTCATCGGATTTGCAACATTAGAATCAATATCAGTTCTATGCCAACTCTTTGGATCTCTGATTGGTCTTTGTTTATCAAAGGCATCTTCTCTAATGAAGGAAATATCCGAATCAATGGTGATTCTAATTCTATCATCCCCAGGAATTTGGAATGCAGTACGATGATATACGGTTCTTAACACAGGTTGTAGTTCTTCTTGCATGATGAATCTCTGTATTTCATCAATCTCACTTGATAATTTGTTTAATTCAACATCAATTGCACCGTTATCCTTCAATCTTTTCAAAAATTTCTCTTTATATTTGAAATCATTATTGAATATAAACCCGTTCAAATATTTTGACTTCATTTTTAATTTGGTGACATCAAAGTCCTTTTTGCCATCTTCACGTTCTATAGAAACCCTTTTCTCTAAGAAAATATCTGGTTTATTGGTCAATTTACCAATCCATCTTAATCTTAAAGTTGGAGCAGAGCTGTTTTTTAGTAGTTTATTATTATAAAGCTCGAAATATTCATTATCAAAGTAGACCACAGTAATGGTTGGGTCGAACGATTTAGAAGATAAGTTGGGTTTTCTTTCGTTGTTGCTCCCACTGGAATGTGAAGAGTACGAGTCATCTTCACGAACAATAATATCATTTTCAAATTCATCAATAATATTATCATTTTCACTTGGGGCTGGAGCATAGACTAAGACAGGTAAATGCCTTAAGATCCTTGTTTTCACTTCCATTAAATTATCCTCATGCACCCAAAATTTAAATGTTTGAAACTCCATTTGACTCTCATCCACTGACCCAACATTTGACAGTTTTGAAGTACTTGCTAAAGACTGTGATGTTGTCTCAAAGTTACCTCTTAAGATATTATAGAGAAACGAGATTCTATATAATAGTGGGGAATACTCTTCAGAGTGGAATGGCAATTCTTTCAATCTAACTTGTAATAAAGCCTTTACTGAAGGATATTTAGGGTGTAGTTTATCGTGTTTTTTGACGATCTTAACAAAACCAGTAAAATTTAGTCTTGAAAAATTATCTAGTTCTTGGGCTTCAGTAAGACACACTTCTAACACCTGCCTAAATGTATCAGAGTTCAGAATTTTAATTTTCTCTTTGGTATCAGTTTGTTTCTCTAATTGTGTCAATCTATTCATCAAAGAATTATAGGTTTGTAATTGGAAACTATAAACTTTCTCTAATTCTTTATCCAAGGCTTCAACAAATTTGTTTTCATCATCATCGGTCCAAGCTCTATTATCTTTGTTATGACTATTGTGGTTAGCATCTCTTTCCTCATTTTCTTTCAAGAGTTCCTTTAAGCCGTCATAATTAATGTAGGAATCCTTCCAGGGGAGATACATATCAGACGCTAATTTTACTCCAAATAACATCGTTAGTCTTCTTTATTGATGTATGTAGTGACGTTTAATATTCTCCTAGATACACACACACACACTCTGCTCCTTGATTGATTTGGAAAAGCTTATCGAGGTTGTTACCTCCTTTTATCATTGAATGAAATTGTAATTTCAAACTCTTTGGTCTTTAAATTCAGTTTATTTTTTTTATTTTTTTTTATTTTTTTAGTGATTTTAGTAGGAAAACTATAATCTGGACATAATAAACGTGGTGAACTACAAAATATCACCGGTGAGATAGACAGAGGAAAAGCACATTTTGCTGTCTTTGGCAGGGGTATACCATCAAGAGATGATTGAAGTCGATTCATTGTAGCCTGTGAACTACATAAAGGAATAAAAAATTAAATAAAACTATATAAATTTAACTAAGCAAGTGAGGCAGTAGTGTTACAAAATGTGGAATGTTTCTTGCTTCACAAATAAAAATAATCAATCGAGGTTACAAGATATGCATACGATCGAATAAAATAGGGTGTTTATTTGTTCATTGCTTATAGAAGAACTACAGTACTACTGACGGCAGAAAAATGAGTGATAGTAAGGATAATATCAAGTCCCCAAGTGAGTAGTTCATACTAACACGACTTTCACTTTTTGATAGCCGGCAAATATAATAACACTAGTCAATCAGCAATTCAGATGTTAAAGGAAAAGTCACTGTAGTGTTGAAAGTACATTCAAGCAAAGAGACAACAAAAATCATAAACAAACAAAATAGAGGAACAGTAAGCAGGGAGATTATGTCAGTAGGATAACATAATTGTGCATAATCCATGTCTTGTTATTTTAAATAAAGCAAAATACACTCTTTTCTTCTCTTAACAGCATCCTGATTTATTATTCCCCTCCGTATGGTTATTTGATTTGATATTAATACCACCATTGTTTGAATCAGTTTGCATAGCGTTCGAACCTAATTTCTTTTGAATTGATTTGGCTAATGAGAAAAAGACTTCTTTGACATTTGAATCGTCTTTAGCACTGGATTCCATGAATGGGATGTTTAATTCGCTAGCCAAACTCTCCCCTTGTTCATATGAGATAACTCTTGTATCCATATCACTTTTATTCCCCACCAATAAAATTTGGGCATCTTCATTAGAATGCTCTGTCACCGTCTTGTACCACTGCTTTATATTATTAAATGTTCTTTCATCGGTTACATCATATACTATAATAATCCCCATTGCACCACGATAATATGCTGTGGTAATCGTTCTAAATCTTTCTTGACCAGCAGTATCCCATAATTGCAATTTTACTTTCTTACCATTAAGATCTACTGTCTTGATCTTAAAATCAATTCCAATAGTGGTAATGAAAGATGGATTAAAGCGATCTTCTACAAATCTGACTAACAGACACGATTTCCCTACACCCGAGTCACCAACTAATAGAATCTTCATCATAGAATCATAATTCTTCATCGAACCTGTTGATATTGTCCTTAGACCTGACATGATAGGCTATTTTTTTCGTATCTATTTTAATGTATTACTAATCAATTCTGGACTTCTTAGCTCCTAGTAAAGTTTAATCTTCTTTAATCTTAACAGTTAGATCAGTTAGATATCCAGACAAGTTTCAACCTAACTCTATCCTTCTTTAATAAGCACTCTGAGTCTGTGAAACTAAAGCAAATGCTTGGAAGATAATTGCAAAAAAATAAGAAAATAAATATTCACTGATAGAATACTGACCCTTCGTCTGTTATAAAGCCACGAGATATCTTATAGAAGTATCAATAATGTCCACACTAACCAGGTAAACAGTAACTTCTTTATTATTTGTTCTACCAGTAATCAAAGCGGCTGTCTGAAATTCCCTCCTCCTTACAATTAATCCTTGTTTTTGAAATTTGTTAAGCCATTCACTATTAAATAAAAAATAATGAAAATAATCGGTCAGTAGGATCAGACTCAGTAAAGTACATCAAACCTACCAAAAGGCCCAATGACTACAGACCGATATATGAAATAAAAAGAATTGTTAATCTACAAATATAAATATAAAATAAACACATCAAATAACGTCTTATGCATAGTAACTTCTCCATAAGACACCTTCCAAATCTTCTAATTCTTCGCTGGTGAAGACAGTTCTGTCAAACGTCCATGTATCAACTCTCACCTTCTTGAATTCACTAATAATGTTCTTTGCAGATGTCCCCACAATCCCAGTAGTTCGAGCCCAAGAAGAAATATAACTCAATTCCTTGGGAATCCATTTAGGTAGTGGGAAGACATATGGGAACGCTGAGATTATTGCACCAATCCCTAAAACACTTGCATGAAGCTTTACATCTGTTTTTGATAGTTCTTGTTTCTTTTCCCACGAGCGGTTTGGTAAATTTTTATTGAATTTTTCTAATAATTTGGTATCTACACCTGTGTTATGAACCAATTCAGATAATAAAGAAGCGGCACAGATCCTCACTTCAACAAAACTCTCATTATAAAGTTCGTAAAGAACGAAGTCACGTATTTGGGTTATTTCGTCTTCAGATAATTGTAATAGTTGTGCAGATAGAATATACTCAATGCACGTCAATTGTACCCTGATTTGATATGATGAATTTATAGGAACCACTCTACATAACAAATCAATAATAGATTTAATGAAGGTCATCCTTAATGGCATATCTGCTAAATTCAAAAATATCTTTGTTGGATCCAATCCTGCAATCTTACAAACGTCCTTTTGGTTTAATAAATTTATTAAGAATGGGATCACACATGGTTCTATGTATGGAACTAGCAGAATTTTTGTGGGACCTTTCGACATCTCCCTGATAAAATAAAATAAGGTCGAAGCCTTATAATAATACCCGGTCTTTAAAACTTCCTGTGGAGATAAATTCATAACTTGTTTATATTCTAAGGCAGTAGACTCAAATAAATGTCTGATAAATTTGTCCAATGCGTCAGGAACAATCTTTAGTGGTAAACCTAGCCCAGATTCACCAGCAAAGTGTTCAAGGACTTGGTCTGAATTTTCTAGAGATGGATAGCTTTCTGTTTGAATTATTGTTACAAATAGTTTGGCAACATTCTCACGGACTTGATCATACGGATGATCAAACATTAAATTACTCAAAACAGCATCTCTATCAAATGATCTATATTCCAAAGACGAAATCACATTTTTTAGCAACATTAGGCGGTATGATTGATGTGTGGCGTCATCAAAATTAGTGTTAAGAAGACCTTCGATATTGAACAAATGTTTACAAAATGATTTGGATCTTCTTATGTCGATAACTGTAGGTAGCCACCAACAAAGTGTGCACCATACTTCAAAGGCATCTTGATTTAATTCATGGTCCAGGCAGTCAGCTAAAAAGCTCTCTAAAAACTTGTCTACCTTAGCTACTGTATTAGCAGATAAATATTTCGAGCCACTCATAAATGCAGCAACAATTTCGACAGACATAATCATTGACGACTTATCGGTTCGATCATAGAGCTTTTGACTTAATTCAAACATGTCTTCCAATTTAATTACCCCCTGGTATGATTCAGATAATAACATAATCAATACAAAAAAGGAGACTTCACCGCTACTAAAAGCGCCACGACCATCATTATCCTTTATCAGTGTTGAAACAATATGGTCTAGTAATTGGGTTGATAAGTTCTTGGAAAGAATCGTAATAGCCTCTATCTCGCTGACTCTAAAATTCATTTCATACTTTTCAACAGTTAAAGCCTTGAAGGGAATACCCCAACACAACCACCCAACAAAAGCTTTCGAATCAATAAAATAAGATGGTGTTTTAAAATTACACATCTCTTTCTTGAATTGCCTTGTGTATTCAGGTGACGATGTTTCAATATAATGAACAAATTGAGGATCAAAATTTGAAGAAAAGGCACTACGAATATCATAATTATAGTCTGAAAGTGACATAAACTTATTGAAAATGGACAATATGGATCTCAATGTAACGTGGATAATATGTGGATGGTTTGTAGTCATGTGAGATAAAATCACTTCCAGTGTCCTTTTATTGGTATTTGTCTCTAAACTGGACTCCAATTTGGTCACTAAGCGTGTAATAGACACAACATTCTTCCATGACATATCCTTGGATTGCTCTAAGAGGTCCAACATATTATCCCGTAATTTACTTAACTTTTCCATATATTTGGCCCTCTTTCTTTCTTTGGCAGCTTTGACCGCTTTCACTTGCAAATCAACAGACACGTCATTTGGAGCTAAAAATTCTAACATCTTCTTATCATAGAGACAGACACTAGAAGGAATCTTAATATTCGATACAAAATCGGCTATAATATTACTAGCATGCGACCCGATTTCAAATTCTTTAATTTCACTACAACGGATTAAAAGGAATAGTAATTTTTCCATGTCTTTATAATCGTTCAAAATCTTCGAACGGATCTTCTTCACCATAATGACTCTTAAGATAACCTCTAATTGTTTATGATTTCCAGACTCTAGAACTGCCTCCATTTGTTGCATCATCTGTCTGATAATAATAGAGTAAGAGCCAATCAACTGCTTCATACAATGAGCTAACGTTGACTGTCCCACCTGATGGATATCTGGGTAAACTGAAGTAGCCATAACTATAATATCATTTAGCAGTTGTATTTCTAGTTTAGAAGGATATCTGTTTGTGGAGCGCAAAAGCACCCTATTCTGATGAAAAGAATTTGCCTTTACAGCCAAATACATCCTAGTGAACGGATCAGGTTTTTGAGATAAAGTCTGAATATTTTCAATAAAATCAATGTCTAAGAAGGATGTTGGGTCGTCTGCAAATAGAGACTCTTTACCAACATCAGTGAACCACACCTTCAACCCATGTAGCAATATTTGAAATAGTTTTGTATTATTCTCGAACTTTTCAGAGAAAAGTACAAAAAGCTTGTGTATGAATAAACCGACTTTACTCCTTATCTTATGTACCTGGACATATTCAGGGTGACTTGACTTCTCTTCGATCGTTAACCCGAAGAAATAATTACATGTAAAAATATCCAAATCTCTGAAAACCAAGTTTGCATTCATTAGAGAAGCACCTCCAGCGTGACCTGGAACGGGGGTACCAACCGCCGAGGGAACTTCTGATATTGAATCATCCATCATAAAACCGTCATCCCCTTCATCACGAATGACAATTGCATCATCCTCGTACTGAGTACCAGAAGCTTGAATGTCAACTAAATATTCGTCTTCATCCTTCTCGGACCTGATCTGTTCAACATCTACATTTAAGTCATCGTTGTCACAATTCTTGTCTCTAATTTGTTTCAATAGATAAAGCTTCTCTCTATATGATGAAATATCAGATATGGTAGATTTATTCTTGTTGAAATCTGGATCAAATAGCAAACTACTTCCTGAAAGGGAATGAGTTAACACCAACACGTATTTTTGAATCAAATCTGTATAGGACTTATCATTAGAGGGCTTGGAAATTAGGACTGATATCTTATCTATACAATAATCTGATATTTTATCAAAGAAGGATACTGCAAACAACACCTCTTGTTTGGTCGGGATGTGCCACTTGAAGTTTAGATTCTTTGAATCGTATAATCTTAAATCATTTTGTAGGCCACCCCATTTTTCTTGCTTGGGAATTTTGTTTTCTTCGGAGAACAAAGAGCATCTCGTAATCTCAGTGCTTGTAAGACTTGACAAAATACTATGGACTAGTATGGAATTTAAAACGTCCAATGGAGGGTTCGATATGTTATCATAAACATATATAATGAATTCAGTTAGCTCAGGTCCAATTTCTAAGATCCTGCCATGTGCCTGTCTAAGCACATCATTCATTGCAGTTAAATAGACCACAAGTTTCACGTCTCTTTGATGAATCTCAGAGTAGCTTCTGATCGAACCAGCACCTCTTTCAATCTGGGTTTTAACATTATATATCAAAAGCTTCACCAGGTCTAAACTTATGCTCTGATCGTGTCTCACCAATGCACCTAAGGGAATAGTGACCAATTCGTAATTAGGGTCCTTCACCTTAAAAACATCATTTTCCCAGAAAGTCTTTTGAAATAAACCAGCAAAGTAGTTAAACATATCATCATCCATGGACTCAATCATAATCATGGTGGTTTGATTCACTTTAACCACAAACCCCTCATCTAATTCCACATCAACCAAGGAGAAGATCTTGTCAATATAAACCTTTAGAATATTCTTGAATTCAGTAGTGGATGCAATAAAAGCATTGGAGGAAATTTCTGCATCATATTGAAACTTTTCTCCACCACGATCTTTCAAATATGAGTAATGCTGTTGCACAAATGGTAGTGTGTAAGATTCAAATGTCAAAAAGCTGTCTTTAGGTACCATGTTAGAGATTGGAACAAAACAACAGGTAGAAGCAAGTGCGTTAATTATCTGGCTTGTAAGGGCAAGGTCATTGGGATCAATCTTTGCCACCAAAAGTGATAGGATATTTGTAACATGAACCTGGTACAATTTATCAGAAACTAAAAATCTAGAAGCCCTTGTTAATTGTTTAAGAGATGAAATAACTCTATGTCTTGAATTGACATACTCGTCTGCCAAAAAATCATAGATATCTTCTAGGACATGGTCAAATATTAGATATTTTCTGTTAGAATCCAAATCTAAGAGATATGAAAAACAGGATATGTAGAAGTTGGAGATATCTTGATTCTTATTTTGGGCCCCAGTTGTTAAAATGTTGAAAAATAGATCAATAATTCTATCATTACATTCTTTTGTTAAGCACAGGCCAACTCCCTTGATTTTACCCATGTCTGCCTGCTCTTTTTCATACTGAATCCTTCTATGATACAGCTTGATAAAACAGTGGACAAACTTAGCTATTGGTTTTGTCCAGAACCCACTGTTTGATGGATGAACAAATGTCTCGATCGTTTTAATTAATTTGGATAGTTTGGAGAAAATTTCTTCATTATTTGAACCACTAAAACTGTAAATGAAAGGTTGTACAGTTCTTGAATATGAGTGTATCTGGGCGTTTGATCTTAAATGGCCTTGTAATCTGTTGAACATAAAGGTCATTTGTTCCTCTGTGAAAATACCAAACTTACCGAAATGGACATTGTACTCAGATAAATGTTCAGTTCCATTTTCTAATAATCTCATATACACATCATCTGCAACATCACCAACAAATTCATACAAGTGAGTGTCTACAGCTACTGAAGCACTTACAGAAGTCCAAAGACTGAAACAAAAAGGTAAATAATCTGTGATTTTACAAACTTGATTATAGTGAAATGGCACAAATGAGGTAATAATGGGCAACACCACAGACATCGTTGCTGGAGAAAAACTTGCTAGCAAAACATCCATAGTATTTTTTAGTAGATTTTCATCCTTCTCATCAAAAAAAGGTTTGGAGTAGTGAGCTAATCTCAATAAGATTCTGAATAGCTTCAAATCTTCTTTTGAAGAAAGATCGTATTTAACATAGTCTGAGTCAGGGTATGGGAAAAAGTTCCGGATAAAATCAAAAAGGATGTTATGGTCTAACACCAATCTTTCAGCTTTCAACAATTTTAGATAATTTGTATCCTCATCATTTTCATCCACTAATATTTCAAAAACATCCACAAATAAGTCTCTTGCAATATCCTGGCCTTGAACCAGAGAAAGATAGTAAAACACTGTAGCTAGACTCTTTCTTAAAGACAATGGAAAGTTGAAGTTTAAGCAATTTCTTAATTCGTTGGTCCAGTGATTCACATTAACAATGCTCGAAGACTTTGCTGTAATCTTACCGGATGCACTGATATCAGCAGTTTGAGCGCTGATGAAATCATTCTCGTTATATAATTCGTCTTCACTAAAACGTCTTACTTTCCCATCAATTTCTAATGGTGTTTGTCCATTTGACAAACGAAACAAATCTGTCTTTAAAGCCAAGTCATCCACTTCATTTTTTAGATCTGCTAGATCTTTACTGGTAATAGAAATCAAGCCTTGAATATCGAGTGAACTTATAGCAATATAAAGGTTGATAAGGACTTGTGACATATATTTGGCTTGCTCCTTATGACTTTCAATATTGTAAGGTAATTGTTTCTGAACTTCGAATTTGGGTTTTACCTTTCTGCTGAACCATTTCGATTTAGGGTCATATATTGCCTTTTCATATTCACTTTCATCTTCTGGGAAATCTAGATTATAGAACTTTAACCGTTGTTGAATATTATACTCTGTTGCATTTTCATATTCTGTTCCATATGAAGGAGTTGCTGGGGTTGCTGATCTTGCTCTGAAATCGTGTTGGAACTTTAAGGGTGGCGACTTGAAACCAGGAGTCTTTGCTCTTGGCAGAGGCCCATCATCTGGTTCATTCTTCAACGAAGTCAGTATCTTGTTCCTAATTGGGATTGGAGCTTTAATTTCTTGTTGATTCATGACGATAGGATCGGTAAAGGGGTTGTACGGAAATGCTTACCTTACCGTTACTTAATTTTTTTATTTTAAAGCTAAAAGTGTATGAGGTGTGTGAGATAAATAGTAAATCTAAATCTGGATACCTATGATAATTTGCCACTTAAACGTTGAACAAGGAGTGTTACAAATCTGCCATTATATATGAATTCTATCTTACCTTTAGGAGTGGAAATAAATGGATGCGTTCCCTAAAATAATAAATTGCATCTAGTTTCAAAATTGTTAGGGCGCATCTCTATCTTTCGCTTCGGGGTGAAAAATTGACCAGTGACACATGGTTAATTTGAAGGCAACTACTACTAACAAACTGAGCTACGAAGTGTAGGCTATAGAGTCATTGGTGATGAGACAGATGGTGGTAATACTAACAATTGGAGTAACAGTTGTAGAATATGGCTAAATAATATATATATATATATATACACTTTTATACGTAAAGTAGTGTGTATTTAAGTAAAGTAATGACTATTGAAGACCGTTAATCAGCATATTGTGAAAGATCTAATGTCACCACCCTAGACGCATTTTCTTTTTGTTGTCTATAGACACCAACCAAAGCATCTGATTTCTCAAACATCGTATTTTTTAGTGAGATGACAATAAATTGTAGATTTGGGTTTCCATGCTTTCTAATATAAGAAGCAATTCTTTCCACGTTCTTGATGTCTAAGGCAGCGTCAACTTCATCTAGCACAAAGAAGGGACTTGGACGGTATGAATTAATAGCAAATAATAAGGCCAAGGCAGCAATGGTCTTTTCACCACCTGACAAATATTCCATATCTTTAAATCTTTTGGATGGTGGGGTAGCGTGATATTTGGTGCCGGCATTGAATGGCTCATCTTCGTCTTCTAATGTCAAAGAGGCATTACCACCTGATAATTCAGCTGGAGAATTGGTGTTTCTGGTCAATTCCCTATATATACCATCCAGATGTTTATTAATATGTTCAAATGTCTTTTCAAATAATTCCTTTCTTGATCTCTTAATCTTGATGAATTCTGAGTGGATTTTTCTTTCTTCTGTTTTTAGTTCTTCTGTTTCTTGATCAGCTTCCTCAAATCTAGATTGGGCTTCCTCATATCTTTCTGTAGCTCTCGCATTAGGTTGTAACACTTTTAGAACTTCATCAACCTCTTTAATATTGTTTTCAAGCTCTGCTTTCATTCTATCTGAGTGGTTGTCTTTATATTTATTTGGTAACTTGCTATAATCAATGTCAACCTCATTGGATATTTCCAATGCCTCTTTTTCATTTGATGTTATAGGAATATCTGATAGGGATTTCTCTGAGGAAACAGGAATCTCAATATTGGAGATCTTACAGTTCTTTAGAATACCTAATCTAACCAGGTCCAATTTTTCAACATCATCAGCAATTTCATCCTTTTCATGTTTAAAATTTTGGTAAGAAGTTGTCAAGTCGTTAAATGACTCGTCTAAATTATTGACTTCTAATTGTTTAGTATCCACATCCTGTTGGGTTGACTTCACTAGGGCCTCTTGCTCTTCTATCTCATGGTCAATGCTCTGTGCCTTTTCGTGATGTTCCTTTTCCTTCAATTCAAGGCTCTCCAACTCTGTGCTTGCACTATCTAAATCAGAATTGGCCTTTTCAAATCTTCTTTTGGTGGTGGATAATCTTTCATTTTCAAATTGAAGCTTATTTTCAAGAGTTAGTATATCCTTTTGTAACACTTGAAGCTCTTTATTCTGTTGTCTCATAACACTTCCTGAATAACTTTCGTATTCTTGGACAGTAAAACCTAATCGGGCGGTAAAGCCTTCAAATATTGTTGATTGAAGTTTCTCTTTTTCTGAAAGTAATGATTTAATTTTTGTGTCACATTCTGATTTCTTTCCCTCTAATTCCTTTTGTCTTGGTTGATATTCAGTCTCAATTAAATCTGTTTGATATTTCAACTCAATCTTTAATTCATTAATACTTCTTCCAATCTGAGTAAGTTGGTCTCGTATGGAAGCTATTTCGGTGTTCAACAAAGCAATATTACCTTCCAAGTCTCTTGCTTTCATTGATGCTGTCCTTGCCTCATTGGAAACGGTTTCAATTTTTTCCAACAGCGTATCCTTTAGAGTCATTAAACTTTGGTATTCTTCCTTATCCCATCTGTTATTACCTTCCTTGGAGACACCACCTGTCATTAAACCGGCTCTATGTATTAATTCACCATCAATTGTTACCAGTTTACTCCTTACATTATATTTCCATTTCAAGTTCTTAGCAACTTCCAGATTAGAACAAATAATAGAGTCAGAGCAAACATATTGCATAGCCCTCTCATATTCAGGTTCATATTCGATAGCATTTCTGGTTAATAAATACTCACCCTTAAGGTGGCCATCCATTGCAGGCAATATAGCAGACTCTGATTCAATGGTATCTAATGGAATGAAAGATGCAGCCCCAGCACGTTGTTTCTTCAAGTAAGCAATACATTCTTGTGCTACCGCTTGGGTATCAACAATAATGGAATCAAAATTACGACCTAGAATAGTGGAGACTGCTACAGCATATCTATCCTTCTTTGGATGACACAAGTCATGAACAATACCTCTTACACCAGGAAATAATCTTTTCAAAGTAGCCACATTTTCTCTTAATTTTCTTTCCCTTAAAGTTTCTCTCTTTGTAGCATTCAATTCATCAATTTTTAAAAGTGTATCTCTTAATTTATAATTCAAATCATATTCTTGATTGTTTTTCGATTCAATTTCCGATTGATAAAACTTTAAATCCTTTAAATGATTGGAATTGATTGAATTTTTATCATTTAATTGTGATGTTAGATTATTTTTTTGCAATTCTAATTCTTCCATATTAATTAATAATTCTTCATCAATTCTTTCTTTGGAGATATCAATTTTTCTTTGAACTAGATCAATTTCATTATTAATTTCATTTTTATCATTTTGTAATAACGATATCTTTTCTTCTAAATGAGAACCACCTTCAATAAGATATTTTTCATTTAATTGTTTATAAAAGATTAGATCTTGATCATTCAATTTAAATTTTTGATAATTTTCATTCTTGGTGGATAAATTTAATTCAAATTTCATCTTTGTATCCTTTACAGTATTTAAATTTGAAGTGAATCTTTCTACATTTCTTTGTTGTCTATTCATTTCATTAGTTAACAGTTCCAGTCTATTTTCAATTTGATTAATCTTTCTAATTAAAGATCTTTGTGGTAATTTAATTAATTTTAAATTTGAATCCAATGACTGTTTTTCTTTTAGTTTATAGTTCAATTTATTTTGTTGTTTTAAAAGGATGCTATTCTTTTGATTGAATGCCTTTTTAGCCAGAGTGATCATTTCATCATGTTTTGTCACTTGAGAATTTAATTTTAATAATTGATCATTATATTTGGATAATTTTGTCATTAAATCGTTCTTATTCAATTGCAAATGATATAATTTCCAAAGCGCCAAGATGGTTTCGTTATTTTGTCTTTTCTTCAAAGTAGATTTGTATTCTTTATCTCTTGTGATCCCATCTTTATAAGTTTTCAATTCCATATGGATTCTTCTCCGAGTTCTAATTGCTTCTGACGTGGATTGATTCAATAATTCCAATTTATCCTTCAACTGATCATATTCCTTTTTGTATTGAATGGAACCTGACACCGTTTCCAACATGTGTGTCAATTGGATTGGTGATTGAGAAGCGATAGTTTCTACATCCCCTTGAAAGACTAAGAAATTTTTAGCTTTAATCAGGATATTTTCCGTGGCTAATAGCTCTGAATATTTGTTGAATGTGACTTGTTTATCGTTGACGAAATAGTTTGTTTCACCGTTGGGCAATATTTTTCTCGTGAACTCTATGATGTTTGTGGGTTCAATGTCATCATTTTGTTGATAGAAGGCTTTCACATATGCCTCGTTGTTGTGATGATGATGATGATGATCATCGGCATCAGCATCAGCATCCTCCGTGTTATTATTTTGTGTATCTTTAACACCTCTATAGATCAAATCGACGGATGCGTTTGATCTCAGTTGTGAACTTCTGACACCTAGGACAAAAGAAATGGCATCCATCATATTAGATTTCCCTGACCCATTTGGCCCAATAATACTGGTAAAATTAGACTTACCGAACCCGATCTTGACGACACCTTTATACGATTTGAAGTTGTACAGTTCCAACCCTAGCAGACGACCCATTGCTTATTTGTGTGTTGTGTAGTTTCTACTTTTCTCTGTTGTGTAGTTTCTACTTTTCTCTGTTGTGTATATCTTTGTTTGTTTATTCTAATATTCAAACATTCATATATGTTTGTATATTTTTATTTATATTTGCGATTACGCGTTCGATAGAAAAAACGACACAGACAAGATGTTTCACGCGACCGAGCGAAGTTCTGGGTGTTTTGAGTGTTTGAGATAGAAATATACATGATATATATATTAGAGATGTAAGAGATGTAAGAGATGTGAGAGGTATATAAGATACTGATATGTGCAGGTAGGAGTGGACATGCCTCTGTGGATAAGAACGTGCATATATGTGCGGGCCACTGTACCGTTACAGGATGTTGCACAGTTGCCAGTAACACCAATCACTTGCTACCACTGCCCAGTGTAGTCTTCATATATGTGCACTCACGCCGATACATAATATACAGCTATAGATACGCATATATATATATATACATACAGATACATATATACATAGATACACTCTTATATATCGTTACAGAGATACAGCACGTGACCCGCACGTGACCCGCACACCGCCCCGTTATTTTCATATTTTCATATTTCCCACTGTTTTAATTACTCACAGTGCAAATTCGATTACTCACAGTGCCGTTTTGCAAATGTGCAATCAATTTTGCAATAAATTAATTTTTCATCCAATCTGTAAATCCGTTTTGTTACAAAGCTTCGATGACTTGGTTGTCGTTAATGACTCAATCACTTATTTGTCTCAATCTATATCTATATATATAAATTTAAAACTTCTACAGAGTGTTGTCTTTTACAATTACAACACACACACACACATCCAGAGAGAACTAATCTGATATGGTAGGCAATCCGTTGAGAAAAACCTACTGGGAAAACGTTATTGACGGCTTCAAAGCCCCTGAAGATACAAACAATGAACAGGCTAATGTCGTGGCTGCCACTGGCACTAATATGCTAGCTGGCGGTGACGGCGACGACACTTCAAGCATGGTCGTCACGGACCATCATCATCATACTCACTCCTCTCCATTATTCAATAATGAGAAGAGCAGTTTCGAAAAATTCGATTCAAAGACAACCACCAACGAGAAGAATATTATCAATAACAGCAGTGATAATGACAGTGGCAAGAACTTGCGTGACAGATCCGTGCAACATGAAGACATTTCAGACATCAAAATGAACAAAGACCTAGATATCAGACATCTACTGACTCTTGCCGTCGGGGGTGCCATTGGTACGGGTCTTTTCGTCAATTCTGGTGGTTCTTTAACCTCCGGTGGACCAGCATCTTTGGTCATTGCATGGGTCATCGTCTCCACTTGTCTTTTCACAGTCATCAATTCGTTAGGTGAATTGTCTGCTGCATTCCCCGTCGTCGGTGGGTTCAATGTTTATATCACGAGATTCGTAGACCCTTCCTTTGGGTTTTCAGTCAATTTGAACTATTTGACTCAATGGCTAGTCCTTTTACCACTGGAATTAGTCGCTGCATCAATCACTATCAGATATTGGACAGAATCTATCAACTCAGATGCATGGGTGGCAATCTTCTACGCAGTGATTGCCTTCGCGAATATGTTAGACGTTAAATCCTTCGGTGAATTCGAATTCATCCTGTCAATGATCAAAATATTGGCCATTATCGGGTTCACTATCTTGGGGATAGTCCTATCAAGTGGAGGTGGTCCTCGTGGTGGATACATTGGGTTCAAATACTGGAACAACCCGGGGGCATTTGTGGGACATACCTCAGGTACTAAATTCAAAGGTCTTTGTTCCGTGTTTGTCACCGCTGCATTCTCATATTCCGGGATTGAAATGACTGCAGTCTCCGCGGCAGAATCTTTAAATCCAAGAGAAACTATCCCAAAGGCTGCAAAGAGAACTTTTTGGTTGATTACTGCCTCGTATGTGACCATTTTAACTCTAGTCGGCTGTTTAGTTCCTTACAATGATCCAAGATTATTAAATGCTTCCAGTTCAGTAGATGCCGCTGCATCTCCTCTGGTCATCGCCATTGAAAATGGGGGGATCAAAGGTCTGCCATCTCTAATGAATGCAATCATCTTGATCGCCATCGTGTCTGTCGCAAATAGTGCCGTCTATGCTTGTTCAAGATGTATGGTATCAATGGCTCATATTGGTAATTTACCTAAAGTATTAGCCAAGATTGACAGAAAGGGGAGACCCATCAATGCTACTTTAGCGACATTATTCTTCGGTCTTTTATCATTTATTGCCGCTTCAGATAAACAAGAAGAAGTCTTCACTTGGTTAAGTGCTCTATCTGGTCTTTCTACTATCTTTTGTTGGATGGCTATCAACATCTCTCATATTAGATTCCGTCAAGCAATGACTGTTCAAAATATCTCATTGGAGGAATTACCATACATTTCACAAACAGGTGTTATTGGTTCATTCTATGGTGTCGTCGTCTTATTCCTAGTGCTTATAGCGTCGTTTTGGACATCATTGTTCCCTCTAGGTGGGGATGGTGCAGACGTAGAAGCATTCTTCGAAGGCTATCTATCACTACCAATTTTAATTGTTTGTTATATAGGTCACAAGATCTACTACAAACGGAAACAACTAGTCGTCCCCTTGGATGAAATGGATCTAGTATCAGGTAGAAAACAAGTCGATTTAACCGTTCTTAGAGAAGAATTAAGAATAGAAGCGGAAAATCGTAAAAGCATCTGGTCTCGTTTCATTCACGTTTGGTGTTGATTATACACACACACACATACACACACATATTTTTAAGCCACTTTACATACATACATACTTATTTTATGATTACATTATTATCTTATTACATCTTATCATAGCATTATCATTATCTGACACTATAATTCTTTGGGATAAAACCTATATCAACATATCATTGTACACGATGGAAAAATTTTCCACAATATTTTCTGACTGATTGCAAAAAAAATTTATTAAGCCATTTAGTGTGAAGAAAAAAAAATATCAAAATTAAGATAAGAATTAATTAGTGATTGAATGAATTGGATTTTAAAGTTTGTAATAGACTTTTACCATTGAGTTGCATATATATATATTCCCTTCCCCAACCCCCCCAATCCGAATCCAAAGGTAATAAGATATGTCTACTAGTCACTGTAGGTTTTACGAAAACAAGTTCCCAGAAGTGGACGATGTTGTTATGGTCAATGTCCAACAAATTGCCGAAATGGGTGCATACGTTAAGTTATTAGAGTATGAAAATATTGAAGGTATGATTCTTCTGAGTGAATTGTCCCGTAGACGTATTCGTTCTATTCAAAAGTTGATCCGTGTCGGTAAGAACGACGTCGTTGTTGTCTTAAGAGTCGATAAAGAAAAGGGTTATATTGATCTTTCCAAACGTCGTGTTTCTTCTGAAGATATTATCAAATGTGAAGAAAAATACCAAAAATCAAAGACTGTTCATTCAATCTTAAGATTCTGTGCTGAAAAGTTCCAAATCCCACTAGAAGAATTGTACAAGACAATTGCTTGGCCATTGAGTCGAAAATACGGTCATGCTTACGAAGCTTTCAAATTATCCATCATTGATGATTCCGTATGGGAAGGTATCGTTCCACCATCCAAAGATATCATGGACGAATTGAAATCTTATATTGCCAAGAGATTGACTCCACAAGCTGTTAAGATTAGAGCTGATGTCGAAGTTTCATGTTTCAGTTATGAAGGTATTGATGCCATCAAAGAAGCTTTAAATGCTGCCGAATCTTTATCTACCGAACAAATGCAAATTAAAGTTAAATTGGTCGCTGCTCCATTATACGTTATTACCACTCAAGCTTTAGATAAAACTGTTGGTATTGAATTGTTAGAAAAGGCTATTCAAAAGATTGTTGAAGTCATCTCTAAATATGATGGTGTTTGTAACATCACTATGGCTCCAAAGGCCGTTACTGCTACTGAAGATGCTGAATTACAAGCATTATTAGAATCAAAGGAATTAGATAACAGATCTGACTCCGACTCTGATGAAGATTCTGATGAAGAATAAATCTGAAGATATGTAAACCAGCGTTCTCGTTATGTTGCTTTTAACATCTTCCATACTTTTCTATAAATATAATATATGTATATGCATAAACAAAATAAATAAAAATTAAAATCTAAAATCAAAGTAACGTATGCTTTAACGAAAAACATTTGAAATATATGATCTTTTTATGATATAAAGTATTTAGTAGGCAAAGTCGATTAAATTTATATGCATTTGCGAGTAGGAATAAAGCTGATATATTTTAAAAAGACCATTAAGCAGAATATATATATATGTGTGTGTATAGTAAAACAAAGAAAAAATACAATGGGTAGATGACAGTTTACCATTTCATGGGATTCACGACTGGATAATTGTCCATCTTAGTGTTTGTAGTAGATATAAAGCTACTCGAGTAATTGACCATAACTATGAATGTCAATTACCTTACCAACATAAATAAGCTTACTTTTGTAGTCTACTTATATTTTGTGTCAGCAAACGTATATACATATTTACATATATACATTTGAATTTTATCATTAGAGCCTATGAAATTCTAGTGGTTTTTCTTTTATACCACCAAACATCGTATCCCCACAACACAGCTTAAACTATAATGGACCGATAACTATAGCATCACAAAAAACAGCCCTGATCAATGCAGTTGGGGAGGCATACTTTAGTTTTAGAATATACATTTATCAATCGAGGAAACAGGATATTTCAATTCGATTATGCAGAACAAATAATTCATGATTTTAATACAGTACTTAGATTGTTAATAAGGAAAGGAAGACAGATACTCCATTACCTGGGAAGGTCCAATCAAGTGTAAAGCTTTTTGCCTTATTAAATGCCTTGGTACTCACATGTTAAGCTCTCTTGATCCCTTCCCACATAATATATATATATCATGTTCACTCTCCCTCTCTGTCCAGACATATCTTGTAACTCTCTGTCTGTCCTTCCATATTGTCACGTTTCTTGTTGAAAATCACATACAAATATTATTGTTAGGCGGTGACACTAAATAGTGCATGTTTTTTGTGTTTCTCAAAATATTAATACAAAAGTGAAGCAAAGAAGAACCTGAAGATGTTCTCTTTGTGTCACTTAAAAACAGAACGTCAAGAATACAGACAATATTTAGTGGACAGACAGGAGAAATATAGAACCAGAGGATATAATTGACTAGAAACTAGTCCCCATAGTGAATAGAAAACAACGAGGTTAATGTTTCCAGATATGAACATGATGATATGAAAGCCGACGAGATTAATACAATAGCGGCGAGGGCTAACCGAATGATTCTCCTTGATGGTGGAATGAGAGACTTATCCAACGTGGATCCGAGATTGGGGATATCCAAAAATCCTCAAGGGCGGGAGAGTTTTGTGAATGCCGAGTTGTGGAACCTGTTCTTTGCAAGCCCAAGCTTTGGCTAGATTTGGGCAGACTTGGTGAGGGGAGGCGGTCGAGCAGAGATTCAAGGACACTCTTGACTTTAGATTCTCCATTCGATGATGATGTGTGAAAGGGATTAATTGTGCTGGTGCAGAGCAACCCACAGAACTTGTAATCTTGTATTTCCTAGCGGTACCTTTTTTTATTATTCTTTCTAATTGTAGTATAAAGACCTAACGTAGTGGGATGAGGAACTATTCTAAGAAACTGAAACATTGCTATGACATGATATTTTATTTTATTTTATTTTATTTTATTTTTGTTTTACTTTTATTTGACCAGATTCTAACGATTTACTAAGATAACGATTTGCTATTCCAATACTTTTTAGTGGTGATACTCTAGTGGTGATGATAGTGGTACGACTTATAATAAACAGAAAAACCAGGGTAAAAATAATGGTTCTGATGAAAATGTGAGATAGTGGTGGCTTGTTATTTTACCGTAGTAACAGCTTTCAACAATCAAGAAAAAGATGAATGATATACCAACACCCGCGGATACTAACAACTTAGACCGGTGCTACAATTGCCAGTCTATATTTTATATATATATATGAGAAAACCAATGGCTTACTTTTACACACAAAGAGAGAAAGAAAATTTTACGACTTTACAGTAAGAGAGAACTGGTAAAGATCAATAATGAACTACAACAAGTACTTTTGTCACCGGCACATTCTACACACAAGCTTTGCGTATCTACAAGCACAACATTGATGCAAGCGCCGGCAGACACACTTGTTGGTTAATTTATAAGAAGTACAAACAATAACTCTTATTAAACAACGTTGCACGGTGTCGTATCCACAACTCCAAACGATGGGTACAGTACCGTGAAATATTCTACTTAATCAACGTTGCATGGTGCCGTATCCGCAACTCCAAACAATGGGTACAGTACCGTGAAATATTCTGACGGGTGGGCTGGAACTGAGGGGGCGACCTTAGAACCTTTCTGCCTTGTTGGACAGCTGCTTTGCAATCGATAAATCTGGTCAATCAACGTTGCACGGTGTCGTATCCATAACTCCAAATGACGGGTACAGTACCGTGAAATACTTTACTTAATCAACGTTGCATGGTGCCGTATCCACAACTCCAAACGATGGGTACAGCACCGTGAAATATTCTGACGGGTGGGCTGGAACTGAGGGGGCGACCTTGGAACCTTTCTGCCTTGTTAGGAGGGCTAGCTACTCCATTACACATTTCCACGGAGTTAAATGCCACCAACCTCGAAGAGTATGCTACTTTGAACTCTTTATCTATCTCTCTTTTTCTCTCTCTCTCTCTCAGATGCAACCTCTACTGGTCATAACTTGCTCCTCATTGGACTAGAGGACAACCACTATGACCGCATATCTCGGGACTGCTACCGCACTCTCCTGAAAACCACAAGTCTACCAACCATACTCAGACATGCCAGCATCAACTATCCCTTCTCTCGGCCATTTCTCATACATATATATAAATATCCATCTCACATTATCCACGAATTACAACTATTACAACTATTACAACCAGATATTCCAATCAGATCCATACATTAACCACACATCACTAACCACACTTTATTTGCTATCAAGGACCCACCAGTGTCCATTTCTCGTTATCTATATTTTCAGTTTCTTTGTACACTTCAACTTAAACATTGCATCACATGGCTTGCTGGCAACTCCATTTGCTATCACTATTCCTTCCACGCCAGTGCCGATCCAATGTTTGTTCCTCATCTTGACTACACCCATACCATGATCCACCACAGTTGCTATCCACATTATTACTGCGACATGGTATCGGGCTCACTTACTAGATTTACCCAGTCTAGGTCTTTATACTCAGTGGGAGACGCAAGGGATGCAAGTTCACCGGGGGGCTTCAAGCCAGTACAGTTATTCTTGGGATCGTATCGGAGAGTGGCGGGGTCTTGTAGGAGTCGGGAGGAGATCTGGATCTCACGTTTGGCCATTACAGCCTGCTTGAGGAACCAGTCAACAGAGGACGGGGTCTATACTCGGTTGCAGCAAAACTCGAGCAAACTTGAGGTGAGGGTAGATGAACCACTCGCAAACGGCCGTGGCGGAAAGCGGACCATTCCGAAAGTCAAGGATGCAGTTATTCAAACTGAACTTGCTGTGTATTATGATTAGAGCTGGATGTTATGATTGGGATTGGAAAGAGATGTTTTTTTTGGTGACACGTAATTGCTAAGGTCTTCCAATGGTTTGCCTTTTCAACTGTCTACCAGTGGATTTTGGATGTGTTTGTAGTTTCTTGTTACTTCTTGCTTTCCATGTTTATGTATATATTTGTGTATATATTTGTGTATTTCCATTAGAGGTTTGGGTCCGTGTTTAGTGGTATTATAGTTGTGGCAATCAATAGTTAGTGGTGTTATGTTAGTGGAATATTTGTGGTAGTCAATAATTAGTGGTAATTGATCCTTAGTGGTGTTGTATTAATGGAATATTAGTGGTTTAGTGATAGTACAACAGATTCTGGGGGAACTGTTAATAAATGATATTATTTTGGAATGTGTCTGAATAATAGGGTGGGAGGGTGGCATTTATTAAACAGCCAGATTGTTGTATATTTTTAGAAGACAGCCCAAGCGCTTGAGTAGCCGCTTTACCTATCGTGTTCATATTGGCACTGGCTCACAAATGCAGTGTGAGTGCTTGCTCCTGATTCAATGAAGCACTGGTAAACTCCAACAACAGCTAAGGACAGGTGGTATTCCCTGGAGATCTCAATAAAAGGGTGGGAGGGTGGCATCTTTCAGGTGAAACAGTTAGTGTTGTCTGTCTTCTGGCTGGCGATTTGTCATAATAGCAGACAAAATGCAGTGATATGTTGTGGTTGTTTTAGTGGAGTGTTCCGTAGTTGGACCACCAGTCAATGTGGTAGCTGTGTTATATTGAATAACTCCTTTGTGGTGTATATCCGGTTAATGGGCTGGCCAGTCAGTCACCTATAGCAATAAGTTTAAATTACAGGTCCTGTGGATATTTGATTCAGAAGTGGTATGGAGCCCAATTTAATCCATTGACAGTGGTAACAGTAATGGTCCTAGCTCCAGCGTTAACATTAATAATTTTCATTAAAGGGTGGGTGGGTGGTCCTTCTGAGCTAACCATTAATGTCTGATAGGTAGTTGGTGCCTAACGTTATTGTCACAGGAAAGTATCCTGTTCCAACTCGGAGCAGCAGTGTAAACGGCAGCCTGAAATAGTCTTAGTGGAGGTGGTACTTCGTTCAGGTATGTCCAGGCATTCAGTTGCATACATCCATTGGTGCATAGTGACCTATATATTCATAGTCTCTTGTATACGATTGTATATAGCAGTGTGTATCTTTTCCTCTCGAGAGTGCTCGGAGGTTTGTTTTGTTCGCTTTGAAAAGTACGCGGAAGGAAACCCAAAGAGATCAATCAACAAACAGAGCACCCATCGATTTCAGCCAGGTGAACAAGGTGGAAGCCACCTGAACACAGAGGTCTAAATGAACTGCTGCACGACTGGGTAGAGGTGCACGTGACTGACCAGTGCCACCACTATCACTGTGTTCCTGTGCTTATAGCTCTCAGTGGTAGTATTCAAGGGGCTCTTCCATCTGCCATCACCAGAAACCCTGTATTGAATGAGGTGCTGACTCAAGTTCGAGCCAGTGCAGATGAAATCAGCAGTTGCAGTGGGTGGGGCAGCTTGAAATGCACTAACCATTTCGCCGGTAGCTCTATTGTTTGCAAGCTGAACGTGAGTGGGGTAAGACTCTTCCACTGGTCCTTCAATTTAATGATTTTTATAACCAGACCCCAAAAATCTAACCAGCTGTGTAGTTCTTAGCCAAAATGTAGTAGTGTATAATTGATGCTAAGTATTGGGATGGGTGCTCGGTTTTCTTTCTGTGGTTCAATATTACAATCTTGCTTCCGTTCCTTGTATAATCATGTCACTGCTCATCTCTTAAACCCTATTCTCTGGTTGTTTTTTGCAATCCCTCAAAACAAGATGACAATGTCGAGGTGATGATTAGGTTGATGCCAAAGACTATAAAGACTTACACCAACAATTACTTCACTACAGTTCACATTGCCTTGTTGTCCTGTGTTGTTAGATGAACCATCAACTGCTTGGAAGTTCAACCCCACCTGCTATTGTCTTTGATGCAAATTTTGCATTTGACACTATCAAATTCCCCCATTGGGAAACTTTCACGCAAGGCATTGGTTGCATCGGTAGCAAGGGATTAGGATTACTATGGTGGTATGCTGGAGTCCTTTCATTAGGAGCCACCATCACTCAATGACAATACTGAAGGGCTCTCCATCTATTTCTCAACTTCCAATATAAATATATAGAAGAGTGTTAAGAATATTCAGCAACTCCAGAACTACCTATCTTTCAGTTTATAATTGTAAATATAGCTTATATATATACTCATAAATACAGAGAACCATCAAACAAAGTCGATTGTTTACTGCCTATACACTAACCAGAAAAGAAGAAATCACTCCCAGAATGCCCACTATTCTCTATTATGCTCCAAACAATACAAGACCAATTGTCCCTAGGTGTCTTGCTCAATACTTCGAGACTGATATTGAAAATGTCGACATTGCTGATGATATGGAAAACTTTATGAAAGATTTTCCATTGGGTCAGCGTCCAGGTCTAATCAACAGAGAAACCGGCCTTTATTTAACAGAAACCATTAGTATTCAATATTACATTGTAAAGAACTTCTGTAAGGATCCCAAAGAGGTTGAAAAACTTTTAGGGTCCACCATTTTAGAGGAAGCTGAAGTCTTAAGATGGTGTTCTTTTTCTGCTAGTGATTTCAATAACAGAGAAGATGACTATGTTAAACCATTGATTGGTTTAAAGCCCTATGATGCTGATGCACATGCAACAGCTAAAAAGCAACTTGATGCTGTTACTCAAATCTTTGAAGATCATTTAAAGAACCACCAATTCTTGGTTGGTGATCATATTACCTTAGCAGATTTGTGTGCTTCAAGTGCATTTTTCTTAGGCTTCAACTCTGCCTTTGACGGCAAATGGTCCCAGCAATATCCAAACATTACCCGATGGTATAAGGAGGTTACCAAGTCACCATACGTTTCATCCTTCTTTAGTGACAAACAACAAACAAAGACTGTACCACAACCACCAAAATAAGCTTAATAGAGTCTCCATATGATTTCCGTATAAGTACTTAAATACTATCAAAAACACAAATATATATATATATTCTATTAGATTTTCTATAATGAACTAGAACTAGTCTTTATAAGTATTAACTGAATCTAACAATGTGACCATCTCAGGTGCAAAATATCTACTGTTTGGTATCGACTTAGTTGAATGCAATTATATTCTAGTTTTACATTTGTAAGGTTATTAAACTACTCTAATTTACTAAGCTTGAATCATTTCACAGTCTTGACATCTGTTTCTGTTTGAATAGCTTCAATATTTGGACAATCAGGAAAGGTAAAGAATTGATATGCTTTAAATGACATTGTAATTAATGCTGTATATTATTATATCCCATATTTTAGGTACTATTTGGCATCACAAGAATCACGCTAAGAATATAACTGTAGGTTTGCACAGGGGGCTTTCCGCCCTCAAATGATCCTGCTGAAGATGTGCTTGATTTGTGTTGATGTTGGAAGCAATTTGACAGTGTACACTAGCTTGACACCTGTAAACTATAGTGTAGTAAAAGATAGCAAGCCTCAGCTTCGAATATCACTTGGGCAGTTCTCTACAGATCTTGACCAGCCCATAATTGTAAAAACAAGAAAAAACTATATAAAAATACTACATAGAAAGATATATTGCAGGTATTTTACAGATAGATGATGTTGTTGCACATAATGAGAAGGCAACAACAGAAGAGACGTGTATTAATAAAAGTACATAGATATATGAATGTATGCATCCATTCAGAAAATAAAAAAGAGTAACAACAGGAACGAAAAGAAACCAGCAAGCAGCACCTGAAATGGGGTGGGTGGAGAGAGCACCACTATGAAAGAGCCTAATAGTAGAAGGAGGAGACACCAAAGTCAGACCAAATATTGTTGTGAGAGAGGAGGAGAGGAAAAGAGAGAGGGAGAGGAAAAGAGAGAGAGAGAGAGAGAGAGGAGAAGAAGAAGATTAGACTGATTCGCTGGCTACATTGTAACTTTGGAAGTAGGAGGTAATCAACCGGCACAGGGCCATGAGTCGCAATGAAATGGGAACCATCCCTGGGCGAAAAAGATGGTTCCTACCTCATATTGTAGATTGATTACCTCTTACTAGCAAAGTTACAACCAACGAAGTGGTGTCAGTTCTTGGAAATAGTTTTACCACTGTTTACCACCAAGACATGATGACATGTGGACTTAAATCACATCATCCTAAGCTGCCTTGGCGGTAAACCTGTCTAATCCTTCTTTTTTAGTTTGCCCCACCACCGTGGGACATCTCTCCTCTCTTTTATTAGTGGTGACATATACCAGGGGTCGGAGTGGCTGGATTCGCCATCCTTCGACGCTGCCAGGCACACTTTTCCTTTCCCATGATCCTTTATGATGTTGGAAACGTTGGGGAAGGAGTTTTTAAAGTACTGTGCTAACTTTCTGGTTTTAGATATCACTGGTTGTTCAGGAGGCGTTGGTGGTCCTGGTATAGAAAACCTTTTTGGTGATTCAAAAGAGATAGGTGGTTGGGGAGGGGGAGGAGTCTTGTATCTCAATGGAGGTACAGGCTTTATGGTTGGGGGTGAGAAAGAAGATGCGACACTATTGATGTCTATCTCTAGTGCCATTATGTCATTTGCTACTTGCAATGACATAGTTTGCTTTTTTTCCTCTTCTAGCCTATCAATCAGGCGGTGGATCAAAATATTATGAGATCGGTCCTTTAAATCCATTTCGGCATCGTGCTCTATATACTGAGCACGTAATGTCTCCTTTAGACTCTTTACCTCCTCCTCCTGCTGTTCCAGCTGGTTTTGTTGCTCTTCCAGCTGGTTTTGTTGTTCTTCCAGCTGGTTTTGTTGTTCTTCCAGCTGGTTTTGTTGCTCTTCCAGCTGGTTTTGTTGCTCTTCCAGCTGGTTTTGTTGTTCTTCCAGCTTTTGTTTTAGCTGTTCATGTTGCTGCTTTTGTTGCTTTTTCTGCTTTTGTTGATGCTTTTGTTGTTGATGTATTTGTTGTTGATGTTTTTGTAGTTGATGTTTTTGTAGTTGATGTTTATACTGCCTAGACTTGGCAGTATAATAATTAGCAGACTTTGTAAGTCTTTTAACCTCCATCTTTAAATTGTGGATGGAAGTATTCTTTTCCTTTTCTAATGCGTGTAATTCGTTTTCATACGCCTCACACAATTGGCTTAATTGTAATGATCTTCTGTTTTGAAGCTCAATTAATCTGTCTTCGGTATCTATACATAACTTGCCATAGAAAGAAGTGTCAGAGTAATCCCATAGTGAAGGATCCTTAGGAGAAAGCCTAAAATAGTGGGTTACCAATGACAAGTTATCAACAACATGGTTAACCATATCATCAGAGTGCTTAATTAAACCTAGAGTATGTTGACTTAAAGACCACATGTTGTTGTTCTTGGTTGTAGGTAAATTAAGAGTATATGAAACGCTTCTTAATTAATAAATGTTTTTGGATTATTAAGTTATGTCACTTGGATAATCTTCTGCTTTGAAATTCTTGTTTGTTTTGTTGTCTTGGAATAATATGATATTTATGTAATATATTAGTCCAAATGTGTAAGTCCACGGTGTTCTTAAGTAATGAAAGAGAATAGTCGAGAGTAAAGAAGAGGGAAGTCTCTTTAAGTCCAGTTCCATTTTGTGTCATTTATCTTATTTTCTCTGTTTCTCAAAAGATTAATTAAATGGTGTCTTTGCTATTTATTATTTTATGTTCGGGTAACACCGCACTTTACATAATGAAATATGGGGAAGTCCGCCATTTGAGTGAATCATCCCCCATTGTCTTGGTGAGTTCAGTATGGTTTCCAGGTAGGATCTCTCCAGTCGTCTGCTGTATAGTTGGTAAGGGTGGATCTCAGCAAGATCCCAATGAGAACTTAGCAAGATCTTATTGAGATTTAAGGATAGAGATATTACTATGATATTTATTTCACGTAATGAGAACAGATGAGAATGAGAGTATGCAATTCTTTATCAACTATAACCATTTTGGTTACAGTTAAAAATAGTACTCATACCTCGATTATAATTGGCATACAATATTTATGCACTCAATGATCAAATAAGACTGATGGATTCCCTATGAACTTGTGAATGTAATTTTGTTTTTTTCACCTCCATTGGAGTTTGGGGTCAGTTGAGTTTTATAAAACAATAGAGATGAATGGAGTCATTTTAATGGTAGAAATGATAAGTTATGGGTTAGTTATAGCTTTTGCCAAAGTATGGAGCTACCTTGACCGTTCTAACTTTGACATATTAGTATCAGTGTAATCTTCATTTTTAATTCGGCAATTAGTAAACAGTACTAGAGATGGGCTATAGATAAATTATAATGCCCAAAAATGGTCATTAGGATATACCAATATGTTGTAGTATCGATCCCTTCTCAACTAGGGTATTCAAAAAACATTAATATTTGTTTTCATATAAGGTCGCTAGAATCATATAAACAAATTCAAAAGGAAAAAACATCTAATATACTCATGATTGGTTGTAATTGGAATTGAGTTTAGGTGTGTAATTGTTTAAGTGAAGAGTTCTTGTCTAATTTAAAAATATTCATTTTCATAATGGTTGATGAAGCTATTAAATCCTATCCGCATATTAAAGATGTACATGTGTTGAAGCTTCAGAAATGAGCCCTGATACAATAATATTAGTGTACTTCTATGCCAAAATAAAATACGATGGATGAATATAGAGCTGCACGTCACCCACCCTTTGCATCTGTTATTCCACGGAACATATGACTGAATATGGATCTAATAATTTCAGTAGCGTAACATTTTCAAAATAGTTATTCTTATGATATAGCCAGACCGGTATATTTTAAGAGCTGGTTACGATATTCAGTGAGCCAATAACACAGTGGATCATTTGTGGTGTGATGCTACAAGAACGTTTCCTGGCAAGGCTTTACCCAACTATGGTCTGGCTTTGGGGGGAGACCACCACAGCACGTGATATCGTCGACTGCCACATTTTTCAGATATACATACTAATAGTATCATTTGAAATATTTCATTCCATAGTGGTTAAAGTGTCACATTGTAACCAACGTTCCTCGAGGAAGTAGCACAGCAAGTTTGCATAAAGTGTGGTGTCACAATAATTGCATCTCACAACTATGCATTTCAATGTTTTGTAGCCATTGTGACAAGTTTCATTCATACCACTGTCCCATTGTATACGTAGTCTCTGAAATGGTGCTTCTCGAAATGACTACCGAATGAACAGTATTCTCGTTATTCCACAATTTTCCACTGTTCACACTCAGCTTTGGGGAGGTTTCACTGCTGTACGTCTGTTATTGAATTGTATATAACCTGGTTTGTATCCTTGCTACGAGGTTGTAATGAGTGTATGGTTCCCTTTCAAATGCTAAAGACTCTAACTAAAAAAATACACTTAATCAACTATGGTTCTTCCACATGGCGGTGTTTTACAGGATTTAATCCTAAGAGACCAATTCAGAAAACAAGATTTGATCCATGAATCCAAGACTTTAAAGACATGGACTCTTACTCCCAGACAACTTTGCGATATTGAATTGATCTTAAATGGTGGGTTCTCCCCTTTGACTGGGTTTCTAAATCAAGAAGACTACTTAAATGTTGTCAATAATTCTAGATTAATCGACGGAACCCTTTGGACAATGCCAATTAATCTCGATATAAACTCCGAATTTGCTCATTCACTTCAACCCGGTGAAAGAATGACTCTTTTACAAGATGATGCAATTCCTGTTGCTATAATCACAATCACTGATATATATAAGCCAGATAAACAATTAGAAGCTCAGAAAGTGTTCAGAGGTGATCCTGAACATCCAGCCATTGTATTTTTAAATAACACTGTAGGTGAATATTATGTTGGCGGGGAACTGGATGCTATTCAATTACCCATTCATTATGATTATCCAGGTTTAAGAAAGACACCAAATCAATTACGATCGGAATTCCAATCGCGTGATTGGGACCGTGTTGTAGCATTCCAAACGAGAAATCCAATGCATAGAGCTCATAGAGAATTGACTGTTAGAGCCGCCAGAGAAGCTAATGCCCGGGTCTTGATCCATCCCGTTGTTGGATTAACTAAACCAGGTGACATAGATCATCATACTAGAGTTAGAGTCTACCAAGAAATCATTAAACATTATCCTAATGGGTTTGCCTTTTTGTCTTTATTACCGTTAGCTATGAGAATGGCAGGTGATAGAGAAGCCGTCTGGCATGCCATTATTAGAAAAAATTATGGTGCGACTCATTTCATTGTGGGTAGAGATCATGCTGGTCCAGGATCAAACTCTAAAGGAATTGATTTTTATGGTCCTTATGATGCTCAAGAACTAGTCGAATCTTATAAGAACGAACTAGAAATTGAAGTGGTTCCGTTTAGAATGGTTACTTATTTACCAGATGAAGACCGGTACGCACCAATTGATGAAATTGATACAGCTAAGACAAGAACATTAAACATTTCTGGTACTGAATTAAGAAAAAGATTAAGAATAGGTGGCCATATCCCAGAATGGTTCTCTTACCCAGAGGTCGTGAAGATCCTTAGGGAATCAAACCCATCAAGACCAAAACAGGGCTTTGGTATAATCTTTGATGATAAGTTACATGTTGCTAAAGGTCAATTATCCGTTGCTTTATTATCTACTTTCTTACAATTTGGTGGTGGCAGGCATTATAAGATATTTCATCACGATAATGAATCCAAATTATTACATTTAATACCAGATTTCATTCAAGCTGGGCTGGGGCTAATCATACCACAACAAACTACTGCTTCTACAGCAAATATTTATGCATTAGGTGAGTCAGAAGATGCTGATATTAAACTAGATTCCTCTCATGACACCATTCAGCACATCGTTCAAAAGATTGTATTGTTCCTGGAAGATAATGGTTATTTTGTCTTCTAATATTGCTTTATTGTATCTCATGTTATAGAAAGCATTCAAAACAATACTAATATTGATCAATTTTAATAATATATAAGAATATTTATTTACTTACAGCTAGTGAACAACTTCTAACTGTTGTATATAGTCAACAAATTTTGTTGCCTTTTGCATCGAGTCGTTATATTTGCCATTAACAACAACATTTAGAGTTAATAAGTACTCATCCTTGGTGTCACGATTTTTAGTTGTTTGATTATCTTGAGAAGAGGATAAGATATCAAAGATATCTCTATGACCAGATTGATTAGTACCAATATTCATAGCCATTAAATTGTAATCATATTGGAAACGTGGCTCACGCGGATCTACAGTTAACAAATCTTCAAAGATTGGATCATAATATTGTGATGTTGACACTAAAGATTCATGGGAATATTGATATGCCTCTTTTATAAAGTTATTCATTGATTGACGTAATTCTGCTATTGTTGTATCCTGGGGGATTGATAGTATGATATCTTCAGTCAGAGTGATTGGGGCTGGTGCTTCGGTAGCTCTCACACGTTCTTCTTTAGCATTGGTTTCCTCTTTTCCTGCAGTTTCAGCTGATGTGGTAGTGGTTAAATCTATTTTCTTAATTTCAATGTTAGATAAATCTAATTTACTACTCTTATCCACATACTCTTTAACTTTATCAACTGATTCCTTTGGTATCTTATTTAAATATGCTAGTACATCACCTTTCAATATTCTCCCTTGGAAACCTGTTCCCTCAATCTTTTGTCTAGCGTCTTGTTCTGAAATACCATTATGAGCACACAATATTGCTACCGAAGGTAATAAATTACCTGGCACCTTTGTGGTTATAATGTTTTCTTTTGGTTCTGATCTAGTAACCTTTGATTGTGCTGGTGGTTGATTAACTGGTTCAGGTTTACTTTCAGTAACTGACTCTTTCACCTCATTACTTGGGATCTCGAGTTTAGAAATATCATCCTCTGGCTCAGCTATATATGCAATGGTAGTACCAACATCGATATCTTTGGCACCATCATTAACAAGGATCTTCACCATTTGGCCATCATCTTGTGCCTCGACATCAATTTGTGCTTTATCTGTTTCTACTTCCAATAAGACATCCCCAGCTTGGAAATTATCACCGGCTTTGAATTTCCAATCTACAACACCACCCTTTTCCATAGTGGGGGACATTGCTGGCATTCGGAATGGCTGAATTTCATTACATCTTAAATTTATCGAAAATGGTCTCCTTTGCAATAGAACTTTTCCATTAACGGATATTAACCCTTGCACACTCTTTCTAAACATATTGTGTCAGTTTAATTGCTACTGATGATAGGGCTAACAATTGACTAATCTCTTTGTTCAGTTGTAAAGTACTAATGTTTATCAAACTCTCCTAGAATTCCCTTTTTCCAGTCATGCGACATTTCAATTATTTCGAATTTCAAATTATTTTTTAATCATACTTTCATGATTGGTAATTCCATATATATATTATAACTACATGTATATATCTACAGTGAAGATTCCAATTTACTCAATGGGATAATCTTCTTATTATATGCTTCCCAATATTTAGTATCAGAATCACAAAAATGTTCTAATTCGTTCCAAGGGAACATTTCTTGTAAAAACATATCAAAACCCAAAGAGGTTTCATTTTGATCATGCAAATCTGACCATAATGCTTTATAGCATCCACCTAGAGCACAGGAATTAGGTGTATCAAGACGATAATTTCCATCTGTTGCACCAAGAACTTGTGCAAATTTCTTGACTATAGCATCATTCTTAGAGGCACCACCAACAAAGAAAGCTCTTTTGGGCCTCTTGTTTAGATATGTATTTAATGAGACATCTTTATCATGATCAAAGGACACAGTGGCTGTAGTGTTTGAAGTAGTGGATTTGGTAGTTACTTCAGCTAGTAAGGGCGAAATTCTAACACGGCAACTTAAAGCTTGCGATTCAACAATATTCTTAGCATCATGTCTGGCATCAGCAAACTTTTCAACTTCATGATCAATATCACCAGTTTCTTTGTTAAAAATAGCTCTTTTAGTTACAGCTGGAACACTGGGAACAATCTCACCTAATGGGAAATAAATACCTAACTCATCAGATGTATCTAATTGTTCATCCAAGACGGCCTCATTAAATTTATCCCAATCCAAGGAGCCATCTATATTTATTTCATCTCTAACTTTTTCTCTCGCTAATGAACCGTTACAATAGCATATCATACCCATATAAGCGTTAGGAATTGTAGGATGAATGAAAAGATGATAGTTAGGGGATGGATGGTATTGGTCGGTCACTAAAAGAACAGTGGTGCTTGTTCCCAGTGAGACCAAAATGTCATTATTTTGCAAGGGCAAAGAACAAATTGTAGCTAAATTATCTCCAGTGAAGGGGAATATACTACAATTCTCTTGGAACCCATATTTATTAATGAAATATTTACCGATACAACCTAGCTTAATTGGTTTCTCTTCGCATTTCATTGGTTCGCCAACTAATTTCTCTTTCACACATTTGTCCTTGTTATTGTTAGCAGAATCATCAATCAACTTAAGTAAACCTGTGTGCAGTTTTCTTTCTTTAATATCATAAAGATTCATACCACAAGCATCAGCTTCCTCTAGGGCAGTTAATTTTCCACATAAAACACTACTCAAAAAATTTGATACCAAACTAATGGTATCTGTATCTTCATAAGCTTCTGGTTCTTCTTGCGCAATCTTTAAAATTTGGGGGCCACTAAAACGGAAATGAGCTCTAGAGCCAGTTATATTGGACATCTCAACAGGGCCTTTTACCGCATCCTCCATTTGATTACATTGTATTCCTGTACTGTGATCTTGCCAATTTGGAGCAGTAGATCTAGCAAAACCCTTGGGGTTTAACTGTTCAACTAAAGAGGTAGCCACACCATCAGCTACACCATTTTTCAACAATTCGCCACCTTCTTTGGACCAAAATACACATCCATGTTGCTGACAGGAACCAGACATGGCCACTACTTTATTTAAGGGGAATTTGGCACCTTGATATCTGGTCAAAACTAAATCTAAAGCTTCTAACCACATGGCCACAGGAGATTCAATTCTGTCTCCCTTGATATAAACACCTTTGTGAGTACCAAAATGGGGTAAATCTTTATCAAACTCTACCGTCTCCGAGTGTACAATCTTTAAATCTTGGTTAATAGCTAAACATTTCAATTGTTGGGTGGAAAGATCAAACCCTAAATAGTATTTATCTTCTAGTGAAAAAGTCATTTTCTATTACTTGACAACTTGCGAGATTTTTTTGTTCTTTATCCACAAATAACGTGAGTATTTGAATGGGAAGTGTATGTGCATATGAAGCTTGGAAATCTTATCTTTCGAAGGTAGATGTAACACTACTCTCTATTTTAGCTGCCTCGAAGTGGATAAGAAAATCTTAAAGTGAGAAAAAAACAAAAAGTCCTTAAATTAATAAACATCGAATGATTATTATTCTTTTGTTATGATCAATACAGACTGGTGTTAGTCAAACCGGTTTGAGTATTAAGTCACACATATCGAGTTTTGGTGCATGATTAGTGTGTGTTATGGGTCTGTACACCCGTGGAAATTAGTATCGTTTTTATTAGGGGTAACTAACCAGGCATTGGATTATCCTTAATGGCACAATAATTAATAAGAACCGTGATCAATAAAATTCAGATTACACTGTAAAGAGTTGGATTATGAGATGTGCAGGGTCCTTGATGATAATGATTTTAAATAAAGCTAGGTCAGTAGTGTCTTTTTGATTAATGCTAGTAGCAATGTAAACAATGAACTCTGAAATATCTCTTTAGGGGAATACAAACGAAACAAACTCCACTTAACAAATGAGGTTTCTATAATTTCAACTAGCATAAAGTTTACTCGGAAAGATTGCCACTAGTTAGTATAGCCATTTAGTGTTTCGGTAAAGTATCCGTATGCTTCACAATATTCTAGGACAGATATGAAGGATAGGAGGCCTTCAAAAAGAGACTTCTCCTGAGGATGAAGTGCAATAGTGTAAAGACTTCAATGAACAATTATTAATGTAAGGAAGCTATTATACGAATTCCATTGAAGTAAATAATAAGGTGATTTCAAGTTTATGAAAAGCCAATTGATTGTAAACCAGCTGAGATAATGAATCATTCAATCCTCTAACTACAGCGTTTTTTAACCACAATACGTTAGCATTGAACGAGATGTATGTCGATATCCCAAATAGATAATGTTTTTTTATCTTAAGGTTTCTAGAAAATTCTACTATTGTGAGTTCCTTATTCTTCATTTAAAGGCTAAGGTATGGCTCTATGTGACTAGTTTATTCAAAAACAAGTTACGTGTAGCCATAACCTTGGTAAGAATGTTGATTCAGCCTAATTTCTTGCCTTTTTGGGTGACGGAAGCATGATCCAATTAAGCTGTGATGATGGAAGCCCTAAAATCAAAAATTCCAAGATGAAGCAGTGGCTCAATGGTAGAGCTTTCGACTCCAATTAAATCTTGGATTTTCTCGGAAAACGATTGCAATCGAAAGGTTGCAGGTTCAATTCCTGTCTGTTTCATTTTTTTTTTTTAATTTTGAAATTGAGGTAAAGTAAAAGAGTTCATAAAACAGGCTATAATAATAGCTCAACTTTAAGCAATTTGTGTAACTTAGAAATTATTAATCTGGAACTGTTGTCACTATAAAATTGGAAGGATATGTCTTGTCCATTTTAATATTTGTTTTTGCAACTTTAACTATTTTTCTTTAATTTTGTAGTTTTTGAAAGCATAAAGTTTCCTAATCAAACAAAGATGTATTAAACAAAACTTAAATTTAACAATTTTCTTTTACAATGGAACAAGCTACATTAGCTAGATTACATTCAACTAGTTATCACTTTCCAGTGGAAGTCAATATTATATATTGCTTCCTTTATAAAAAAAATTACATAAATTTGGCTAAAGTGTTCTCAATATAAAATATCGAGTTCGACCCAGTTGTGTGTCTAGCTATATGACGTGTGAAATTTATCTTTTCAGATAGAAGGCTAGATCCCACTTCAACTTCCAGTTCATAATTCCGTAACCCTAGATTCGACATAGAATTAGGAAACAAGCGCCCAAAACTTCTCAAAGATATTATTTGGCTTATCTTCTTCCCAAACAATATCATCAATTTCCTTACGATCAGTATCAATATCAATATCTTCAACTCTCCACACCACTCTACATTTTTTCCAAAGTTGAAATACCACCCATATAACAATAAATAAAAATAAGGAAATGTAAGAAGCTACAAACTCTTCTTTATTAAAAGTTGGTGTGAATGAGGTAAATCCTTGAGTTATAATAATTATAACCATGAAAAATATTGCATAATATGCAAGCCATGGCATACAAATTGCCTTGTACGGGAGGTCATTTCTTGAAATGCCTCTGTATTTCAAAGCACTCATAAAACGAACATGGGCAAAAGATATTAATAACCATGCAAAAAATCCAGCAATACTAACAATATTCAGTAGCCATTCAAACGCTTTACCACCACCAATGGATAGCTCCAAATATGCCAAAGAACCAAACAATGATGTCATCAATACCGAAACATATGGTACACCTGATCTGGTAGTCTTTTTAAAAATCTTGGGTGCTGAACCATCTCTTGCTAACCCATATAAAATACGAGACCCAACATATACGTTTGAATTTCCAGCTGAAATTATTGTTAGCAAAATAACCCCATTAAATATACTTGGAAGAACAGATACACCAGCATTCTGTATTGCAATAATAAACGGTGATTTAGCAACGTATGATTCTGTGCTCACTAATTTTGGATCATTATATGGGACCAACAGGCCAATCAAAAAAAGTGAGAGAATGTAAAATATTAAAATACGAACAACCACCTTTTTGATAGCTTTCGGAACACTCTTTCTCGGATTTGCAGCCTCACCTGCTGTGACACCAACCAATTCTGTTCCCTGGTATGTAAATGCTGCATTGATAAGAGAAGAAATCCAACCAAGAAATCTAGCCTCATTCTTGTTCGAGGATATAATTCCTGGTCCCCAAGCTCCTGGATTTTTCCAATATCTAAACCCAAAAGATCCCAGAGGTCCTGCACCACACACAATACAAAGACAGAAAATGATGAATCCAGTAATAGAAATAACCTTGGTAAAGGCAATCCAAAATTCAATTTCACCATAGTATCGTACAGGAAACATATTGACACAAGTTAGAATAACCCAAAATATCGAAATCCATGCAGCTAACGGTACCTTTTCTGTCCAAAAGAAAATGATTTGTCCTACTACACTTAGTTCCACTGCAAATGTAACAGCCCATGAGAACCAATACATATAACCATTGGCGGCTCCAAAGGCAGGGGATAAAAACCTAGTAGAGAACACTGTAAATGAGGAAGTGACGGGAATCAATGTTACCATCTCACCCAGCGATTGTGTCACTGAAAATATTACTGTTCCCATAAAAATATACGCCAGCAGACTTCCCACGGGACCTGCATTTATCAGAGGTTGGGCAATACCTATGAAAAGTCCTGTGCCAATGGTACCGCCTAAGGCAATCATGGCAATATGTCTCTGTTTTAGTTGTCTTTTGACACCTTGTGTTTCAATTTCATCTTGCTCTTTTGGTTCATGTGTAGACTGGATTTCTTCTGAAAAGGAATGTTGTGAAATTTGCTCAGAGAGTATTTGTGCAATTGGTATCACCTCGGATCCATTCTTGTTCTTATTTTTTATTTCTGGAGTTTTGTTATTAAGAATTGTAATATCCATCTAATGGGGTGAGCGATTCGTCTTATTATTAATACATATTTCAAAGATTAATATTGGAAAGACCTTCTTTAAGTACTTATCAGATGTTAAATTCACTCTTGGCATTTTCATATACCTTATATTAAACACTGACCCTTTTATTTGTAAATTGTTATTTCAATCATCTTAATAAAGCAAAGAAAATAATAAAACAAAAATATCAATAACAAACAAAAATAAAGACAAATAACAAAATTTGAATATCTTTCTCATGCATAAAAATGGAGATGGAAATAATAACGTCTTAGAGCTTTTGAATAAGAATTGTTGGATTTTTGAATATTGATATAAAGAATAGACTAAAATAAACTATTACACAGCTATTCCAACATATTCAGAACCCCCCATTGAATGAATAGAACATATTGATTGGCTATAACATATCGAAAGAACAGTTTGTAACAAAAAACTACTACTACTCTTCCTTTGCAAAAGTCTTGGTCAATTCGATAATATGTTCTTTTGTTTCATTGACACTAATTTCAGGTGATACTTTAACTTTCTTAAATTTCAATTTACCGTCAACAAAGATCCAATATGATCTAATAATACCAGAGTTTGGTGTTTTCTTTGCACCCAATAAACCAATTAATTGTCTCTTTTGATCACTTAATAAATCATAAGGTAAATTTTGTTTTGAATGAAATTTTTCTTGAGCATTAACAGTATCAGCACTAACACCCAAAACGAGTGCATTCTTCTTTAAATCATCATAACTATCACGGAACCCACATACTTGACGTGTACAACCTGGAGTCGATGCCTTTGGATAAGCAAATAGAACAACTATTTTATTATGCTTTACGATTTCCCTTAATGAAATTTCTTTACCGTTTTGGTTTTGTAACGTTAAATCAGGAATTTCATCTCCAATATCTAAGAGTGTGGTTACGGTTGAGTTAGCAACAGGGGTTTTACCGGTTGTAATGGTTTCCTTTTCAATAATTTTAGAAGGATCGACATTTGATTTGGTTACACTTTTCCTTTTGGTAACTTTTTTATCCGTTTTCTCCACAGGATTGTGGGACACTTGTTTGTTTAAATTCGATGAACTTCTTAATTGCATAGTTGTTATATATATATGTATGTATGTTATGTATGTTTGTATATGGACCTTTGTTGTATTATTTATGAAAGTTCTTGAAAAGATCTCCTTCTCCTTCCCTTTATAAACAATTTTTCTTCATTTTAGAATTTACCCATTTATAGACAAAAAAGAAAACAAAGAAAGAAAGATGGAGAGGAATAATTGAAATATAGTCAAATACAGTTTGTCATTTATAATTATATAATTATTTTTATTGTAAATTTAGAAGATATTAGTATAAAGTGTTATTATTAAAAGAATATTTTTGTATCAAAATGTTTTTTATATTATATTAAACTTATAATAATAAAGCGGCAGCACCGGCAACGACAGCACCCATACCAGCGGTTAACATATCAGCGGAACCCTTGGAAGAAGAAGAGGAAGCGGAAGATGAAGCGGAAGAAGAGGAGGCCTTAGAAGAAGAAGAAGCCTTAGAAGAAGAAGAGGCCTTAGAAGAGGAAGAGGCCTTGGAGGAAGAGGAAGCCTTGGAAGAGGAGGAAGCCTTAGAAGAAGCAGAAGCAGAAGAGGCGGAGGAGGCGGAAGCAGCAGAAGAAGCGGAAGCGGAAGCAGAGGCAGAAGCGGAAGCAGAGGCGGAAGCTGGGGCAGAGGTTTGAGCATCAGTGTCCTTACCAACAGCAGCTGGGTCAACGGTGTCAGTGATGGAGTGAGCCTTTAAGTAAGAGGACATGATTGGGGCTAATCTGGAACTGTACCATGGTAATTGACGCATGACAGTGGTGACTTGAGCGAAGTCGACCATGGTGAATAAAGAGGTGTAACTTTCATCAGAGTAGGTGGTGATTTGAGTGTAACATTCTAAGACACCTTCTGGTAAGACGAAGTCTGGGTTGTATTCAGCAATAGAGATATATTCTTCCAAGTTGTTTTGGACATCGACTAAAATAGCGTTGAATTCAGCGACTTCGTAGTCGTTAATGGCTAAAGCAGTAGCGGCGGTGGCTAAGAAAGCGGCGAATTTAGTGAAGGACATTATGTATTAATATGTGTGTGTGTTGGTTGGTTATTTGAACGAAATAGAAAGATATAAAATAAACCTACAACAAGAAAAAGAAAACACATAAAGAGAAAGCATATGGAACTAACACTGAAGATGTCGTCTTCATTTATATATCTGTTTGGAAAGGTGGGAAACGTCCTCGGTTACTAACTCAGCACCAGCTTCGAATGATAAGAATGACAATAATAATAATAATAATAATAATAATAATAACAGCAAGAATAATCACAGGAATAAACAAGAATAACAGTATATAATATGATAATTTTCACAATAGCTATTCCATGGAATAAGAAAAGGTGAAGAGTAGGAATTCGCAGCTCGAGCAGTGCTGGGAAGGCCTTGTGCGTGTCCCAAAGCGGCAACTGGGCCTGCGCCCAGACACCCTCGTACGCCGTTTCCGTTCCGCAGGCGGCAATCTGATCTTGGATCTCGGGTGCCTTTCCGGATTGGGGCGAAGTAAGTGGCTGCCGCCGTTGTTCTCGCATTGTTCTCGCCCGTTTGCGTGCCGGCTTGCCTGTTTTCGCGTCTCCCCAAACAGAACAGAAATACTGCTTGTACGTAAGATCCGCCGCATTGGGACAATTTTGCTGTCGTACCCAGGCGGGTATTTTCTTTCCTTCCGTTTTTGGGCAGATCTGCCCGTAAGCGAGCGGGAGCTGAGATCGCAGAGATCTCAAAGTGGGGTACTTGCCTTCATTTTTCTCATCTCCTCCAGATCTGCTTGCCTGCGAAGTCGCACCGTACAGTGAACGGGAACGGGAACATGACCGGAATGGAGGGTAATGCGAATGGTAGACATATCTTAATGGTGCGAGTGGGTAGCCAAACCTTTGCCCTCTTATTGCAAAGGGCATTACCTACTCCATATGGTGGGGAGAATAATTATAATGTACACCCCCCCATATTATATGAAAGGCATCGAATTTTCTTTTCAAAACAGAAGACGTAATTCATATATAAGCTTTCGTTCACGGTTTGCTTCACCTCAGCCTTGCTGTTCTACATATTATTGCGTGGGCCCATCAGATTTCATCACTTCAATAGTGGATTGCATTCGTATTTATGTTTATTGAGGAATGATGTTAATGGTTGTTCATCTTTCTACAGAACAGGATTACAAGGCTGTGTACTATCAGTTTGGCTTATTGCATATATATTACAAAATTATATCTTTATACAACTCAATACTGGGCACAATTAATCTCATCCCTTCACTACAATTACATGGCCTGTACGAATGTAGACTCTAGGGATACGCCTAGGCCTTTTCAAACTCCAGAATATTTCTATTTCTTTCTCTTTTTCCCCCCTTTTAGAGTCACAAGTGTGATATATACGGCAATGATCTATATACTCAACCCCAGATTGGAGAATCGTTGAAGGAGTTGTTTAATTAGCTCTTGGAAATAAGAAAACACACACACACAAGGAGTCTGTTCAAACTCTAATAATAGATTTCTACAGTAACATACTTGATTCTCTATGGATGGCTATACAAAATTAAGTTGTGTTTAAGTTAGTTATTTTTGCAAAGGATTCTACAAACTCCTTTGAATCAATTAGTAATTTGGAGCCATTGTAATAATAATAAGGTGAAGCCTTTCCTTCGCTCTTTAGTAGCGAGCTAGGTCTCTCTACCAGGTGACAGGTTGTAATTTAAACGAGCCACACTGGGAAAGTTAAAATTTATGAGAGCACAAAAGGTTATTTTGTGTTTTTTGCTAGAAAAAGCTCGTTCAGCTAGAAGGACAATAAAGCCCTAGGCAAAGAAGAAGATCTTCCTTTTTCTGTTTGTTTGTATGTATTATTGAACAGTTTTGTTTGTTTGTTTCTAAATTTGGCGAAAAGACAAGAGATCCAATCTTGCATAAACGAGGTCTCCGTGTTACCTGTTCTGGACAGCAGCTCGTCTTTGTTCCCACTTGCACGGTTTGTTAGAGCGTGTTTCCTGTTGCGGCGGCCACGCAGCTGAAAAGGGAAAACACCCACCGTAGAGGTAGTACTCTTCGAGGGCAGAACCCTTTGTCTGCTCTCCGGAAGGTGAAAACAACAAAAAAAAAACAAAACAAGCCAGCTGGAGAGATCCCATTGTGTTTTCTGAAAAGACAAAAAGGCAAAAACTCGAAGGAAAAAGGAACAATGGGTGCCGCATTGTGTTGTAAACGAGCACGCTGTTTATTGTCTTCTGCAAACGAGAACGAGCATTTCTTCGAAGGACATTCCTGTGAGGCAAACAACAATGGCTGCAGACACATACAAAATACCATAAGTATACCAAAGAAAAACAAAATACGGTCTTGGATCTTTGGCTCTCTGGCCATTGTTCCTTTCCTTTTTCATGTGAAAAGTTTTGATCTAAACGAGATCAATCAACTATAATTCCTGTGACTACTTGCCTTCGATGGGGCCATTGTGCCATTGTGCCATTGTGGTGCCCTCGTCGTCTGGGTCGGAAGCGTCAGATCTGAGCCCAATCTCACTTTAACGACGACCCCAAATCTAGAGTATGCATTGTATCCAGAACAGACTATATTGGATTGTAACAGCCCACCCATGCAAACGACTCGCATTGGCTATTGTCACAGAAAAAATTCATCGCCTTATTCTTCCTTCAATTGATTACTTTTGTCTTCACCCGTAAAATTTTTCATTCAAACATACTCCACTCTCAGTAACGTCTTCCACTTTTGTTTTTTGTTTGTGGTTTTGTGTTTTTGTTTACATTAGTGTTATTAACTCTGTTACAGTCTATATCTTTGCTACAACTGCTTGCAACTTTTTTATTTTTTCTTCCAAGTTGAAATTATAAATACATCTCGATGTCTTGCTTCCAATCCACACTAACCACATCAATCCTTCTTTCCTTTCCACAACTCAAATCCTATCTCTCGTTATTTATTTATTGCTGTTTTCTTTCCTTTCTTGTTTTCTATATACATCTTAATCTAACCAAAACGAACTCACACATTCAAGAAAATAACATATATTCTTTGTTTTGCTTCTTTCTCTTTAGATATTTTTTTATTAATATAAAACCGAAATACCAAAACAAAAAAATATATATACATATTAATATTTGAAGATGTCCGCCATCTCTGAATATTTCAAACCTGTGCCTGATGCCTCAGTGACATTCAACGGTGCTAATGTTCGTGTGAAAAATTCTGAAGAATCTTTTGAATCCACTACCGCTACTGGTACCGACGAAACTGATAACATCTTAGCCAATGCTGCTTTAGGTAACTTCGATTCAGACTACGTCCATGATTTAACTTTCAAAGCTGAACAAGGTGAAGTCGTGTTAGTCTTAGGTAACCCAACTTCCGCTCTTTTCAGATCTCTTTTCCATGGTCATAAAAATTTAGAATACTCTCCACAAAACAGTATTCTTTTCAAAGACAACGAATTCAAAGATTTCTCTGCCAGTTGTCCACAACAAATTATTTATAATAACGAAAAGGATATTCATTTCCCTTTCTTGACTGTCGAACAAACTATCGATTTTGCCTTAGCTTGTAAATTCGACATTTCAAAAGAGGAAAGAGATAACTTAAGAAATGAACTTTTGAAAAGTTTCGGTTTATCTCATGTGTTGAAGACCATTGTCGGTAACGATTTCGTTCGTGGTGTCTCTGGTGGTGAAAGAAAACGTATTTCTATTATTGAAACCTTCATCGCTAACGGTTCATTCTATTTATGGGATAACTCTACCAAAGGTTTGGATTCTTCCACTGCTTTGGATTTCTTAACCATTTTACAAAAGATGGCTAAAGCCACCCGTTCCGTCAACTTCGTCAAGATCTCTCAAGCTTCCGATAAATTGGTTAACAAATTCGATAAAATTCTTATGTTAAGTGATTCTTACCAAGTGTTTTACGGTACTCTAGATGAATGTTTAACTTACTTCCACGACGATTTAGGTATTGCCAAGGATCCAAACGATTGTATCATTGAATATTTGACTTCTATCTTAAATTTCCAATTTGATACTAAAGATATGGCTCCAGAAAATATCCCAACTTCTGAAAACGATTTATACTCTTTATGGACCGATTCTTCATATTACAAACAATGTAAACAAGAAGCCGCTACTGACGTCTCCGTCAGAACCGCTACTAACCCAGAAGATATCACTCCAAAATTCAGTGTTTCTTTACGTACCCAATTAGATTTTGTTACCCGTAGAGCTTTCCAAAGAGCTATTGGTGACAGATATTATTTGATTTCCCAATTTGTTTCCGTCGTCATTCAATCTTTGGTTATTGGTTCTTTATTCTATGATTTACCTAAGACTACTATTGGTTCTTTCTCAAGAGGTTCTTTAAGTTTCTTCTCCCTACTGTTCTTCACTTTCCTTGCCTTAACTGATATGCCTTCCACTTTCCAAAGAAAGGAAGTTGTCAGTAAGCATGTCCAATTACATTTCTATTACGGTTCCTTCGAAACTCTAGCTGCTACCTGTTTTGACTACACATTTAAATTATTCTTAGTGATTGTCTTCACTATTATTCTTTACTTCTTAGCTCATTTACAATATAACGGTGCTAGATTCTTCATCTTCCTATTGTTTTTAGCATTCTACAATTTCAGTATGATTTCATTGTTCTCCCTAACTGCCTTGATCAGTCCAACTTTAGGTATTGCTAATATGTTAGCTGGTATCTTATTGCTAGGTATTGCTATGTATGCTTCTTATGTTATTCATTTAGAAGATATGCATCCATGGTTTGTCTGGATCGCCTACGTTAACCCTGCTATGTTCTCCATGGAAGCCATTTTAGCCAATGAATTATTCAACATGAAATTGGACTGTACTGAATCTATTATCCCAAGAGGTGATACTTATAACGATCTTCCTTTCACTCACAGAGCTTGTGCTTGGCCAGGTGCTACCTTAGGTAACAATTATGTTAGAGGTCAAGATTACTTACAAAGTGGTTTGAAATATACTTACCATCATGTTTGGAGAAACTTTGGTATCTTAATCGGTTACTTATGTTTCTACTTATTCTGTTCCTTATTTGTTGCTGAATTCATTACTCCATTATACACTAGAGAAAATCTATTAAGATGGGATAACTGGGTCCACAAGTACAATCCATTCGCTAGTAACAAGAAGAATGTTGATAACGAAGAAGACTCTTACAACAATGATTTACAACCAAGCTCCTCCTCCTCTGTTTCTACTACTGTCGAATCTGCTTCCGGTAAAGTCGACGCTATCAACGTCAAGGATACTGAATCAATTAACAAACCAATTATGGAAGCTCAAAAGCATGTTATTTCCTGGAAAAATATTAACTATACTGTCGAAGGTGACAAACAATTAATTAATGATGCCTCCGGTTTCATTAGTTCTGGTTTAACTGCTTTAATGGGTGAATCTGGTGCTGGTAAGACTACTTTATTAAATGTTTTATCTCAACGTGTGGAAAGTGGTGTTGTCACTGGTGAATTATTAATCGATGGTAAACCATTAACCAATATTAGTGCTTTCAGAAGATCTACTGGTTTTGTTCAACAACAAGATGTCCATTTAGATTTATTAACTGTCAAAGAATCCTTAGAAATTTCCTGTACCTTAAGAGGTGATGGTGATATGGAATACTTAGCCTCCATTGCTAAGTTATTGAAATTACCTGCCAACAAATTAGTCATTGATTTAGATCCAACTGAAAAGAAGTTATTATCTATTGGTGTTGAATTGGTTACCAAACCTTCCTTATTGTTATTCTTGGATGAACCTACTTCTGGTTTAGATGCTGAAGCCGCTGTTACTATTGTTAAGTTCTTAAAGAAATTATCTGAACAAGGTCAAGCTATTTTATGTACTATCCATCAACCTAGTAAGTCTGTTATCAGTTATTTCGATAACATCTACTTATTAAAGAGAGGTGGTGAATGTGTTTACTTTGGTGGTATTACTGATGCTTGTGATTACTTTGTTTCTCATGATGACTCTTTACATTATGACAAGGAAATTGATAACCCAGCAGATTTTGTTATTGAAGTTGTTGGTGGTAACCAAGCTAACAAGGAATTGGAAGACTTGGCTGAAGGTGAAAAGGCTGTTGAAAGAAAAAATATTGACTGGAATGCTGCTTGGAAGGTCGCTCCTCAAAATGCCGAAATGTCCAACCGTTTGGATGTTTTGGAAAGAGAAGCTGTTGCCTCTGGTGTCGATTTTGCTACCTCTGCTTGGAGTTTACCATCTTATATGACTCAATTGACAACCATTGTTAAGAGACAATACCGTTGTACTAAGAGAGATAAGACTTACGTTATCGCCAAATATGCTTTGAACGCTGGTGCTGGTTTATTTATTGGGTTCTCTTTCTGGGACACTAAGAAAAATATTAGTGGTTTACAAAATGCTATTTTCTTATCCTTCATGAACTTATGTTTATCTTCTCCTTTGATTAACCAAGTTCAAGATAAGGCTTTACAATCCAAGGATGTCTATGTTGCTAGAGAAGCCAGATCTAATACTTACCATTGGTCTGTCTTATTATTAGCTCAAACAATCGTCGAATTACCATTAGCTATTACCTCTTCTACCTTATTCTTCCTATGTTGTTACTTCTGTTGTGGTTTTGATAACTCTCCACATATTGCCGGTGTTTTCTACTTAAACTACATTCTTTTCAGTGTCTACTACTTAACTTTTGGTTTATGGTTACTTTACTCTTCCCCAGATTTACAAACCGCTGCCGTGTTCGTTGCTTTCTTTTATAGTTTCACAGCTTCTTTCTGTGGTGTTATGCAACCATATTCCCTTTTCCCTCGTTTCTGGACTTTCATGTATCGTGTTTCTCCTTACACTTACTTCATTGATACCTTTGTCAGTTTATTACTTCACGATAGACCAGTCAATTGTACTGTCAGTGATTTTGTTCCAGGTCAACCAATCAAGGGTCAAAACTGTATTGAGTTTATGACTCCATACATCAACGAATTTGGTGGTAAATTAAAGAGAAACAATAGTCTTTCTGTCTGTGCTTACTGTACCTATACTGTTGGTGATGATTTCTTAGAAGTTGAAAACATGAGTTACCACAACAGATGGAGAAACTTTGGTATCTGTATTGCCTTCTGTGTCTTCAATTTTGTTTGTATGTTCTTGGGTTTCTACGTAACCTATGTCAAGAACATCTGGCCAGAAGTCTGGGCTTACTGTATGAAGGTTATGCCACTTGACCGTCTTTTCTCTAAGAAGAAGAACGTAACTGCCGAAAAAGCTGAGGAAAAAGCATTATAGAATTAATACCCGCCATTCCATTCCTCATTCGTATGCATTTATGTAACGCTATATAAGCCCAATATTTGTATTTTAGTTTTTAATTTTAATATACCATATTTCAAGTTTTAATCTATGCTCTGGTTTTGAAATTATATATGTCATATTTAATATGGAAAGTAATCTGTTATTTATACCTCTCCTATTAGGCCGATGAAGCGAATAAGATGCCTTGCCTGAATTTTCCATGCTAGCCCAGCTATACATTTCAACTTGACATGATTGCAACTGCAGGAGTGTCGTTACTATTCCACAACTGCGATATGTCTTTATAGGTAGTTCTAGAAGACTTGTCAAATTCAATCAAATGCCCCATTCCTCCAGTCCTACCTAACTTAAAGCGGGTAGCGAAAGCACAATACATGTATTGAGAACATTCTTTGATTTGAATCCAAGGGTCATTAGATGCTGCTGGTATGATCACACCATCAATAACAAGTGGTGAATCGTAAATGGTTTGTAGATTGGCAGACGACTTGTATCTGGAGGTGAAATATTCTTCATCAGATTCAAACTCCTTAGCTGCAGTATTATAGAACTTACAAGTCCTCAACCCACCGTTAGACCACATTAGCTTACCTTCTCTGCTCACATGGCCAATCTGGGACCCACATATGCTATACTTATCTTCATCTCCATTATCCTCGCGATTGACGGGACCCAATATACCACCTTCCATTGGATCAATTGCATAGTTTTCACCAGCAATCAGTTCTCCTAACCACACAATTTCTTTGTCACCATAGAAACATGTTCTTAAACGCATATCCAAATTAGCATAGAAAGACATCAGTAACCCATTAAGTTTAGTCTTTTTATTAATCACAATCAACCCGCTATCAATATGATGCAGGTGCAACTTTTCAAAGAGATTACGATATACAAGGGCTTCAGTAGATGGCAGTCGATCATCTTCAATATGTTTATTCTGTTTTATCCAATTGGAATCAAACTTTAACTTCTTACCTGTCATGGCTAGTTCTTCTTTAGATGGTTCTACTTCATGTAAAAGATCAACGGCTCTTCTGAATGTATTTTCGTCAATCAAACTTCTATCCCTATACATTAATATACCAGTCTTTTTGTATAAGTCAATTTTAAAATAATCTTCCAGAGGGATATATGGAACGGCATCAACATCAAGAAAAATGGCTTCTTCGAATGTATTGAACATTTGAGCAATCCATTTATTGAAGAAATTGCGAATATGCGCTTCAGTAAATTCTTGGCGAAATATTGGAGAAACGTCTATCAAATTAATCTTTTGACCTGTTTGTTTACCGTATGTTGATACCTCCTTAATAAATTGTTCGGTAACTTCTGCACCTGTGGTGACAATTTGAATTGGTAATTTATTTCCTAAATATTGGAATACTTTCAACTGCCTGTAAAACATGAAACTGTCATCTTGTTGCATGGTTACTACAATACCTTTACCCTTGGAATATTTAGCCCAATTTTGCCAAAAATTGGCATTAAAACTCTCGACATCGTCAATTTCAGGTTCAGGTACAAGAACGTTTCTATATCCGTCACTCTCGGAGAGATCAAATACTCTAGGCCATATTAATTTAGAGTCACTAAAGTCCATAAAAGGAAACATCCTCTCGTTAAAATCTTGAGTACTGATTTGGTTGAAGATCTTGTCAGATAAAATCTCTTGTAAATCTTCGTTACCTTGCAAGAAGCAGTAATCATAAATTCTCATTCTTTCAACCATCAAGGTAAAAACTAATTTACCAACACCTTCATTCTCAAACTCCTTTAATATAGAGTCATTAGACCAAACTGGCAGTTTATAGAACCCATCTAACAAATACCTACATTGATCTGTAGTGCTAGTTTTACTCCAAGCTTCCGTTATCTTTTCTGGCCCTACTTTCTCAAACATCTTGAATAGAAAGAATTTACCCGATTCTCTTTTAATCTTATCTTCAACCTGTTTCATTGCATAATAGAATGGAGAAAGTTTGGAAGCGGAACGGTATCCATCATCTGCTTCTAAGTTCACGTCATCTGCATTCCCATGATTCTTCTTATTATTACTGTAATTTTGCTCCACGCTGAACGATAATGAGTCATCCAGTAGGCCGGGCGTTGTAATATTCGCTCGATTGTTGGAAACAGATCCAGTCATGTACCAGGTAAGATATATTACCGCAAGTAGAGTCACTGTTATTATAGATCTCTTTAATTTTCGCCTCTTAATTCTGTGTGCAAAAACACTTGACCCCATTATGTTTAGTACTGCCATCGATGGTGATTTTCAAACAAATTCTAACTGTTTTCAATGGAAGAACCATACCATTGTAGCTCACACTTCCTCAAACACATACACCTTCCATTAATAGACGTTTTATCTGAACTCGCCTAATCTTCCAGTGGTTCTGATTTTCTCGATTTTTTTTGCCAAGATTTTGATCTTTCAAAATATCTGATAGATAAAGAGAATCGAAGCAAGATTAATAACTCAATGAGGCTAAATCCATTGACACAGGAGCGTGTTGAAGATTGCACCTTGAATCCTAAAGATAAACTGTATCAATGAATTGTAAATGTTAATTTGATTTTAGAGTTAGTTTACATAATAGAGAATTTATTTTTAATTCCATCCAGGGAAAAAAATCTATAATTTACATAGTAATACATGGATGATTCTCATACAGAGCTCCACAGGGTGGATATCTCGTTGTAAAAATCATATTGTTCAGCTGAGTATTTCACGATATAGCTGTAATCCGAAGCCCCCTTTGAGGCCAAATCGAGGGTGTAACAATAAGTATACCCACGACACTCTGCGATTCTTAACCATTCGGTATAAAACACATCTGGAACAATAACGGCATTGATTGTAATACTATCGTTTTGTAAAGACTGTAATTTTTCTACAGTACCGTACCTTTCTTTGAAATATTCTGGTTTGTGATCGAAATCATATTTTGCTTCGTTTTCGAATTTACATGTTTTCAAACCACCATTGATCCATACTAATTTGTTGTTATCATCTACATGGGCCAATTGAGCAGAACATATGGAATATTTGTTTAGATTTTTAGCATCTTGTTGTAATTCACCGACAATTGCACCTTCCTTAGGTGCCACTGCAAAATCATCACCACCATAGATACTTCCTAGCCAAAATAATTCCTTATCACCCCAAGAACAGCCACTTGCTGCATAATCAAACCCAAGATACGTAGACATTAATAAACTAGCGAAATGCTTTTTCTTATTGAAGATAACAAGCCCACTATCGACCACATGGAAGTCTTGATCGTGCATATAGCTTTTGTAAGCAACATCTTCAGGGGAATCGAGATGACGACTATCAATACCTCTATGTTCCACAGACCATTTCTTATCATACTTGATTTTTGTACCGATCAGTTGCTTTTCTTGAATAGATGGCTCTAAACCACTCATAAAGACTCTACAAGAATCAGGCAACAAATTATCTAATCTTCTATCTCTATAAAGATACATCCCGGTATCTTTATATCTTTCGATATCAAAAAATTCGATTGGTGAGATGAAAGGTACAACATCAACATCGATAAGAATAGCTTCCTCAAACGTATTAAACAAAGATGCAGCAAATTTATTAAGAAATCCATGAAATTTATAGTCACTGAAGAATTTGTTGATAATTGGAGTACAGTCAATTACTTGAATTTTTTGACCGTACTTTTTACTCATTTCGAGCAACACTTTGATAGAATCATCGTTCAGTTCTGCCCCCGTGGTAACGATTTGAATGGGTAATATATTATTGTGTCTCTTTAATATGGCTATCAATCTTCTAAACATTGGTAAATCTTCTTTACGCATGGTGGTTACAATACCCTTCCCGGTTGAAGAGTTCAACCAATTCTTCCAGAAATTCATATTATATTCATGTACATCAACTTGGTACAGGGAGTGCGGCAGTGGAGCCTTTAATTCAGAGAAATCTTTCCTTGGATCAATATTGTATATGTTAGGCCATAAAACTTCCTCCTTTTTGACAGTTCCTGTTGCCATCACTTCGCCATCAATGCTTGGAATGTTGAAAAGTGGGAACATCCTAATGTTGTAATCTTCCACAGTTATGTTTTTCGTAGTTAGAATGTCTTCTTGGAAGACCTCTATAGTGTTACTGTCACCATCAAGGAAACAGTAATCGTAAATCCGTAATCTTTCGACAATCAATTCGAAGACAGAATTCGATCTATCGTTTTCTTGATAGTAGTTGAACATATCCATATTATTCCAATCAGCAAATTGATCATAAATACCGGCTATAAGATAACTACATTGCTTGTTTTTGGGACTTGAATGCCAATTTCTCAAAAGTTTCAATTCACTTTTGGGAACATGTTTCTTATCTAAGGTACCATCAGCCAACTGTTTTTGCTTAGTTGTAATCAACTTGAATGGGGATTTATGATGAGACAATTTCAAATATTCGAGTTCTTCCTTTAATTCCACTAATTTCTGTATATCGGGATAAGAGCTTGCGTGTACATTACCAAATTTGTGAGACAACCCCACATGATGTTTGAACGTTTGCACTGGTGAACTTGTCGTTATCCAGAACAGCCAAGTAATTAATATAAAACTCAAAGCAATGCTTCTACCTTTCCAGATGCGCCCCGTGGCAGATTTCTGGCTCACCAATCGAGCTAATTTAAAGTTCATTGCTTACTCTTCTTCACACCTGAAACCAATAGTTATTTCCAATAGGTACAATATATGTGGGTGTTATTTATCTCAAAGAGTGATTAAAATTTTTTCAATAGGATTTTCCTATTGATTTGTAACTAATGGGTTTCCTTCAGGTTCTTTGGTGAAATATTTTTTTTTTCTTCATTATTTATCAGATCAGAAATTTTTTCTCTTTTCAAGAAGCTTAAAATTTGAAATTAAAAGCGCGGATCACAAATCATACAGTAAGAGGTGGAAAACAATGCTACTCTGTATGGAACTCAGGAATTTGGAACTTTATCCTCCGTTTCAAATGTTCAAAGTAAAGGTATGCAGGAAGTATGTTCCATCGATCTATATGCCCAGGTATATCCCTATGTATCTCTCTGTGTATATCGCTATTGTTACAAACATATATGTACGTGTGTGAAGGCACCTCTTGGCAAGATTAAGTAAGAATACGCGTGATTTAGAATGGTTGGAAGGTAAGGCAAACCAAAATAGAGTAAGAAACAAAAACAACAACAGAATGCACTAAGAGCCCAGCTATGTTTGACTCCACAGGCTTGAAATCCTGTTATATCTTTCAGTTTGGCTAGGAGTCAATCTAATAACACGTCCATTTGTGCTTGATTTAGTAGCTGATTCGTTGAAATATGCACAGTACCGATACTGGGTACATTCTCTTGTCTGCATCCATTGAGTAGTTTCCACATCGGGTATAACTATCCCGTCCATTTGTAATCGCGAATCATATATGGCCTGTAATGATTCGCGATCATTGTATCTGCCTTTGAAAAATGGCTCATTCACTTCAAAATCTTTATCAGCAGCATCATTGAACTTACAAATATTTAACCCACCATTGGCCCACATCAAATTATCTTGTTCATTTGCATGGGCAATCTGTGTTGCACATATACCGGTCCCATGCTCTTCCGTTTCATATAACATACCCATTGTCCCAGCATTTGTGGAATCAATACTATAATCCTTACCTGCAATCAATGGGCCTAACCAGAAATATTCTTTATCACCATGAACACATTCTTCGAACTTTTGGGATAAATGCAACGCGAATGCTGTGAGTAACCCAACTAATTGTTTTCTTCTGTTGATGACTACCAACCCACTATCTACTTGATGCATATTACCAAATTGGTAAAAATCTTGGAAGACTCTTTCCTCCATTGTCACTTTATTTTGGCTCTTTCTAGACAGATATTTCATCTTGGGTAATGCGAATTTGAATTTGGCCATATTCAAGGATATTTCTTGGCTACTTGGTAAAAGTGATCTGAATTGCTCTAAGCATGTCTGTGGCGAACCGTCTTTCAAAATTTCTCTATCACGATACATATACATTCCAGACTGTTTATATTGCTTAATATTAAAAAATTCAATAGGTGGGACGAACGGTACTGAGTCGATATCAAGTAAAATAATTTCCTCTAAATTATTGAATAATGTGGCAACCCATTTATTTAAAAACCCAGTAATATAATCATCGATATATGTTTTATTAATAATTCTCGAGCAATCAACAAGATAAATTTCTTGGTCAAATTCTTCGACAATTCGAGATAATATTGAAATCCCATCTGCATCAAAATCGTTTCCGGTAGTAACGATTTGTATTGGTAAACTATTGTCCAAAAATTTCAATACACTCGCCAATTTCTTAAACATATCAATATCGTCTTTAGACATAGTTACCACTATACCTTTAAAAGAAGAATAATTCAACAACGATGACCAAAAGTTTTCATTGAATGCCCGTATATTGTTGATTTGCTTGATTGGAGTTATCTCTTGCTTCCCATTCTTAGTAATTTGATATATGCTAGGTAACATCGGTTTGTCAACAAATTCATACGAATTTAAATATGGAAATAACCTTTGGTTATAATCAATAGGAGTGCAGGGTGAGTCCTTTAGATGTTTGAAAACTGACGAGAGCTCGAGCCCACCGGAAATAAAACAATAATCATAAACTCTCAACTGTTCTGTCAATAAGAAAAGTGAATCATCACGATCACTCGGTGTCTGGTGCCATTGTCTTATTGATTCTTCGACTAACATGATACATTGATCAATCTTTGGTAAAGCTTGGAAACTAAGTTGTTCATTCCTATCTGAGCTACTATTAGACATGGACTCCTCCAGATGCATAAAGATGGAATTGGCATATGTTTCGTATGTTTCTAAATTGATATCAGTAGTATCATCTTTTCTCTCTGTGTGATGAAACGTTCGGTGTTCTGAAAATGGATCATCGTTATGGTAAATTACAGTTACAATAAGAAAAGTGACACATATAAGTATAACAGTTCTTTTAACTATACCGTTTCTTCGATATATAATATTAGGAATTCTCATCATTCTTAATCATCCATCACTCAAGCTTAGAGTTATTCTTTGTCTTTGAAGGCTGCTTTTGAGAGGAAAAAGTTATAGACAGTGTATCAGATTGACTTGGCAACCTTTCGAGTTATATACTTTTGCAGATCTGGCTTTAACTCATCCTCATTAACTAACGTACTCATCCATCAAACTGTTAATAGCATTCTTCAAAATCTGTAGATCCGAATTAGCATCTATTGTGAATGTTTGATTTCCATAAAAAAACAATTTACAATGAAAACAAAAAAGAAAATGCTTTCACTCGGAGTTGAACCGAGGATCTCCACATTACTAGTGTGGCGCCTTACCAACTTGGCCATAAAAGCTTTATTTCTTGGTTTTTTATTTTTTATTCACATTTCCAAGACGCATAGTATAGATCATGAAATGTGGAGAATATATGCCTCCAAGGCTGGTATACACACTCAAGATTTAGTTTAAGATATATGCTTTATACATCACGCCTATATAGCACCATTCCACTGTATGATACTTGAACTAAATATATATTGGGCAAGAATTTAGAAATAGCTAATGAACGTATACTTGAGAAACATGCACTAGAATATCCACTACTTACTTCATTTAACACGATATCAGCATTGGATACACAAAAGTTAATGCATTATTAGTTGAAAATGTTGCCTGAAACTTGCAAATTCGACACCCTTTATTGCTATTTCCAGATAAATCCATTATAAGAAATATAATATATGTACAGAGTGAAAATAATTAGCAAAAGTGGTGCAGATTAATCATTTTTGCAATGAAATAATATCATTTAAACTCATCCAGTCTAAGCAAATTTGAAATCAAGATATAGGGAGCTACTATCCCGCAAATTACTTATTACCTCAGTACAGCTATGTTACAAGTTTAATTTCCCAAAAAACACTAAATTACAATTATGTTTGGTTTCCATATGTTGATGTTAAATACACAGTACCATTCACCAGGTCTGCTTGGGAAGTATCGCAATACGATCCATTTCGTAACAAGTGGTTAATTCCCAATACAAATGCTTCAGGAAATGTTAAAAGACCAGGAACCAATCTGGATAATGACACAAATGAATTACTGAGTCTGTTCCAATCCGACACATTACATTCAAAGTAATCGATTTGAGTTTTCTTTTATACACAATCGAAAGTAGCAATGATATCCCACAAACGGAGCTATTTTCTTTTATAGGCTTTCATCCCAACAATATTGACTTTATTCGATAAGAAGTTACATCCAGATATCTATTGCACCCATTCATCTCTTGATAATAATACCTTTTATTAGTGATGTCCTGATTGGGTTTCCTTCACAATATATTAAACAAATCACAACTTTTCACGATTTTAGAAATTTTGATAACGTTAGAAATTTTGTTTTGTGATGAATTAGTAACAGGTATCATTAAAAGAAGTGTTTCGAGAAGAACTTTAGCAGTTGTCAAAAACCACCATCACCTACTAACTTAGAATATAAACTACTGGCTATTTAGTTCTACTAGTTATCCTTTATTTTGGTCTCTACCTTTGGTGTATATTTCCCTTTTGTCTTTTTGTTTGAGGTTTCAGAGATAATCCTTCTTCTTTTTCCCCAGTATATACCAAAACCTTACATCATAACATTTCTACACAGAGTTTTGTTATCTAGCATCACTTACTCGAAGGAAAAGTTGCATCTACTATCATCTAACTTCATCTGCTTTGCATTTTAGTGGGATATTTTGTTATACCCTCCACTTCACAACACTTTTTGTTGTCTAACCTATATTTTTCTATACAGTATTATATCAACCAACCAAACAAATGCCATATTGTCCGTCGTCATACCCTTTGCGTGATATTGCTATACCATATAGATATTCTCCATTTAATAAATCTGTTTCTGGACTTTCGCTGGAGGCTCTCAACCCAGCAAATACTAATTTAATTAAATCAACAAAAAAAAATGATTTAACTGCTACCGATATCAATATTCCATTAGAAGAACATCACGGTGAGCCAACTCTACACAACGGACTCATATCTAAGATATCTGAGCCTCCCAGCTCGACCATTAATTTGAATGAAAAAAGGCCGAGAGAGAATGATCTAGACAGTGATGAGGAAAGAACTAACAGCGCTAAGAGAATTAAGCTATCTGATAATATTAATAATAGTCCAAATAGTGTTTCACCAATAAATTCCGAATATTCAGAAGAGACTCCTACTGCCACTAATAATAATAATACCACCACATCTAATGCAGTATTAGATGATGCTTTACCTTTATCTCCCATTGCTTCTTCTGGTTTAAGTTCACCAGATGAAAAAGAGTTGAATGAAATTTCTGATTCAAGAAATAATACTAATAAGCTAATAACTCACGATAATATGGTGAATATTCTCACTAGTGACAATGGTATGGCCTTTAACAAACATTTCTTGCAAAATATGAACCCAGTCGATTTACAAAAGATGGCATACAATATCATCTGCAACTTGAATAGAAGTCAGTTGACAGATATTAATATCCTGATTAGAGATAATCTGAAAAGAGATTTTCTATCTTCACTACCAATCGAGGTTGCCATTAAGATTCTAACCAAACTATCATTTGTGGATATTGCACATGCCTTATTAGTCTGTACAGAGTGGAACAAAATTATTCATAATACCCCATTTCTATGGAGGCACCTTTTGCTTTCAGAAAGATTTATAAGTAAGGACAACTTCAAACAATATCAATTACAATTAAAAAAAGAATATCCATTAATTGATAATATTGAAGAGATTTATAAGTTTGATTTTCTTAACAGATGCCATATCTTGAAAAATTGGTATAACCCAGATTTCTTGCCACAGAAGGTAACTTTAAGAGGGCATATGACAAGTGTAGTTACATGTTTGCAATTTGAAGATGATTATATTATAACGGGTGCCGATGATAAAATGATCCGTGTGTATGATGCCAAGAATAAGAAATTTATCAAAGAATTGAGTGGTCATGATGGTGGTGTTTGGGCTTTAAAATATGATCGTGACGGGATTGTGGTGAGTGGATCCACGGATCGTAGTGTTCGTATCTGGGATATTGAACGTAGTTGTTGTACTCATGTTTTCAAAGGCCATACATCGACAGTCAGATGTCTTGATATCGTAGAACACGAGGGTACTAAATACATTGTCACTGGCTCCAGAGATAATACATTGCATGTTTGGAAATTAGATCAATCCATCTATAATCGTGATAATATGAAGGAAGAGGAAGAGGAAGGTAAATGGCCTATGGTATTTGATACAACTGATAGAAATCCATTCTTTGTAGGTGTATTGAAGGGACATTTAGCCTCAGTTCGTACAGTTTCAGGCCATGGGAACATTGTCATCAGTGGTTCTTATGATAATACATTAATGGTATGGGATATTGCTAAGATGAAATTATTACACATGTTTGCTGGCCATACAGATCGTATTTATTCAACAATTTACGATTACAAACGAAACAGATGCATCTCAGCAAGTATGGATGCCACAATTCGAGTATGGGATATGGAAGATTTGAATAAAAATGGACCATATCAAGTAGTAACATGTGCTGGACAAACATGTACAAGACATGGCCGTTCATGGAAAACTTTAACGGGCCATTCTGCTTTAGTTGGGTTGTTGAGACTGTCCGATAAATACCTGGTCAGTGCTGCTGCTGATGGATCCTTAAAGGGTTGGGATTCGAACGATTACTCTCGTCAATTTGCATATCATCACGAAAATTTAAGTGCTATTACTACATTCTGTGTCAACGATAATATCTTAGTGAGTGGTTCAGAGGGACAATTTAATGTTTATAATTTGAGAAGTGGGCAACTAATTCATTCTGGCTTGTTAGGTGATGCTGATCAAATATGGTCAGTTAGTTTCAAGAACAATATACTGGTGGCAGCTGTTGAAAAGAATACGCAGAGCTATATCGAGATCCTCGATTTCAGTATATACGAACAAATCCCCACAATCAGACTGTAAGCCCCAGTTCCCATTAACTTCACAACATACCTGTCACACATATCTAGTAGTATATAACATAATAATATTAATTAATCATATTACCCAACCTCCTGTTGCTGTTGTTGCTGTTCACTTGAAGGCCTGAATGGGTTTAGATGATCAACTTTCTTTCAAATTATCAAATTGTACTATGTGGTGTGTGGGTTGTTTATAGTTTATAGTTACCAAAAAATTGTTTAAAGGAATGAAAGTGCTGGAATGATCAAATTGAGTGAAGAACTGTAGTGTTATTAAGTTGGTATTTGTTGCTGAAAGGGGGAAAGCCACAAATTAAACAAGCATTCAACCAGATAACTTCAATTTACAAATAGAGAATGGGTGGGAGAGTATATGATCCGATTCATGATGTGTTCCAAGACACTGAACCAGTTAAAGATGAACTTGCTGGAACTCCTAATATCCAAATGCATAACAAAAACAACACTGCTGAATCAGGCGTTGAGTCTGTGCCAGTGAGTAAAGAAAATAGTACTGTGAACAATACTGAGCCAAGCATCGAGTCTGTCTCAGTGAGGAAAGACAATAGTATCTCGAGCAAAGTGGAATCTGCCATTGAGCTTGTCACAGAGAGCAAAGAAAACAGCAATCCGACTGATGTGGAGGCCCCTGTAGAGACTGTCACAGAGAGCAAAGAAAACAGTAAATTGAACGATGTGCCGCCTGCTCAAATGAAATCTCAAGAGCCAGAATTTGAAACTGAGAACGAGTCTCAGAATGGAAATAATAGTAATGTGGGCAACACTATTGGTGGCATGAAACCTAGAAAATTTACCACCAAATTCAATAGACATGTAAAGAAGAAGGATGGTGATTTCTTAACAAGAAAGGAATTACAATATTCCTTTTTCCGAGAATTATTATCTGATGGAAGAGAAGTGTTTACCAATATATTCTATAAAGAGTATAGTAATATGTTGGTTCCATTTCGGGATTTATACGATGATAAGGGCCATGTTCAAATTATGAATGTTACAGATAAAGAATTTGATGCCAGAAGGTTTTTTTCGCATCCCAAATTAACATTTTCTCAATTATATGTGCTATGTCTTGCCACATCCTCCAAATCATCCAAAGTTTTACGTGAAAAATTATTAGCCGATCATTTTATGGCGTTTTCTACATGTATGTTAGCATTACTAGTTAATGTTGGTAGATTAAACACTACGATCAATTTTTCACCTGAAATGACATCACAATTAAGGATTTTCCATTCTATTCCCTGCTTACAATGTGCATCACCCGATGAGAAATCATTACAAGACACACCAAGGTTGAAATCAATATTAAGAAACTTGCCCTTGGGTAACGATGCTATTGATTTGGAGAAGATGTATAAAGAACGGGATGATGCTGACCGTGAGCATCCAATATTCAATGTAATCAATATGATATTCAGTTTATGTGATAATCCTACATTTATCAAAGAATTATTATTTAAAGAAGAATATTTTTGTGGTGATTTATCAGATTTTGATAATGAATTGCCCATACCAGCACCATCACAAGACGAAAGAGAAGAAGGCGAGGGTGAGGGTGAGGGCGAGGGTGACAATGACGACGAGAATGAAGATGATTTATCAATCTATACATTTTTGGATAGTTCCAAATATACGATTAAATGTCGTGTTACTGTGATATTGTGGATATTGTATATCTTATTAGAGACCAATTTGAGTGAACGAGGTATATTAAATTCGATAAAATTATTTGGTGAAAAGTGTGAAGATGGTAAATATAAGATAAGATTAAGATTAGATAAGAATGGTCGGGATCCTGATAATCATGATATGGATCAAAGGAGTGAAATCAAATATGGTAATATGTTGAGGGAAAGACGTAAACAATTTTTGGAGAAGAAGAATATTATAATTAAAGATGATTCGGTTGGAACGAAAGGATCTGAAGAGAGCAGTCCCGGTGCGGGGAGCAGTGTTGTTTCTGATACGATTGTTGCACCACCTGTGAAGAAAAGACGTAGAAGAAGGAAAAATGTTGTAGAGATTAAAGATGAATCATCGCAGGACTTGACGATAAACACCAACACAACCACTAATGAGGATGAAGATGATGTTATTACGATACCTTTGAAGGAAGATAAGGTTGTGGAGAAAGAAGAGGGTGGGGTGTCAAAACACACGCCAATTCTACCAATGCCCACAGCTAACAGTAACAGTAACAGTAACAGTAACAGTGGCAGTGATATAAAACAAATGGGGTCTAAGAATAGAAGCAATGCGAATACTGCTGACGATCCTCATTATTGTGAAATCAATAATTTAATCAAAGAGGATAAATCGCGTAAGATAGTTGGCATTAAGACGCAATCGGAAATCAATGAAGAGTTGATCCCCATTCATGAGATATTACGACAAAGACGCCAAGAGATTGGAATAATAAAATTATTTAATGAGTATGAAAACATCCCCATAGCGCCAGCGCTTGGTGTGCGTGGTAAGAAACGTAAACGGTACGATGATGGATATATGGGGTTTGAGACCGATTATTTGAGGATGTTTGCGCAATGTAAACAAATGCTGTTGGGAAGTGATATAACGAAGAAAGATTGTGTTGAGGGGGACACTACATTTAGACTTTGATCTTTTTATATATGGAAATGTTTTTTAATGATACTTTAACAATTTAATATTGATGTGTAAACATAGATTAGATATTTAATTGAAATGTATATATACATATATGAATTAAATAAATATTTTTAAGTAAAAAATTTAGCATATTATTTATTTTCATGAAAAAGGGGGAGGGAGAGGGAGAGAGATAAGTTATCAAGCAACTATTTCTTTGGATCTTCACCACCGTTCAAAGAGTTAGAAACGTATTCGACGGCTTCATTCAACTTAGTCTTGGCAGAGTCTAGATATTCCTTGGCTTGTTCCCCGTAGGATTCTTGGCCGACATTTTGGGCGTCAGCTCTGTCTTTACCCTTGTTAGCGGCGTCAGTGGCGCCTTGGAAGACACCCTTGTCTTGTTCTGGTTGGACAGCAGCACCTACCTTGTCGGCGGCGTCGGTGACGTACTCCTTACCCTTTTCCATGTAGCCCTTTTGGGAGTCTGGCTTCAAAGCTTCGGCGGCTTTGTCAGAGAAGTTCTTTCTACCGGTGTCGGACATGTTAGTTTGTTAGTTTTTTTTGAGATGAGTGTGTGTTGGTTGTATTAAAGAGAGGATTAATACTTGATGGTATGTTTTACGGGACAAGAAGTGAGAAGAGAAGGAGACGAGTATTTGTCATTTACAAGATGCTGAAGGGCCTTTATATATGTTTGGTTGTTGTCCTGATGCTGTTGTGTGTTGTTGTTGCTGGGAGGGTATCAGGGGTGGACGTTGCAGCAACCACGTCTCCCCTCGTTTTGACTGGCTGGGCGTGATGGCTGGTTGGTTGGTTGTTGTTGCAAACGTTGCAACTGTGTAATCGTGCATCAACGTTGCAACCTTCACCGCCTTCACCGCCTTTGCCGCCTTCGCCGCCGCTGGCATCGTTGCATCGTTGCAACCGGCCGTCAATCAGTCGCTTAGACAACAGATCATTGTCATTGCCACAGATCAATCAATCAATTGAGGGCCGGTTGTCTTCCCTTAAAACGGCGGATGCTGGCCGTCACCCGGCTGTCCCGCTGCAACATTTACAGCGCAATATATTTACAGTGCAATATTCACAGCGCAACAGTGCAACCGCCGTTAACTCCCCGCTGTGCGTGCACAAAGATTGCAATATAATTTGTCGGGGTTGTAACTCCGGCGTGGGGAGATTCTTCTGGAGATTCTTCCGGAAAGAAAACAGATTCCACTGTCACGTGTGGGTTGCCCGGACTCCCAACTAAGACATCCGCACATGATTGATTGATCGAGCGATCGATTATTAGACACACAGACCTTTGACAGATAGACAGATTTGACTGTTTAGTATACAATCTGTCTACGTGAATATGGCAACACACAAACACTCACCATGATAAGCTCAAAGACTAGACTACTGTTCACGAATGCGCTGTTCCAACCCAAATACACCCACTCAAACACGGCGAGCAGCACCGCCCTGCTCAAACACTCTCTAACACGTCGTCACTTCCACATCGCACCCGCATTAAACCAAGCCATCAAGGACCCCTATGCCACGCTGGGAGTCTCCTCCTCGGCCTCACAGGCAGATATCAAAAAGGCTTACTACAAACTAGCCAAGAAATTCCATCCCGATATCAATAAAGAACCCACTGCTGAAAAGAAATTCCACGACCTACAGAATGCATATGAGATATTGTCCGATCAGGATAAAAGAAACCAATACGACCAATTCGGGTCCGCTGCTTTCGACCCTTCTACCAATGGCCAGTCCACCTCCGGGTTCCATGGCAGCAGCAACAATCCATTCGGAGATTTTGGCGGCATCAACTTCGAAGATCTATTCGGCGCTGCCTTCAATAATGCTCGAGGCAATCCATTCCAACAACAACGTCAACAACAACAACAACAACGTCAGATGTACAAGGGGGAAACTGTACAGATTATACACAAATTGAAGTTCAAAGACGCAGTCTTCGGCAAACAAAACATAAACATCAAATTCAATGCCGTCGATCCCTGCGATACTTGTCAGGGTTCCGGGTTGAAATCGGGAGCTCACAAACACAAATGTCACTCTTGTAACGGGTCGGGCACTCAAGTACATTCCAGAGCAGGCTTCCAAATGATGTCCACCTGTACCGAGTGCAACGGGGAAGGGACCACAGTCGACTCCAAGGACTATTGCCACGATTGTCACGGCAACGGGGTCCAATACCATCGCGACAAGACTCTCACTGTGGATTTCCCCTCAGGTTTACAAAATGGTGATATCATTAGAGTCCCCGGGAAAGGGTCGTATCCCGAGATGGCATACGATTCCAAAACAAACCCAAATATTAGCATGTTGAGAGGGGATATCCTAATCAACATCCAAGTGGAATCAGATCCAATGTTCACCGTCAAGGACAAATACGATATTTGGTATCAAATGAATATTCCCATCACCACAGCGGCTCTGGGGGGCACAATCACCGTCCCCACTGTCGATGGCACAAATATTAGACTGAAAGTCGCACAGGGAACTCAAGACGGTGATATCATCACTATACCAAATATGGGGGTCCCACGTAATAACACTAACAGTAGCATCTTATCAAAGACATCATCGTCTCGTGGGAACATGAAAATTAAATATAGATTACATATCAAGAAACCAACATCAAAAGTCGAGAAATGTCTGTGGGAAGCATTGGCAGACGCCACTAATGACACAACAGCAAAGAGAACCATGAAAGACGCATTGAATACAACATTAAAATCGACTACAAGTAACACCACCACGGGCACAAAAAAGAATGACACTCATTCTCCAGATGATACAAAGACATTAGGTAAATTGGAAAATTTCATTATAAATACTTTCAAAAAGATTAAAGGTGAAAATGGTAATTGAATCAAACATAAATGATTTAACATGTAAATAACCATATATATATATATATATATATATATATATATATTGATTCAATTATTTTTTGTCGTTACATTGGATTAACATTTTCTATAGAGAAAAAGCTGAGAACGTTCAAGGATCTAGGTCTGTAATGACTACTTAGCAGCGGTGCCACCTTCCATATATAGGTTAAATCTATTAAATAGTAACTACCTTTAACTGATTTTTCCTTTAAGAACCTGTGAAAAAAAAAAAAAAAAAAAAAAATTACATATAGTAGTTAGATATGGAGAAAAAACGTTAAATGAAGCCATCGATATCATATAGTCATTGCAAAGCACACCATTGTATAGTCACTTTATACAAACAAGTCGGTAGATTCAAGATATTGTAATATTGTTTAATCTTTTTTAATTAGGAAAAAACGACAGAGCAAAGGAGGCAATGTCTGAAGATAATAAGAGTCCCTCTGTGGATCAATATATGCTAGATAATATCAAAGATGTTTCAATAGAAGAGTTTCTCGGAAAAGATAAAGAAGATCAGAATGTAAATAGTTCTCCAAAGGATACAGTGAGTATGTTACTCAAACAACACGATAAGTTGGGGATGGTATTGATAGAACAGATCAGCCAAAATAAATTATTGATTCAACAAAATAAAGATTTATTAGAAAAAGTGAAAGCATTAGAAAAATCCGATCATAACAGTAATGAATTAAGTTCTGCTGATTTACTTGAAATTTTTGAAAATAATGTTCATATTTATTCTGGTGGGAAAACTAACGATCCTGATGTAAGATATAAGAAATGGAAGGATTCAATTATAAGGTTTCGTGAAAATTACAAAAAAATTATCCCTGATAATACGTTTATGGTAACTTTGATTGGATCAAGATTACAAGATGAAGCTTTCACATGGTTTGAAGCAAATAAAGAAACCTTCAATTCAGAGACCGATGTATTTGACGGTATTGAAAAGAGGTTCGGGTCCACTAATCCATTCTGGGAATTTGCATTAAGACTTTATCCAAGCGAATCACCATGGGAAGATAAATCCATTAAGGATATCGGGGAGGAGTTTCAAAAATTGGTTGATGTGGCTCCTAAGGGCGTAACTTTGGAATTTTTAACATTATCCTTTTTCAGTAGGTTACCTCTTGCCATTAAAGGGTTAGTTGTCAATAGAAATCTTCCACAAAATACACCATGGACTGTCCTATTAGATTTTGCCATTAATCTAGAACCATTTTATGTTAATGTTAAGGAAAAGCGTCATGAAATCGCAGAAGACAAAGTCACGAAACCATATTCAAATAAGAAAAAGAAGAAAGCACCTAGATGTTCTCTTTGTGATCAAGAAGGTCATTATTCTAATAGATGTCCAGACAGAGAACATTAAGATTTATTTAATATGGTTCAAATATCAAACATTCATAAAAAACGAGCCAGTAAGCGTCAAAATAATATTTAATTGACGTAAAAAGAATCATGACCATAATGAACATTCCAAATAAGTATGCTACATTCATTATATATTTATCTAGAATATAAAACGCGTAATAGGTTCTGCTTCCAATAAATTGCTTGGAGCTTCTTGACACTTGACCATCGATTCAAAAAAACAATCCATCCACAAAAATAAATGCGCAAGCCCGGAATCGAACCGGGGGCCCAACGATGGCAACGTTGGATTTTACCACTAAACCACTTGCGCTTGTGATATATTTGTAATAAAGTAAGATTATATATACAACTGATTTAACCCTGACGGATCTATTTATTTTTTAGTTTTAACTTGGTTCTCTTAGTCTGAAGCTTACATAGATTCTATACAAGATATATACATTGCGCCTCTATTTATATGTTTGTATTCGACCTCGATCGTCGACGTCGTCCAACTTCGACGTTTGTCTTTTTGTACGACTGTCGATCTATGTTTGGTTAGGGTTCAGACTCGTAAGATAGGGTAACCCTAAACTAGGGTTACTAAAGATGGATCTACTATCTTACATTTTTTTAAAACTCACATGATCTTTTTATTGCATATATTTGATCAGCTGTATTTTTAATTAAAATGTGTTCAGACTAAACCAGAGTAGTCAATATGGTCTTCCGCTAAAATTGTGAGTTTTATTTCATCAAAGAAACTCTTTCTGAGGTAAATGTTCAATAAGTAGAGGTAACTGATCTAATTGTTACTCTGTCTAAATAACTAGAAATGGGGAAACTTTTATAGCTCGCCTTATTCAGAGACGCATTAACTTTAAATATAACAAACCTTTTATTAGACGATGGATATGGATCATTGGAATTTATAAGAGCAGTTTATGACCAAGACGGTAGATGCCCGTTTGTTGTTATCCACTATCCTTTAAGATGCGAGACCAAGTAAAGGTTTTCCTTCCTGTGCCATTGAAGACTAATTATATTGAATGAATCTCCAAATTGCAGAAGATATTTTGAAATATTCATAGCAAAACAAGCAGAAAAGAGTTGATAGACACAGTTGTTAAATGGTAAACTAGTAGTTGGGTTCATCATATTGAAGTTATATTATCATGCCAATTTAGGATTACCTAAGATACGAGCTAGGCACCAAAGCACTTATATTAGTAGCCTAGAAGTTTTTCTTTTAAAGGTATTGCCCAATGAAAATAGATATTTTTATAGAAAAGTTCAAAGTTTGTTAGAGCCGTCTCTTATCTTTTGGCAATTCAGTTTTATTTTCTAACTCAAACTGTTCAGAGATAAAAAAAAAGTAGGTAGTGTATTAGGCTTACTATGATATATATATTAGAGTATGCCGTCTGGAAATAAGCCTTTCCTTGAGAAACTGTTTGCTTTATCTCCAACTACACATGACCTATATTTTGATAATCACACATTAAAAAATGCTGGTATTTGCTTTATGTTCAACTCATGACATACACCAATATTTATCCAGCATTGTGAGTAGTATTTATTTATATATATATATGTTAGATATGAAGGTATAGCTCTGTACAGTAACTATATTACTGGGTAAATAAATGATTGCGTATTGCTGGAACACTCTTGTGTCCGGTGTAATACTTCTCAGCTATCGATTTCTACCAGAAAGCTAGCTCCTCTTCTATCCATATACTAGATAATGTATTCTATCTAGTTATTTTTGAAGGTGAATCTACTTGAACCATGGTGGTTCGTTTTTAGGCGGTACCGGTTCCTATTTTCACCAAATGTAAATTTATTGTATTTCGGAAGTAGTAGATCAGTATTTTAAAGGTAACAGTCTAATATATAATATATACTTGTCTTCGCTGACTAGTTAATTGCTCAATGATTGTCTGACTTTTCATCTAAACAGCCTTTTTTCCCAGAAGTGGGGATAAATGTGAAATATGTTGAAGAAGATGATTATAAATTATTTATCCCCATTTATACATACTGCTTTCCATAAAAAGAAACGTTCTCTTTAATCAACTACCTCACCGTAGCGGTCCCATGCCTAGCGATAACAAAACGTTTGGCCGCCTTTCCACCATGGTCGTGTTACAAGATTTATTATAGTTGATTACTTTTACTTAACTTCTATCATCTGTCTCATAATAGAAGTTCTTTCTTTTGTGTCATCTCACTTTTCCTAACCGGAGGGTCTGGTCCCAGTTTTGGAATGGTGAAATTTAAGCTGGATATTGATTTCTGGACAATAGCTGAGATCTTTACTCATTTCTAATACGTTCAAATCTTAACCTTTCTTACCAATAGTACTATTATTGGATATATCGAAACAGGAACTTCCTTAGTAGATCATATTAACCATCCTTGATATATTCTATCATCTTCAATCTTTTATAATCTATATTGACTGTATTCAATTAACATATAGTCGATCTCTGACACAAAACTGAAAGGGAACTGATGTGTAATTATTCAAGAGGAGTGAATCCTTGAATTAGATATATATAATATATAAATCAATTGATATTATTGATTTTTGATTCTATACCTGGTTTAAAAAACCTTCTTATTCCTTTGGGATGGAGTAAGGAAAAAACCTTGATTTGAGATCGAAGGAACTATGCAACTCCTTCGACCTTATATACATTACAAAAAGTTATCTCTTTACGAGGCAATTCTTACAAATAACTAGTATAGATATTTCATTGTGAGGCATCTCTTCACGAGGTATTGTTAATAATAAAAAGGTTAGATCATCATTTCTTCACCAAAAACTACTAGACCTCACCTTTTGCTTTTTTGAAGCGCTCTTATTGATTCTCTGATATGCATGATTGAATGCTCTAAAACTGTCTTCATGTGATATTTACTTTGAAAACTTTAAATAATCATGTGCCTGCATCTACCTATCATAGTGCCACCGTCAAAAACCCAAAACATGAAATACTTGGTTTCGTGGTCTAGTTGGTTATGGCATCTGCTTAACACGCAGAACGTCCCCAGTTCGATCCTGGGCGAAATCAAATTTTCTTTTTTATTAATTCTTTTTTTTTTGGTTTTTGTTGATTTGTAAATATAACTTTGTTACCTTTCAATCAAGGAAAGGTGTTTAGTAATTCTATTTCCTAAAAGTTAAAAAAAAAGATATTATGATTGGTAATAAATATTTTTATTATAAATAATGCTTAGCCTATTATATAAGATAAATTTTCAACTTTTCAATCACTAGGAAGATCCGTGACACTACTTTCCGACTGGGCTCTTGAAGAGGTGGTAGCAGATGATATACTGTTGGTTCGATCATTTGAATTAGGAAGGTCGTTATTTATCGTGAAATTACTTGTCCCGCCAGCTTTTCTTAATTGAATTTCCTTCTTGATCAATTCTTTTTGTAATTTTCTTTGATGCGATTTCAAATGTCTTAACATATTTGATTTGACATTGAATGATTTGGTACACCCGGCCCACGTACATTTGAAAGGCGTATCACCGCTGTGACTTAGATAGTGTGTTTTCAAAGTGGACGGTCTGGAACAAATCTTGCCGCACACGGGGCATTGTTTCCTTAACCTTTTGGCTATATTTAAATTTGTTTGTATGGCGGCTAAACTGGGGATATTATCAATGGACTCTGTTGTATCTGTGGATGGTTCTTGTTTCAAGGGGCTGTGATACGTGGTTGGTATCTCATGGACACTTTTGTTTCTGGGGTATTTAGTGTCCTTGATGTCACCTTCTAGCGGGTAGTGTTGGAACATGGTAGGGTTCATGCCTACTGGCATCATGGCAATGGACGCTCTCCTGTCTATGTATTGTTGCTGCTGTTGTTGATGTTGCTGTTGTTGCTGTTGTTGCTTCAATTGGGGGATATAATTCGGTCGGAAAGTAGCATAGTTTGGCTTGGCCATGATTTGTTGCTGCTGTTGCAGGTGCGGATCCATTTGAATATAGTTTGGATACTGCTGATACACCTGCTGCTGCTGCTGCTGCTGCTGTTGTTGTTGTTGGTAGAATACTGGTGGTTGTGTTTGGAAATAGACACTGGGAGCGAAATAGTCCAATGGCACGACGTTAGCGGTTCCTATATACTCGCTATGGAAATTATTATTATTATCCCAAGCCATATAATTTGGCGTTGCTGGGGAGATGTTGTTACTGTACGGCTGTTCTACTTTGACATGGTTAATTTCTGGTGTTGTTGTGTTGCTTTCCTTGTTATTGCTGCTGTTGCTGCTGTTGCTGCTGTTGCTGCTGTTGTTGTTATTTTCTATGATGGATGTTATTGGGGGCAGTATAATTTTGTTGTTTGTAGAGTCTGTGGTGGTGTTGTTGTTGATAGGGGTAGCACTGTTCGAATGGTTTTGTTGCATATCGGAATTGTGGATCTCCGAGGAGTAGATGGAGGGCCCTTGTTGGTGGTATACGATGGGTATACCCGATGCTGAAGAGTAGTTCATTCTTTGTTGTTGAAGTTGCAGTTGATGTTGTGAAGGCGCGGGTGTATAGGACGAAGTGCGGTATAGGGCTGTACTCATTATTTAGAAATGAGACAGTGAACTAATTGAGCTGAGTTGAGTTGAGTTGAGGGGTGGTTTGTATGTATGAAATTGAGAGCAAGATAAAAGATTGTGCAAGAGCATAAAAGGTGTAATTGTACAAAAGGGTATAACAGTGCAGTTATATATGGATGAGTGATGGTTGGAAGGTGGATATACCAATCAAGAGGACTGGAATGGATAGACGATCGATATAGGCGAAGATATGCTAGCGAGATGAAACAAAACAGACAAAACAAAGAGACAAATGGATATGCAAATGAAATGAATATACCGGAATGCGTGGGGGGGGACGGGTGGAAATGGGTGGAGATGGGCGAGTGGGCTGAAACAGACGAAATAACCGCAGAACAGATGAAAGCAGACTACGCGAAGCGAAGAGAGCCAGGTCGCTCAGACGGAGGAAACGCGCTTGCATGCTGCAGGTGTGATCTGGCGTTTTTGCCTCAACAAAGTGGCGGCTCGGGGACAATGGGGCGTGGGGGCACAGCACCGCGGCACAATAGCCAGCTCCTCGAGGAGAAGAATGCGGCCGGATCCTGCATGCGGGATCTTGCGTGGAAGCCAGAAGGATTTGCAACGGGCCCAGTGGCCACTGAGAAACTTGCCAGAGAGAGAGATATCACATTCTACCGGAAAACAAATAAACAAGTAAACAAGTAAACAAAGAAACAGATAAACAGATGAAAAAAACCCTCGGGACTCGTGGAGCGAGAATCCTTCAGTGGGAGGGAGGGCGTTCTTATTGTACTGTATTGTAGTCCATTGCAATCTATTGTGGGGCAGGCCCGCGAAGTATAAATACTAAGAATTGGCTAAGCGTGACTAATTGTTTCCTTTCTGGCTGGCTTCTCGCATTCTTTTATTCTCGCCTCAGTCAATACAGTCAACACAATGAATACAATTGCCACAATCCAAATCAGTGAAAAATTGTCGGTCGGAATTTGCTGATCAGCTCCGGGAATTGGCCGCTACATGGTGGTGTCTGGGCCTCTCGGCTGGAAGGGACTACCCAACAGGGGCTTGTTTCACTCTGCCATTATTTATACTCTGTTTTTACCAATTATTAAATAATCAATCCACACATTATTAATGCGCGTGCAAATCGTATTGTCTGGCTGGACGCCCGCCCACAATGCTTTGATACACTACAATAATACACAATGCAACATGCAAAGAGGCAAAGGAATCGCATCAAACAATGGGAGTCAATCAACAAACTACAACGGAGATCTGTAATATTTTTGGGTATTCCCATATTCCCATATGTTCATACACTCATACAGAGAGACCGAGAGTCACTCATCCCTTAACTCCATTCTCTGATAGTTGTGGTAATGCTGTAATGGTACATTGACATAAACATATGACAACATGCAAATATGCAAGCTAGAACACAACACAGTAAACTCTTAAGTCCTCTACACCCACACCTCTCAGCATATACACATCGACAAAAGAGGATTTTCCTGTTCTTTTTCTTAAACTTTAACTTTATCTGGAAGATTATCACTCACTTCTCCTTCGAGTAATCTCTCAATCGCTATATTGCTATATGGACCACTATCTTTCATAAAGTTTACATTATTGATATACTGATATATTGATATTCACATAGCGTGGGGGCGTGGGGGCCGCGGGTCGCGGGCCGCTTCCAATATTTTCTCTCATTCCGATATTTTCACACCTTCATATATTTTTCATTTTCTCCATTTTCTTCCGCAAAGTATCTAACGCGTTTTTGCTTTTTGTAATATCTTTTCAGCAATGCAAAAAACACCAAATGCAACTTTTCATCAGTTCATTCTATCAATACAGCAAGATAGTAACCAGTAATGATGACAGATAATAATAATAATAATAATAGTAACACATCGAGTAAAAGAGAGAATGGTATTTTGTCCTTCTTTCAAAATGTACCTTCTCAAAAGATTAACAAGGTATCGAATTTGCAAGATAATGAAAGTGTTCAAGAGTCAATTGATGATGATGATAAATCCATAATTCTCATTGAAGAGCAGGAAGAGGGGCAAGATTCAATGAAACAGGGGGGAGATGATACTGTCGACAGCAAAGCCAACACATTGACCAAGAAAGAACAATTGCAAAGGGAAAAGGAAATTAGAAAATTGAAACGTGAACAAGAACAATTGTTAAGGAAACAAAAACGTGAACAAGAAAAACTGATCAAAGAGAAACTTCGTGAACAAGAAAAGATTAAAAGGGAAAAGCTTCGTGAACAAGAAAGGATTAAAAAGGAAAAGCTGCGTGAACAAGAAAAGACCAAAAGAGAAGAACTAAAAAAAATCAAAGAAGAAGAGAAACTTAAAAAGGAAAATGAAAAAAAGGCTAAACAAGAGGCCAAAGAAAGATCTCAATTAAGAATAGGTAATTTCTTCAAAAGGAAAAGTTCAAACGAGATTTCAAAACCATCGACGGCAACATCTAAATCTGACTACGACAAAAATTTCTTACCCTTCTACACAAAGGATAGCATCATAATATCCAACAACCTAATATTACCTCCAAACAAAATCAACTCATCAAGACAATCCATTGATGATCAATTATCTCATAAAACAAACGATTCATTGTTGGATTGGATCAAATCAAAACGTATAAAAAGAGGTTATAACATAAAATTCAAAGCAGTGACATTATTACAACAGATGACGATAAAGGAGAAAACAGATCAAGAATTACAAATATTATTATCGTCAATCCCACAAAAATATATCAAATTTTACGAAAATGTCAGACCCCCATTCATCGGTACTTACTCAAAAGATTTGATCTTGCCTGTATCTAAACCTTTCACGACAGAGGGCACCGGATATAATTATGATTATGATTCAGATTTAGAATGGGTTAACGAGGAAGAAGATGGTGATGGTGTGGATATCGATAATCTAGAAAGCGGTGAAGAAGATGAAGACGACGATGAAGACGAAGACGAGGGAAGTGAAGGCGAATTTGATGGGTTTCTAGACGCAGAAGACCCAAACAATACCAACCCATCAAAGAAGAAAATTATTGGACCGTTAATACCTGTGGTCCATTTGCGAACTCAAATAGATCAACTGGAGAAAGATGATCAAGAATATTTCCATTGTACATCAGCACAACCTATACTGGAAACCTTATCACTGCCTATAGATCCATCCCAAAAGATAATAATACAGAGACAAACAGAGCAATCCACAGATTCATCCCCGTCAAAACAATCATCGGAAGGTGTTAAACGTAATATTGATGATGTTTCAGCATCCAATAATGACCAATCCATAGATGTTAAGAAAGCCAAAACTTTGATTACTGAGCCTAAAGATTTACTTAAATTATTCAATGAAATACAAAATAGTACATTCTCACTAGGTACAATAACGGAAATTGCACAGAAGGGTCTACCACAATACAACAAATTGATTATCAAACACACTATTCGTGAATATGCTGCCAGGGCCAGTCCCAAAGTTGATAGCTCACGTAAATGGGAAATCAAAGATTTTTCTTTCTGGGAAGAATTGAAGAATAAGGTATAATGATGACTGTATATATGCATTTATAATAACAGGGACTATAGATTATCCCTTTGTGTTATTACTATTTCCCACTACTTTGTTGTTTTGCCATTTTTTATTATAGATCAGATTTTTTATTATGGTATTACCTGTTTCGGTAACTTAATTGAATATCTTGAAAAATTCATTAGAAATAAAAAAATAAAATAAAAAAAAAACGACAATTGAAAAGATTAAAGATGTAATGTCGACTTACAACTTGCAGTATATGTTATAAGAGCACGGTTCAACGATTCTTTAAGAAATAAGAAGGACTGGATAATACTATAGAAACAAGAATCATCCAAATACACACTAATGCCTGAACCTCCAAGCTCACCTGCTAACGGGAATCTTAATCACAGCTCTTCTCCGGCTCATGCTCCGGACTCAGTGCCACCCCACCCTTCTTCCCCAGCGTTGTTCTATAATTCCTCATCTTCTCAAGGTGATACATATGGTCGTGATAGCGCAAACAGACCAACTGAATTTCCAGGGAGCTCTACCAATATAGTGTCGTCGCCATTCAATTATCCATCTTCTCAACCTCAAGGTACCGCCAGCGGCGCTAGACATGGAGTTTCTGATAGGTTATCCTCTCAAATTGGCACCACTCCAGGTGCTACTAGATCTTCTGACATTAGAAGTGACTCTTCTTTACTTGGGACCAACAGTTCTCAAAGAAGAAGAATGAGAAGAAATGATGTGCAAGCTTCAGACCTTTCATCTCCAAGACGTTTCTATTCTGGGTTAGGTGAATCGGCCACCATCACATCCTCCTCTTCATCAGATGCTCCATCCGACTCTGCTGAACCTGTTAGAATTATTTGGGGTACTAATGTTAGTATCCAAGAATGTGCTACAAAATTCCGTAATTTTTTAATGTCATTCAAATATAAATATCGTAGACAACTAGACGACCCAGAGGCCATTTTAGATAGTCCCACAGATGAAGATTTATACTATGTGAATATGCTTAATGAAATGAGAGAGTTAGGTACTTGTAATTTGAACTTGGATACCAGAAACTTATTGGCATTTAAACAAACTGAAGAACTTTATTATCAGCTATTGAACTATCCACAAGAAGTCATTTCCATCATGGATCAAACTATCAAAGACTGTATGGTTTCTTTGGTTGTTGACAACAACTTAAGTTATAATCTAGATAGTATTGAAACTAAATTCTATAAAGTGAGACCATACAACGTCGATACACACAAGGGTATGCGTGAACTTAATCCAAATGATATTGATAAGCTAATTAGTTTGAAAGGCCTTGTGCTAAGAACCACTCCTGTTATTCCAGATATGAAAGTTGCTTTCTTCAAATGTAATGTTTGTGATCATACTATGGCCGTAGAAATTGATAGAGGTGTGATCCAAGAACCAGCAAGATGCGAGCGTATTGACTGTAACGAACCGAATTCGATGTCTTTGATTCATAATAGATGTTCATTTGCTGATAAACAAGTTATTAAATTGCAAGAAACTCCTGATATGGTCCCAGACGGCCAAACACCACATTCTGTCTCCTTGTGTGTTTATGATGAGTTAGTAGATTCGTGTCGTGCAGGTGATAGAATTGAAGTGACTGGTACATTTAGATCTATCCCAATTAGAGCCAATGCTAGACAACGTATTTTGAAATCCATTTACAAAACTTATATTGATGTGGTTCATGTTAAAAAGGTTTCTGATAAGAGACTAGATGTTGATACCTCAACAGTGGAACAAGAGATTTTACAAAATAAATTAAACAATAATGAAGTGGAAGAAGTTAGAAAGGTCTCTGAACAAGATATTAAAAAAATTGAAGCTGTAGCAGAAAGACCAGATCTTTATGATGTTTTGTCACGTTCAATTGCACCAAGTATTTTCGAATCTGATGATGTTAAAAAGGGTATTCTTCTTCAGTTGTTTGGTGGTACCAATAAGACATTTGAAAAAGGTGGTAGGTATAGAGGTGATATTAATATTTTACTATGTGGTGATCCATCTACTGCCAAGTCTCAAATTCTACAGTACGTTCATAAAATTGCCCCTCGTGGTGTTTATACTTCAGGTAAAGGTTCATCTGCAGTTGGTTTGACTGCATATGTTACCAGGGATGTTGATACCAAACAATTGGTGTTAGAAAGTGGTGCATTAGTTTTGTCGGATGGTGGTATTTGTTGTATTGATGAATTCGATAAGATGAGTGATGCCACTAGATCTGTTTTACATGAAGTTATGGAACAACAAACGATTTCTATTGCTAAAGCTGGTATTATCACTACATTAAACGCAAGAAGTTCAATCTTGGCTAGTGCCAACCCAATTGGGTCTCGTTATAATCCAAATCTACCAGTCACTGAAAATATCGATTTACCACCACCTTTGTTATCTAGATTTGATTTAGTTTATCTTGTTTTAGATAAAGTTGACGAGAACACTGATAGAGAATTGGCTAAACATTTAACTGCATTATATTTGGAAGATAAACCAGAGCATGTTTCCAAGGATGATATCTTGCCAGTGGAATTCTTAACGATGTACATTAACTACGCAAAAGAAAACATTCATCCAATTATCACTGAAGATGCTAAGAGAGAACTAGTCAGAGCATATGTAAACATGAGAAAGATGGGTGATGATTCTAGATCTGATGAGAAGAGAATTACTGCTACGACAAGACAATTAGAAAGTATGATTCGTCTGGCTGAAGCTCATGCTAAGATGAGATTATGCTCTGCCGTTGAATTAGAAGATGTTCAAGAAGCTGTGAGGTTGATTAAGACGGCTATCAAGGATTATGCCACCGATCCAAAGACTGGTAAGATTGACATGAATTTAGTTCAAACTGGTAAATCTGTCATCCAGCGTAAGATGCAAGAAGACCTATCTAGGGAAGTGGTGAGAATCCTTACCGAAAACACATCAGACTCAATGAGTTTTAATGAGTTGATCAAACAAATCAATGAACATTCTCAGGATAAAGTTGATTCCGGCGAAATCTCAGAGGCCTTATCAAGTTTACAACAAGAAGATAGAGTCATAGTCCTAGGTGAAGGTGTGAGAAGATCTGTTCGTTTGAACAATCGTGTGGTATAGAGCCCAGACTCTAGCTGTAACTGTATTTATATATCTGTATATGATAAAATACTAATAAAAGTTTGTAAAATTATCTTTAAGCCAATCATTTTTTATAATCCTCGAAGCGCTGGTTTTTTTTTTATTTTTTTGCAAAGAAATTGAAATAAAGTCCTTCAAATAGTAGAAGAAGGGTAGCTGAATTAGTTACATTATTTTTAAAGAATGATGAGAAAACCTACATTTTGATCACAATATATCCAACAACAAACAGATACCTTTAACTTTGATTCCTTTAAGATGTTAGGTAGATTACAAAGTTCTGGTCTTTCAATTTTAACAAAGACCCAAGCCGTGGCAACCAAGTCAGCATGCAAGATTTTATATTATGGTAAAGTTAGTAAAGAATTAGCTTTAGAGGTTTATTCCAAAGAAAAGTGGATGCCACCAAACTTACAGACCTTCCAAAAAGTTTACTGTGGATTATATAAAGATTCCATCCGCTATATGAATAAACCATGCGACTTGGTTTCGAAATATAATAAGTTGACTAAAGACGAAATGATGCAATATGGTGCCATTGGTATACAATTAGTTGGTTTTTATTCCGTGGGTGAAATGATTGGTAGAAGGAAACTAGTTGGGTACAGAAACTATGATCATGCACATGGTGTCGAAGAAGCTGCAGCTCATTAAATGAAAAACATTTTGAAACTCCCCTCCAATAACAACAACTTCACCTATTTATATTCTTCTTCAAGTAGTATGTACATATTATTAATTATTACTATTCTATTACCACCACAATCAAATAAAATAAAATACGATATTAATGCATTGATATATTTTATATTTAGTTATATATCTTATTGTAAACTCGAGGATTCTTTCACTTTTTGATGTAATTCAGCAATCTTTTGTGCGATATCCATGAATAAAGAGAATTCTTCCACGACAGCAGTAACAATTGTAGTCAACCCAGTCTTTAAACCATATAAATCTGAAGTTAACAAATCAGATTGCGCTTTGTTGAACTGTGGATCATCATTGTGATCGTCACCAAAGATATCATTGTTTATACCATTAACGGCACTTTCAATATCGCTTAATACTCGAGTGAAATCATCTAGTTTATTTTGGTATGAAATAATTTTGGTATGAAAGAACTTATCTAATTCCAATGATGAAACTTTTGATCCATTGGTTAATAATTGGGTTAACAAAACGGTGAATGCTTCAGAATCCATAAGATTTTGGTCTGTTAATTGTTTCAAATTCATTATTTTCTTTAAATCATTTGATAAAGATTGATTTATAATAGATTGATTTTTGAATAAATATGAAATGTCAGTTTGGATAGAATCAATCAATTGAATATGTTCTTCTGTATCAGCTTTTAAATGGTTTGATACAGTGACTTGTCTTTGAATATATTGATCTAATTGTTGAATTTCCTGGCTTAATTGTGGGGGTAAATCACTAATTCTTGTCATTGGTGTTATTGGTAACTGTGAAATTTGATTAATAACAGATATTTGTTGCTGTTGTTGTGATTGAGAGTTAAATAACCCCCCTGTAGTTGTGTTGTTATTACTACCGAATAGGCCACCAGTGCTAGTAGTATTGTTGTTCCCACCAAATAGGCCACCAGTGCTAGTAGTAGTGTTGCTGTTACCACCAAATAGACCACCAGTGGTACCAGCAGGTTTGGCACCAAATAATCCACCAGTGGTAGCAGCAGGCTTGGCACCGAATAAGCCACCACCAGTTGTGTTAGTTGCATTATTATTGTTGTTATTGCCGAAAAGACCCCCACTGGTAGCAGGAGCAGAGGTTTGTGTACCGAAAAGACCACCAGTTGTAGGAGCAGCAGGTTTGGCTCCAAATAAACCACCACCAGTTGAATTAGTTGTATTATTTGAAGAACCAAAAAGCCCCCCACCAGTAGAGGTAGCAGGCTTGGCGCCAAACAGACCACCAGTGGTATTGGTTGCATTTGTAGATGTATTATTATTACTACCAAAAAGACTTGACCCAGCAGTATTGTTTGTATTTGTAGTGTTGTTGTTACCAAAAAGACCACCAGATGGAGCTGCGTTGTTGTTTTGTGCACCAAACAGGCCACCAGATGGAGCAGTAGTGCTTGGCTTGGCTCCAAATAGGCCACCGCCTGTATTATTTGATGCTGTATTGTTGTTTGCACCAAAAAGACCGGTACTTGCAGTGGTTGCACCACCCATGGTATTTTGCTGATTAGATTGACCAAAATTAAACATAATCTCTTGTCTGTCCCGGTGTAATTGACGACGCTGGATGGCTTCTCTTTACTTGTTTTGATATATGTAATTGTGCATATTGAATACCACTTGTTATTGATTAACTTTTGAGATGCTTTCAATGCTTTTGAACTTTTTTTTCATTTTGAGATCGTAGAGGTCACGTGAACTGTTTATTTTGGTCTTTCTATATAGTGTGAAGAGGAGTTTGCTCATCACACATGTTAGTGTATGTAATGGGGTGTTAGTAGTGGTTAGCGATGGTTGTTATGAATAAGTGCATTGGAATCACTAGCAGCCAAGGTTTGTTCCAATCAGATTTTGCCATCATTTATTCTGTTTTCTCTCTAAACGCGGAATTATTCTAGAGATTCGAATGGTCATTTTAAAGCAATGATATACCATTCACAGGAAGAAACCTTGACCACAACATGATGTGACGAAAGGTAGCAGATAAGCAAATATTGAATTCAGTACAGTTAATGGAGAAATGTAAGACTTCAGGGAACGCCCTTTTGTAGTGTTGTGGGTTAATATTTTTTTGTTAGTCTTTTTGCTGGGCGGTTATTCTGAATTTAAAATAATGTTATGGATTAAATAGAAATGTGCAGGGGGGGGGGGGGTTGGTATGGTGTATGGAATATATAGATTGGTGGATAGATAGGTGGATACATTGTTAAGACTAAAATTTAAAAGACATGGACTTTAATTAAACATTTGTCTAAAAACCAGAACATTCAGAGCTAAAGTTAAATATTAAGATTTGAACTTTCTGCAGAAACCCTTATTGCCATGACAAGAAAATTAGCCACTCATGTTCTTGTGATCACAGTCGAACCAACCCACATCCGATATAAACCTAGACTAAAACTCTCAAGCATATTAAGGAAGCTCAAAATTTTAGTCAAGTTGCAAAAATAATAGAACACTTTACTCGAACCCACTTCCAAAGCAAAACAAGAATACAGCCCAAGCCAACACTCTAGGAGTTGACCATCGTCCTGCATGGATGACTATTGAATCAACTAGTGGCTATTATCTATACCATCTCTTCCCGTGGCCAATGACAATTTCTACTATGTTACCCTCTTCGGCACTATTCAAATTTCCTTTCCTTGCTAAAACAAAGATTTAATTATGGGGACTGAAAAAAAAAATAAGGTGAATAAAATGTTATGCTATACTATACTATACTGAAATTCCAACAATACAACCAATTGAACAAGGAATTCTACCTTATACCCTGGCTTTAAATTAGTAATTGATCAACGAAGTTATTGTAATTTACTTTCTATTACAGTTATATTTCATTATTTCTCAAATTACTTGTTTATTTGAAGCATTGAACATATTATTATCAAAGGTATTAAATATTGATCACTAACGCAAAATGGGTATTCCAAAATTCTTTAGGTACATCTCTGAGAGATGGCCAATGATTTCTCAATTGATCGAAGGTTCTCAAATCCCTGAATTCGATAATTTATATCTAGATATGAATTCCATTTTACATAATTGTACACATGGTAATGATATGGATTTATTATCATCATCGCGCTTAACTGAAGAAGAAATCTTTGCTAGAATTTTCAGTTATATTGACCATCTTTTCATGACAATAAAACCGAAGAAACTCTTCTATATGGCCATTGATGGTGTTGCTCCTCGTGCCAAGATGAATCAACAGAGAGCAAGAAGATTCAGATCTGCTATGGATGCGGAAAAGGCTCTTGCTAAATCTGATACACCAATAAATAAAGATGATGTATTTGACTCCAATGCAATCACCCCAGGTACCGAGTTCATGGCCAAATTAACAAAGAACTTAAAATATTTCATTAATGATAAAGTATCAAACGATTCCAATTGGAATGATATCGAAATTGTCTTCTCTGGTCATGAAGTTCCAGGTGAAGGTGAACATAAAATCATGAATTTTATCAGAAGTATAAAATCTACCGATAATACAAAAAATCAAGAAAATATTAATGTTAGACATTGTATATATGGGTTAGATGCAGATTTGATCATGTTAGGTCTTTCTGCTCATGCTCCACATTTTGCATTATTAAGAGAAGAAGTTGTCTTCGGTAGACAAAGAAATGGCCAACCTAAGACGTTAGAACAACAAAATTTCTACTTATTACACATTTCTTTATTGAGAGAATATATGGAATTAGAATTTAGAGAAATTGCTGACGCAATGCCATTCAAATATGATTTTGAAAGGATATTAGATGATTTTATCTTAATCATGTTCGTTATTGGTAACGATTTCTTACCAAATTTACCTGATTTACATTTAAATAAAGGGGCTTTCCCAGTCATCTTACAAACTTTTAAAGAGGCTTTATTACATTTGGATGGGTATATCAACCATAATGGTCAAATCAATTTCAAAAGATTAAGTGTTTGGTTAGAATACTTATCTCAATTCGAATTAATGAATTTTGAAAAAGATGATATTGATATTGATTGGTTTAACCAACAATTAGAAAATATTTCTTTGGAAGGTGAACGTAAGAGAGCCAAACAAGGCAAACAATTACTGATAAAGCAACAAAGGAAGCTTGTTGGTTATATAAAACCTTGGATTACCAAATTAACCAATGATGTTGACCCAAAGGATGTCAACGATGCGGATCCTAAACTATTTTTCTCTTTACCTGAAGAAGAATACAATATTAAAGCTAATTTGCTATTCCTAAAAAAACTAGCTCATGATTTAGGTGTATTTATCGTACATTCGAAATCAAAGGATACATATTCATTAAAATTCGATATTGATGGTATTAATCCACATGAAACCACCGAAGACCATCATGAACGTATATCGCAAGTGAGAAAGACAATTAAGAATTATCAATCTTCAGTTGTTGTTGATGACGAAGAAGAATTAGATCGTGAAAAATCTGTCTATAATGAGAGATTCGAAGATTGGAAATCCCAATACTATAAAGAAAAGTTTCATTCCAACGATACCGAAGAGATCACTGATGTAGCCAAGAATTATATCGAAGGTTTGCAATGGGTGCTGTACTATTATTATCGTGGCTGTCCTGCTTGGGGTTGGTATTATCAGTACCATTATGCTCCAAGAATTTCTGATTTGAAATTAGGTATAGATCAAATCATTAAATTTGATCTAGGTGCCCCTGTGAAACCATTTGAACAATTAATGTCCGTCCTTCCAGAAAGATCCAAAAATTTGATCCCTCCTGCTTTAAGACCATTAATGTACGATCCAAAATCTCCAATCTTAGATTTTTATCCAGCTACCGTGGAATTAGATATGAACGGTAAGACTGCCGATTGGGAAGCTGTTGTTTTACTTCCATTTGTCGACGAAGATAGATTAAGGGACGCTATGAAACCTTACTTAGATAAGTTGTCTCCCGAAGAAAAACATAGAAATGAATTAGGGACTGATTTAAGATTTATTTTCAACCCACAAGTGGATTCCGTTTACAAGACACCATTAAAGGGTGTATTTACCGATATTGAACATAACCACTGTGTGGAAAAGCCATTCCAATTGGAAAAACTAACTTATGATCAAATTGAATATGGTTTACTTCCTCACGATAAGATGGGTATTGATTTATTAGCTGGGTTCCCAACTTTACAAACTATCCCATTTTCTGCAACTTTGAAATACAACGAAACTTTAGTATTCCAACAACCATCAAGACAACAATCTATGGTCTTAGAAATTCAAGATATTTATGAAGAAAATAACTTGACTTTGGATGAGTTAGCTAAACGTTACTTAGAAAAGATTGTCTACACTAAATGGCCATATTTAAGAGAATCTAAATTGATCTCTCTTTTCGATGGTGCCAACGTGTATGAAAGTAAACACACCACTAAAAATGGTAAGAAACATTTCAAGGTCATTCACAGATCTGCTGATATTCATGAACAAAAAGAATTCAATCAATTGAAGGGATCGATGATGAGAAATTACAAGAAACAACAAGCTGTTATCTTGAAAAATATTAAGGCTTTCATTAGGGTCCTTCCAGTTACTGGCTTAATTAGAAACGCCGACGGTGCTTATATCAAAACTTATGCCACTGTCCCAGAAGTTTTCCCATTACAATTAATGGTTGAATCCATTGCTAATGCCGATGAACGTTATATCGAAAAACCACCTGTTCCAATTGAACAAGAATTTCCATTGAATTCTCACTGTATTTTCCTAGGTGATTTTGCATATGGTGGTGAAACTACTATCAATGGTTACAGTAGTGAAAGAAGATTGAAGATCACTGTAAATAAGAGATTCCATTCTAGTGAACCAACTATTGGTAAAGAGATGGTTGCCCATGATTCAAAGTTAATCCAATTTTTCCCATCCTTTGTCATCGCTAAGCAATTAAACCTAAACAGATTATTCTTAGCTAGAATTACTTCGAGGTTTTTAATCAACGATGCAAGTGGTAAGCGTGTCAATGTTGGTATTCCTGTCAAATTCGATTCCAAACACCAAAAAGTCTTAGGTTACGCCAGAAAGAATATCAAGGGTTGGGAATACTCTAATTTAACTATCAATTTATTGAAGGAATATAACACTAGATTCCATGAATTTTTCCATAACTTATCTAACATGGCTAATGCCGATATTCCAGCTGTTCAAGATTTATTACCTAAATTATCTGGGGCTGATGCTAATAAAAAGTTGAAGGAAATCACTGATTGGATTAAATTTGTTACGGAATTATTTGTAACTGTTTCCTTCGAGAGTGACTCTCTAAGTAAAGGCTCTATTAGAAGCGTGGAAGAATACATTATTGCTCATTCTCATGAATTAGAACAATCAGAAACCAAGAACTTGGCTAAGGTTCCACGTGAAGCTATTTTAAACCCAAGAGAATCCTTTGGTTTATTAAGAACTCAACGTTTCAACTTGGGTGACCGTGTTGTCTATATTCAAGATTCCGGTAAAGTCCCACTATTCTCCAAGGGTACCGTTGTTGGCTATACCACTTTAGGTTTGAACCTTTCTGTTCAAGTCTTATTTGATCACGAAATTGTTGCTGGTAACACTTTTGGTGGTAGATTAAGAACCAAGAGAGGTCTAGGTTTAGATTCATCTTTCTTGTTGAATTTGACAGACAGACAATTTATTTACCATTCAAAGGCTTCCACTGAAAAGAAGTCCTCTGCCAAGAAACCAACCAGTAAAGGTAATGTCGAATTAGCTGAAAGAAGAAAAAAGCAAATTCAACAAAGAAAGGCTCAACAAGAAGCTGATAAAATTAGAAAAGAAGTAGGTCATGACTTATTGAACTTAATTCAAAAGGGCGATGATAGTAATGGTAAGGGAGAAAAGAAGAATGGAAACACAGCTACCGATGCTTCTGCCGAAACAACCACTACTGTTAAAACTACCAAAGCTTCGGAAAGTGGAGAAACACAAGAAAAGGGTGAAATATTAGAAAGTTTATTGAACAAGGGTACATCTAGTCCAGCTCAAACCAAGTTACCAGAAGCTTTACCACCAAATAAGGCTGTTGCCACTTCAGTATTCAATGCTGTCCTTAATCAAATCGAATCGAGTGATGAACAAGGTGTCCCTACAATTCCAGATGCTGCTAGCCACCAACCCGCTTCATTTCAAACTCTAGATCCAGCAAGTTTACCATATAACATTCCTGCTGCGAACAATGGATATCCTGAAGCATTAGGTAACGGTGTCCAACCACCTATGGGCCCACCACATTATCCACCTCCTCATGGTATGGGCTTTCCTCCTCCTCATATTAATCCTCATCAAATGCCTCCTCACATGGGCCATATGCAGTATCCACCAATGGGCCCACCGGGTTTTGTTCCAAACCAAGGTCCAATGAATGGTAACGCATTCATCCATACAGATGCCAATCAACATCCACCTGTTGACAAGAAAGGTAGCAAGAAATTAAAACATATGTTCAAGAATACTAAGGCTAGAACTGAGAACAGCAAGAAATCTGAATCATCTAATTCTCGTTCTAAAAAGAGGAATAATGGCAAGAAGAAGTCTGTTGTCACTGAAACTAATGGCTCTAAAGCCACTGGTGCCGACACCAAAGAATAGATTTTACTCATGTACTAATGCATTTTGAATCATTATCTTATGGTTCCATTTCCAACAACTGAGCAAACATTCTTTTGTAAATTGTATTATATCTATAAAACACGCATATACAATATGTATGTAACTTATATATACTGAAATTATACTTGGCATTCGCTAACTTCTATTCTCTAAGTTAAATTTGATGAAACTGTAGATTCAATCCAGCTCATCGTTATCATTTGATGCTAATTTTGACATTTTCTGTTCAGTTATTTCGTTCACCCTCTTAAACCATTTCTTCTCAAACCCATTGGATCTGTCAACACCGTCCCACCTGGCACCAGGTTTAATATCAAATCTATTCTCAGGATACGGGCCCTCATAAAGTTTCCTTCCCAATAGAGAAACTTGAATGGGCCTGTTGGAAACATTTCCGTTTGTAGTATTGTAGTGAGATAAAGGATCCTCAGAGGAATATGAAGACTGCTTGCCTACAGTAGTAGGAACAGTCTTCTGTGATTTGTTTCTTGTTATAAATGCTTGCAATTCACCAGTATTTAATTCTTTTAAAGTTCTTTGACGTATAATCTCCCTCAAATCCTTTTCCTTTTGTTTTTCTTTTATCTGAGTGGAGTTTAATATGTGGCCATGTTCATCTCTATGAGCAGTTACATTGGTGGCGGTTTGCTTAGCTGGTTCTTTAGGCTCATGTCGTATTATTTCATTCGGTTTCTTGAGATCTTCTGACACATCTTGAATATATTCATTTTTTGTTATTATTTCGTTTGTACTTAAATCTTTCCAGAGTACATCACCGATCAATCCTCCAGTAGTGTGATATTTATCCTGTGTATTGGAGCCGCTGATTTGGGTGGAGTTTTCAATGATATTTAAACTAGATTCCGATGTCTTTGCTTTCTTCTTCCTCTCCTTACCTTCTTTTTTCTTAGTCTTCTTACTCTTGACAGGACCATACGTATCTGCTAAATAGCTATGCAACGACATTACTGTTATAATATATTATATCCAGTGGTGGTATCACTTTATCCAAGTTTTTTCAATCTCTGCATGTATAATTCAAGTAGGTTTGAAATCTGAATATTAAAAATTTGATTTCGAAATGAATCTTTAATCATATGGTGAGCGCTAATAGGAATGACACTTTTGAACTTTTGTAGAATGAAACACGAATCATTCATATAGGAATGGAAAGACTGCTAAGTATTTTGCCTACCCTTCCGCTGAATGAGCTTTTCACCCTACAATATGAACTCATAAAGCACATTGAATCAAGAGTGAATAAACTAGAAATCCCTAGTAATCTTACCGAGAAACTAATAGAGGCAAATACAGTTCGTGAAGATAATAAAGACCTATGCTTGGAAAACAAGGCTAGTAGTCCAATTAGGCCACCGATAATTAAGAGAGAGGAAAGTGGCACTTTGGAATTAATAGAAGACAGTCAAGATTTTATTTTGACCCAGCTAAGCAATAATAGTCCTCAAAGTTCACAAAGATATTCGCAACAAGACCACCCAACGCCCATTGACAGTTCACCATTAAAAGAGTATCAGGATGCAAAGTCATACAACACTGTGAAGTCCGAAAAAGTGAACATTAAGATGGAGTCACCGTCGAAATCATATCTGCAACAGAGACTTATTAGCAGCAAGGATAAGAAAGTGTCCAAATTACGCATCAAGAAGGAGTTATTATCCCCATTAAAATCTGCGAAGATCCCTTATGAACCATTAATATCTACCAAACAAGCTTCACCACTGAAGAAGCTGGATTTTAACATGAATCCAATTACTAAAAAACCTTGGATCTTAGAAGACTTTAAACCTAATTTTGAAGTTGCAAGGGTTAGAAGAGGAAGAAAGAAAGTAGAACAGTTTTATTCTAAAGTTGGGAAACCGGATGACGATCCTAAAGACTTTATGGGAAATGGTCCCTATAAAAATCCAAACATGGAAGGGAATGAGTCCGAATTTATCTTTGATAATCTAAGACAACGTTCCCAATCTCCACCTGGGTTTGGTAGAATGGATTTTCCATCTACTCAAGAACGTACTGATGATAAAATTAAATCTCAGAAGATAATTTATGAAAAGACGCTACACAGGTTTCATAGTGCCATCGATTATAAAGTCCCGCCTTATGAGAGAGAATTTTTATTCAAAAAGGATGATTTTAATAACACAGTAGATGAAAATAACTTCACTTGGAGTCCTAAAAAGCTTAAGATCTTTTTACGTTCCAAATAAGTAGTCTGCACCCTTTAACATTCAATATTTTGCGTTTTATTGATAATTCCACTGAAACTACCATACATTGTCTGTTTTTATTATATTTCATTTTTTTTATTTTAAATTTGAATTTAAAGATGAGATGAGATTTAAGCGTGCTACACACTGATATTGAATAGTGTATCCCTGTGTCAAAGCTTTCTGCATACCAATTTAAGCATCATTTTTATCCAGCTGTGCTAATTCATATAAGCTACGCACTTGTGTCTTCTTTTTGTCAAACATAATATAAAAAATAGATGGAACTACCTGGTTTTTACTTCAACAAAGAGAAAGGAAAATATTTCCCCATCACACAGCAATATCTCAATTCACAGAAGGTCTCAAAACAAAAGGTGGAAAGAGACACCAAACTAAATGAAGTGAGGCAGTCCAGAATTAATAAATACAATAAAAACAAGGTAATATATGGAGATATTTTGAATAGAGTTTTCCATTTTGATGAACTCAAAAAGAGAGTGGATTCAAATCTGTACCACTGTATCAACGATAATCAAATGCTAAACGCCAATCAAAACCATATAAATCCATTAGCCAAAGCAAAGGTAAATTTACCAGGATCAATTCATGATTTAGAAGTTAACACAAAGTTGACTGTTTTAAAACATAATAATCATCAGCTAGAATACTACACCCTTGATTTCAAGAGAAGATGTTACCATCATAATCATGTTATAAAAAATGGTAAATTCAAAAGACAGGATGGAATTGATAGAGGGGTTGAATTATGTGGTGATCTCAACGAAGACGACAAAAATCATCCACTAGGATGTGATAATGCCTCTGTCTATCGTGCTGAGGATTCTGTTTTTTTTTACTATGGATTTGAACCGTTGGGCTCAGAAGTTCATCAGCCTAAATTTTATAGATTTGTGAAAAGTACGGGGACATTTCCACATGAAAGATCTTATAAAGTTGATATACCAGTCCCAGAGAAAGAATCGATACGATCTATAGCACTGTCTTCAAATTATGTAGCCGTTGCTTACAATGATGAATTATTTCTTCATCATTGGGAAGGTAGTAAAAAACCAGTGTTTCATCATAATTTCAATATTAAATCCCATAAACGTCGTAAGGGGACAAGAAAACCATCTGCATCATCTGACATAATTTCTATAACATTTATCAATGAAGGGGATGGTGAATTGAGTAAGTCAAAAGATCACCTTCTTGTAGGATTCAGAAATGCTACTCTTTTAGCCATCCCAATCAAGAAAAACTTTATTGATTTTGATAGAAGATTTTATGTACCTTTGCCTTCTTCAGTGAAATCTATTGTAAGTTTACATGAAGGCTCTAATGGCGGACTTCTGATATCTGCAGTATCAATTAAATCTGATGATAGTCAATTAATATTTTATATTGAAAAGTTATCTTATAAAAATCTCAAGAGGTTAAATATCGTCAGATTAAATACGAAGTATTCATCTGTGACTTCTGGAAAGGAAATATGTGTCCTAACTGAGAACAAAAAGTTTCTATGTTATGGTAAAATAGGTGAGTTGGATGATCAGGACAGTAAATCTAGTGGCTTTGACATCTTTTTATTAAATAGTTTGGAAAACAAAGCCAAGAATAACACAGATGAAATTCCAGAAATATATCCAGTGAGAACAATGGATGATTATGTAAAGGAAGATATCAAGGACAAAGCTTCCAAACTAATATCCTTAAACAGTATTGAGAATGTTCAAGTACCATTTTCAGACAATAATCCTAAGAATCATGATGTAGAACTTGAATACGAAGTCGAAAGATTCGAACCAAGTTTATCTAATGGATCAAGAATAGCCATGGTTTTCCAAACGGAGCCTGCTGTAGAATTAGGTGCATTAGATGAAAAATATATGGTAATATCAGCCAATCTTGCTTAACAAAATAATTCATATCAGAAGAAACTAAGTAACTATATATCCATTGAATTAAAAAAAAATTGACATTCATTCATTTAGCTGGATACATTTTCCAGCAACAATTAAATTCATATCTTTGACTTAAAATTAAACAAAGAAAACCTCTATTGATACTACAAGGGATATTCATAGAAAATGGTCCTTCCAGCTTCTAAAAAATAAATGAAACGTAATAAATAAAATACAACATATAGAGCATTGTTAAAAGTATAAAAAGTATATAAGAGGGAGGATGTTAGAAATAAATGAATACAATTGGGGGGTATAGTATAGTTAATTATTTTTTTTTTCTGATTTTTTGGTTTAAATTATAATATAGATGTGGATAGAGAAACAAAGAAGATTGTTTTTTTTGTATTTATAAGAAATGAAATGGAATATAATATAAATGAATGGACATTGAAGAATGAATGGATAGTTTATAAGGTGGCATAAAAATGTATAAATTCTTTGCTTAAACAATATTTATAAGAATCGAATATACGATAGCTTATAGTAGGATCTTTTTTTTTTTTTTTTTTTTTTTTTATTAGTTTGGATATATTTTTATAAGTTTCATGATAGATTGGGTAGATTTTATTATTTTTTTTAGGAATTTTTATTTAAGATATAGTATAGTGTGTGATAAATGCAATAAAGATACAGGAGAAAACTTTAGTGTGTGTTTACGTTAAAGTTTTTAAATTCATCATCACCTAGAAACATTAAAGAGGTATCGTTATAATTTAATTTCTTTTCCGAGTTAATTTGAGCCGAAGTAAATGGTTGATTGGATGGGTATACTGGATTACTCAAGACTCTTTGTGGTTGTGGAGTTAAAAATGATAAATCATTAGAGTTGATTAATGGATTTGGTGAAGTGAATGCAAATTTTGGATACATCATATTTGCGTTTGGTGTATTCATAATGTCATTATTAGTTGGGTTAGAGCTGTTAAACATTGTATTTTGTTGATACAAGTTAGCACTACTATTGGAGTTACTAATAGGGTTGGTATTAGTGTTGATGATGTTGTTGTTGTTATTGTTGTTATCGTTTAAGAAGAAAATTGACGACTGCTGTAATTGTGGAGTAGTAGTAGTAGTAGTGAATCTTTGATTACCGTTGCTATAATTATTAGATTCATTAATTGATAGGGATTGGAATGGCACAGACAAATTGTTGTTGTGGTTGATGCTGTTCATGGATTGGAATTGTTGTTGTTGATAATTCAATGGAGATGCAGTTTGTGAATTGAAAATATTCAACATCGTATTGTGTAAAGATTGAGTGGAAGGAACATTTGGAATTGGATTCAATCTTTTATCGTTAACCAGGCTTGATGTGGTGGTGGAAGATGATGCAACGGAGCTATTTCTTCTGTGGTAGGCATTTGATGGCAATGAAAAATGGCGTTGATGTTGTCTGACCTTATTACTACTGTTGAAAGTGCTTGGGGTTATATTGTTATTGATATCGTTTGGAGTAGTAGATATGTTGACATTTGAGATAGCATTATTTTTGGCATCGTTTGAAGAGATTCCTGTCAATTCAATGTAAGCTCTAACTTTCAATTTAATCTTCTTGGCGTATGAAGTCGTCTTGATACTTGGTAAAAGATCCTTTGATAAGAGGATCAAGTTGGAAATTTTGTTGGTGAAATCGGTGGAGAATGAGATGAATTTGATATTCTCTTTAATGAAGGTGTTGTCTTGGTAATTCAACATAATTTTATAATTTTTGATATCCAAAAGGGTTTGTAAGGCGTAATTCCCATAATTGTCTCTAATCAAGATGTTTAAATTGAGGGTGAAGGAGTCGATGATGGTCAAGAGGATGTTCATTGTTTGGTTTACTACCTCATCGTTGATGTTTGGCATGAATTCGCCCTTGATGGATGCGATGATGATATGGAACAATTTCTTGATGAATTTCTCGATGACGTTTGAGGAGAATTTCAAACATGATAATTGAATCAATTGGGTTGATAGTTTGTTGAAAAGTTCATTTAAGAGGTAGTAGTCCAATTCTTTGATGTCTAGGAGGAATTGGATGATATAGTTCCCGAATTGGTCGTTGATCAAACCTGGTAAATATTGGATAATTTTCAAAGAGATGGTATAAATTTGTTGCAAAGTGCAAACGTTGAGCAATTTTTGCAAGACGCAACAGCCATGTTTATGGGTGGAGATGGTGATGATGTTGTTGTTGTCGATGATTGCGTTGATGATGAAGTTGAATTTGGTGGAGGGGAATTTGAAGATACATTTTTGTATGACGTGGTTCCCATTGAGATCGTTGATCAAAGTGACGACTTGCTCGATGGAAGTGAACTGCGGGGAGAACCCGGCGATGATGAGGTCAATCTGTTGCTCGTTGTTGACTGTGTCGATGATCTTCTGCAATGATCTTGTGCCGTATTGGTTTATGGATATTTTGAACACATGCGGGTAGATGGATTCGATCAAAGCGGTCTTTTGGTCTACGGTCAAATACTCGCATAGTTTCTGGATCAAATAGTTACCGAAGGGGTCAAGGATGAGGGTTAGAAACGAGGAGTTGATTTGGGAGAACATCAAATCTCTGACCAAGACAGACTCGTTTTTATCGTTTGATTCCAGTTTTTTTTGCAAGAAACGACACCCGAACTGGTCTGTGGCCAGTTGCAAATAGTTCAATTCCTCCAAGGGGGTGTTGGCAATGTTGCTGTTGTTGTTATTGTTAGAAATGAGATTTAAATCCAACGATTGGGTCTTTTGATGGGAAGGACCGGTGGACAGATAGTTTTTTTTGTTATAACTGTTGTTGTTATTATTGTTGAGTGGTGGCGGGGTGGTTGGTTCAATCAAGGAAGCGATTGAGTTGATTGAGAGTTGTGGTTGATGTGAATTTGTGCGATTCGACATGATTGAGGTATTTGAGTGCGAGTGTGAAGAGGTAGACGAAGATCTACTACTACTGCTGATATTTGAGCTTGCAAAATTGGTTGACTGGGGAGGGGGGGTTATTATAGGAGATATAATAGAAGGCTGTTAGTATAATTGATTTGAAGAGACTTGTATAATTGATCTGGAGTAATGTTTCATGGAACGCTGCCTCTGCCTCTGCGTGTGCTTCTCGGTGTGGTACTGGAATGATCCAGACGGAACAGGCCGTAGTACGAAATGACGAGTGCTCGAGACGCAAAAAGCTTTGCCGGGCGGTTTGCGTTAGGGCTTGGGTGCCAGCGCTGTTAGGGCTTGCGGGGAGGCGTTAGGGCATGGGCGGGTGCAGTGTTTCCTTGGGTTCAATGTAGCATTACCAGGTCGCAGTTGCAGTTGAACATACCATAGACTGATGTTGTGTCCACTTGTCAGGTTGGGAGGGTGAGTGGGTGAGTGTAATGCAATGTAGTGTGCAATGCAGTGTGGTGTAGATATATAACGATGAAAATAGCGATGAAAGTAATAAATAGTGAAATGCTGGAGTAACCCTACCCATGGGCATACAGTCCAAATATAATACAGTGTGATACGACTGAGATTTGTCAGATCCGAGACTTCAGCAAGATAGACGTCCCTGCCATAGAGCACAGGACAGATTGAGCCATTGAGCAATAGCACAGGGCAGAGCGTCCAGACCACCGTGTGTTCCCCTTATCAAATCGCAGCAGCAGTAGCAACCTTCCCACTACCACTATCACTACCACCTTTACTTCAAATATCACTCCCGCCTCCTGAAATATCCTCTTTGGGCAGCGACTACTCGATCGGGCAAAGACGCGGTGGGCCGTGCGCCATGTAACATTGTGTTATCTCACATTACATTGTACTGTGCTATAAATATATATATAGCATATATATATATATAAATGTTCAAGCCCTAGGGCTGCGCAAACTGCGCGAACTGCGCACGCGGGCGGGCTATTAGGGCTTGGTCCGTTTTGCCCGCTCCAGCGTTCTGAGCTTTACAAAGTGGCAGCGCGCGGGGCTCGAACGCGTGCATGTTTTGCCGCCCCGATCTGCTCCGATCTGTTTTCCGCCTCGGAGTTTTGCGGCTGCTGCACGCACTCAATCTCATCCCGATCTGGCCATTGTCTGCCGCACGCACTCAATCTGGTTGAGATCAGAAAATCACAATCACAATCACAATCTGCCCCGCTTTGCCGCACTTCTTCTCGCCGCTGCTTCCGCGGAAGCCGCCCGGGCGTCTCCTTGTTCCCCTCCTTCTCTTCCCAATTGGAAAATTCAAATTCACGCGATTTCATGTTGTTCTTCTTGTTTTCAATGTGGCAACTTGGCAATTTGGAATTTGGAATTTTTCATCCTTGAATAATTAAAGTATACCATGACTTATATGCGTTTGTACACTTATATCAATTCACTCAATCACTCAATCACTCAACCACTCAATCAATCTATACAAACAATCAACTCTTAATATTCCCACTCTCGCATTCGTTGCTCGTCCATTCATTTGTAACATAACATATACATGTGTTCACTTCCCCTTTGCATGCTCCCATACAACCTGCTCTAATCCATCATGAAATCTTTATCTACCACACACATCAAAGAATTGAATCACCCAAGTATAAAAGAAACAAACAAACTCACACTGTCGTACGACCCAACTAACAAACTACAAATACTGAACCAATTCGAAATCATCAAAGAAATCGGCACAGGGATGCACAGTAGAGTGAAACTCGGCTACGATCTCATGGCACAAAAACCCATCGCCATCAAAATCATGAACAGAAAGGAGAAGAAAAGATCGAAATTCACCTTCGAACAGAATGCCAAAATAAGACAGGAAATCAACTGTCTCAAACGAATAAACAACAACCACAACAACATCGTCAAATTGTTCGAAGTGCTCGACGACTTCCAATCAAGGAAAATCTATCTCATACTCGAATATTGCCCCGGAGGAGAAATAAAATGGTGTAATGACACCGATAACGAACTGGACGCCAGGGGCCCTCCAAGATGGTCCTTTCAAAGAGTCAGAGAAATGATCAGAGATGTCATCCTCGGGCTGGAGTATCTACATAATAAAGGCATCATACACAGAGATATCAAACCGGCAAATTTACTCATTTCCAAAAATAATACTGTCAAAATATCAGATTTTAGTATCTCGCTAATATTGAACCACACAGCATCCACTGAACATAACGACGATTTCTTACAAATTATCAAAACAGAAGGAACTCCTGCTTTCTTCGCTCCGGAAATCTGTTTAGGCGCTGACGTCGAGGAAAAATTTAACATCTCATCATCCTCCCCTTCCCCTTCCCCCGTGGCATCCCCCCAGGACTACCTCATATCCACGAAAATCGATGTCTGGTCGTTGGGTATCACCGCATACTGCCTCTTGTTCGGTATGCTGCCCTTCACCTCGAAATTCGAGTTGAAACTGTTCGACAAGATTGTTAACCAACCTTTGGAATTCCCAGAATACGTCACTCTATTGCACAACAACGTATCGCTCCCAGCATCCATACAAGAATACGAATTGGCAAAAGATTTCATATCAAGCCTTTTAATCAAAAATCCATTACAAAGATCCTCCATCGATGATTGCAAGAATCATAGATTCATCTGCTTCGATTTTAATAATAACCTTATAAACGATCAAAGAACTAAAGATGTCAAATTACAACAAAAATTGAAATTCTTAACCAAACAAGTTATATCTTGCGCCGCCACTGACGAAAATAACTCCAACAACAATAACAATAATGATTTCATTTATACTGAGGATATGGATAGTAACGCTCACTATGATATGGACTCATTTTTGAGTCCCATTGCTTCTCCAACAACGTCAGAGGGCGATAACTCATCCATATCAAGAAGTAATACACCAACAAATACACTTCCTCGTTCAAAGAAAAGTAATGAAAAAAATAAATATAATAGAAATCATAGAAATAAGAACAAGCAAACTCACAGTAATGATAACACAATGGTTCATTTACCCATCAATTCATCGTTTGCATCGTTAGATAGTTTCTATATTGAGAATTTTGCCATGTCAAAATTAAACCAAGATGATCCATCCATTTTCAATAATAAATTCAAATCATCTTCACAACCAGTCATGGATTATTCTCCAAAACATTCACAAACTGATTTGGTCGTCCCAAGAACACGAAGAAGAGGTAAACATCGTAAAAAGGACCCAAACACCTTCAACATCGACAGTGGATCGGCCAATAATAGTACAGTATACCTAGATGATAATTCAAATAAATCAAACTCTTCAATCAGAGTCAATGTCCATGACTTAAACTCACAACCATCTTCAAGAGTACCAAGCAACAATAAATTGAGTCAAAATAATTCCTCGGGGTTTTCAAGTAACGTTTCAATGTCAAGTAATGGTAGTATGCATAGAGAGTTGTTTAAGGGAAGAGTGTCACCACATATTCCATTTCACAACGATTCATTACCCAAATTATCATCAATCGATAAAGTTTTGGATCCAAGTGCCCATACATCAACAGATAAGAAGAAGAAGAAGAATTGCAAAAGGACGGATAGACATATCGATAAATTCGCTTATAACGAATTGTATACATCAACCAATGAAAATCGCACCACTTCTGCAGTAGATAGTGACAAATCCTCGAATATGTCTAACTTTTCTTCATCACCAACTCAACCGTCATACTATGTAACCTCTGAAGATGCCAGTGTTGTATCATTTCGAAATTTGCCACATTTCTCGAACATAATCCCACCTGAAACAATTGCCTCATTAATGGCATCTTCAAATTCAGCATCCTCATTAACAACATCCAGATCGTCCTCATCAATATCCTCATCTTCATCCTCATCTTCATCTTCATCATTCTCCGAATCCAATTCAAACTCGATTAATCATTCTGGTGATTTTGAATCAGATTCAGGAGAAGAGTTGATCCTAAACATTGGTAACTCTGGACATATGAGAAGACGACAATCACAGTATACATCCAAATTGGAACAACAAACCAATGACGCCAGTATAGAACTGTCCCAATCAAACCGGACATTGCCTTGCTCACCAATTAGACTAAAAAGAAATTCATCTTCATCATCACAACATTTTGGTAGTCTTTCAGCCAGACCTTCAGCCACCAATCTATTACAAACAAATACAATTAATGAAGATAACATCATGACTGAAAGCTTTATAAGTGGTGAAATAGACTCGAGAATGCTATTAAAGGATGTATTGGATAATACCCCTTCTAATAATAAACAACAATAATCACACCTATATAATATGCTCAGTGATAAAACTATAAAATGATGAGATTTTTTAGTTATGTTTATATTTATATTCAATTAACTATATATACTTTAGATAGAAACTAATTAGTGACAGGAATCACAACATTTGGAATAAGTAACATAAACTAAGCTCGACTGAGAAAGGTGGGGAAAACGCCAAGCAAAAAAAACACCAAGAGGGTAGGCATTGATGGCATCAATGAATGATATGAAGTATGAGAAAAGAGGGGAAGCTAATTCTGATTATTCATCTTAAGTCTTAAAGATTTTAGTCTGTTCATAATGCTATCAATATATTTCTTAATGATATTTCTATCTTGATCATCAAGAATGTTGGCACTTGAATCATTCTCTAATGCAGTCTGTAGCATCCACATTGATGTGGCATAGGAGATCTCACATCCGTTTAAATTCTTACCATGTAATTCCATATTTGCTGCTGTTTTGGAAATCTCTAAAGCTCTATCGTATAATAATTTCTCAATATACACCTCCTCTAAATCATGATCATTACCCAATTTATCTTGATCCACAGATTCATATAATTTTAACCGTAATAGTTCAGCTTTCTCCAAGCATTCATTAAATTTGTCTCTTATCCACTGTACCAATAAATTCAATTTCAATGAGCAAACCTTTTCATTTGCTTCATACCACCATTTTGAAGTTATTTGCATGGCATTACCTAAAAGTTCTAGCGATTTCAAATACAATGTAATTGCCTCTTTACATAATAATCTTAATTCTGGATTGATAACCAGATCATCCACCAGTTGAGCAAACTCTTTCCTATGATATTCATCTTCACGTTGGTGAGTATCTTCTTCTTCCATATCGAGAGCGATACTCCCAGTACTTAACCTTTTATAATCTGTATTCGAATACAATGGAACCAATTGTTCAAATTTAACCTCTGCATAGGAATAAACCACAAATGCCTTTGCAGAAAGAATTTCTAATATATGAATAATGTAGGCTCTATCATGATTGCTATGAAGCTCGTCATTATTTATATCCCATTCATTGTCTACTTTTAAAACCATATCTTCAGCCATGTTTCTAAATAATTCCGGGTTAAATAATGGTACCATTACATTGTTAGAAGTTAAGCTGTGATTACTCTTAATATGTTGATTGTTCCCGAATATTCTTGTGGAGGCAATACCTAGTGCCTTTGATAACGCATTAGTAGGGTTAAGTGAAGTTATGGAGATTCTTCTTTCACTTAAAGATGATCTTCTAGAGTCTAAAGGATTCCTTTTCGAACCCAAATTGTTACTATTAATATTTGGCGAGTTTATATTATTATGATTGTTTAAAGGAATATTATTATTGAGGTGCGGTGATGCATTTGTTACGAATATATTATTATTATTATTGTCATTATTAGTAGTCGTAGTATTACTATTATTCGAAGTTGGCTGAGTATTTAACTGAGCCATCTTGTCTGCCAATTCATTGACTTCAACTGTTTTTTTCTCCACTACTACGTACTCTTTCTCTAAGATCAAATCACTATTAGTGGGAATTGTGGGTATATTGTTATGAAGAGGAGTTATGATTGAATCTACTTCGGCAATAGTACCAGGAATATCCCTAGATAATGTGGTGAGTCCCAGATTAGTATCGTTGGTTATATTATGTTTTGATCTGCTACTATTCTCTTGTATGATCCTTCTGTAAATATCTTTGTCATCATTATCACGTAATGGTTTCCCTTGTAAATCCTCCTTTTGGGGAGAGGACAAATATTCCGATATGAACATATTACAGTCAACAACATGTTTAGATTTGGTTTCCAAATCTATGGAATTGTTATCATCTAGTTCGAAACAGGATAAATCTTTGGTAACCAGTTCATTATCGAAGAATTCATCGAATGTGAGTCTCTTTCCTGGATCAAAAGTTAGCAATTGACAGATTAATTGTTTTAATTTTTCATTTAAATATGTATCCTGATCATAATTGGTACTGAAATAATCAGGGAATGAGATAATGTCATTGGATCTTTTTATCTTCTTAAATAATTCCAAATGATTTGAAGCTTTAAAAGGTGGATGACCTGCACCCATTTCAAATAATACTGTCCCAACTGACCATAAATCTGCTTTAGCATTATATTTCTGATAATTTAGAATTTCTGGTGCCATATACAGAGGTGATCCACATAAAGTTTCAGCTAAAGAACTATTTGGTAGGAATCTTGCAAACCCAAAATCCGCTATCTTTAATATGGGTAAATTGTAAATCCCCACATATCCTAGTTTATGGAAACTAATGGAGTCGTTATAATTTAATAGCGGTGTTGAAAGTAATAGATTTTGTGGTTTAATGTCTCTATGCACTAGGTTCTTGGACCGCAGAAATTTTAGCGAAGAAGCAAGTTGTTGTAGAAAGTTTAATATGAATGCACTATGTAAACCATTGTGATTTTCATTAGGTGGTGGGTATTTCTCGAATATTTCCTTTAATAAAGGATGATTCTTCATTAGAGCACGTCTTTTCTTGATTAAAAAGGTTAAATCTCCTAAAGCACAATATTCCATAATCAAATAGAAATCGGAATCAGTTCTCTGACAATCTATTAGCGAGACGATATGCTTGTGTTTAATCTTCTTCAATATAGCTATTTCAATCTCCAGATTCTCTAGTAATTTCTTATTCTTTAATTTGGACCTAGACACAGCTTTGATGGCAACATGTTTGTTAATATTGTAGGTTGGATGAGCTCTATACACTATTGCAAAAGAACCCTTCCCTATCTCCTTTTCGATGACATATTGGCCATCCCCGATTGTGGCGATGCCCTTGCTATTAGAATTTGGGTTACTATTCCCGCTGTGGTTGTTCGTTTCGGACAGTTCTTGCGTTACATGAGCTTGTGTGTTGTGGGTAGACATCTTGTTCTTGTTATCATATATGTCTCTATGTGAGTGGTGGGTGTTAATACTTGTTATTACTCTCTGTCTGTCTCTTCTCAAATACTTCCTTTTAAAAGTGTGTGTCCCTAAGTAAATGTAATCAAATTTAAAAATAAATACGAATCTTACAAATAATTAAAGGTTATATTAAATATATGAAATAAAACTATGAATAAAGTCGTTATGGCATCGATTCTCACAGGACAAATAAGCATTAGATGTGAATGTCAAATACGATCTTGGAGCATTTCACAAGAACGTATCATTAGAACTTAAATATATGAAACAAAAAATGGGTTTCCACGTGTTTTGTCCCTGGTATTGGTGATGACTAATATCAGTATCATCTTGGCTGCTGTTGCTGTTGCTGTTGATTTGATACTTGGGTAGTGAAAGCGTTGGGATATTGGTATAGCGACATGATACTGTTCTTGGAGTTTGCTTGCTGTTGAAGAGCTTGTTGCTGCAGGGCCTGCTGCTGTAATGCTTGCTGTTGAAGTGATTGCTGCTGAAGTGCCTGCTGCTGAAGTGCTTGTTGCTGCATTACTTGTTGTTGTATTGCTTGCTGCTGCAAAGCTTGCTGCTGCATAGCTTGTTGTTGGGCCAAATATTGCCCTTGATCTACATAAATGACACCTGTGGCAGGATCCAAGTATTGTTGAACTTGCCCAGTAACAGCAGTTGTAGCAGCAGAAGCCGATGCTGGTGTGACAATGCCAGTCCCATCAAACACTGCGTCTTTGGGTTTTCTCGATTGTTTTGGAGGTCTGCTAGGTAATGAAGGTGGTGGTGGTGTCACTGATTTAGTATATGAAGAGGAGGAAGGTGGTGGTGTGAAATTTCTTGGACGATGGCCTTGGCGACCCCCGTCATAGTCCCCACTGCCTCTTGAACGGGATTGCTCATATATATCGTTAGTATTGCGGGCCTCGATACCAAAATCCTCAGGTTGAATTGGATCGTACCTGAATCTTCCCCTAATATATTTATCCATAATGAACTGTTCTACCACACTCTTATCATCATCTCCATCGAATGGAAATTCAACATGTTTTGGGTTCCAAACTTGTTTGTTCGATCTTCCATGATCATCACATAAGGAATCAACATCACGACGAGACCACTGATCCTTTATTAAAGATTTCAATTCTGAATGAACCACATCCGATCTTTTATTCAAAATAGTGTTATGTACAGTGGCACAACGAGAGCATAAGGGAGTATGTAAATTTATAGAGCACCATGTTGGATCTGTATGCCCACATTCACCACATCGATTACCATTCTTGTTTAAGAAATCGTTTACTGGACCTGGTAAATTGTCATTTGAACTCTTGTTATCGAATTGAAAGTCTGCCTTTTTCGATCTACTTCTGCTTCTGAATCTCATATTGATAATACGGCTAATTGTGTTATGAGATGATGGTTTAGTTGTGTATTTGGGTTCTGTTCCATATTGAATGAATGAAATCAACATTAATGAGTGAATTAAACAAAATTAACTAATTAATTATTTAATTAGAATTCAATTTTATTAAAACGGATAAGTTGTAATTTTAACCGCTGATACAAGAAACTAGCCCAGATAGCCATGCCCAGCGATAAGATCATAGTGCAATGTTTGGAGTGGTTATACAACCAGCCGAGCCCAGTGATCTTCACGTTGAAAGAGTTTGAGAAACGGTATAAACGAGTGAAATCCATGACATCTGTACAGTTTAAAGAACTTTTGGATTATCTTGTGATGGAAGGTAAACTGGAGGTAGCAAAATGTGGTAGTATTAACGTATACTATCTGTATATCAGTATATCTATTGAGAGGGATCGTAAAGAGTTTGCCAGGTTACAGAGGGGTAATGTAGAGGGGAAGGAGGCATTGGCAAAAGTCCGAATTGAGTATGAGTCGATGTTAAAGACACATAAGCCTGGCGACGCAAGAGACGAGAATTTGCAACGATATCGATTGTTGGTTCGCGAGGTTGACAAATGGTCGAGACAATTGCATAAATGTCAAAATGACTCTAACCATTGGGATGATAGGAAAGTACAGTTTAAATTGAATGAGATAGAAAAATATAAGAAGAATTTATCACTGCATGCAGATAACATTGAGAATTTGATTTCTTACATCTCAAAGGAGTATAGTGTGCCAGACACCCAGATACGTGAAGAGTTTGATATACCAGATGAGTTCAAAACATACGTTTAATCCTATTTCATCAATCATTGCTAGAGATTTAGCTTGCTTTGACTTTCTGCAGTTCGACTCGTCGTAGATGAGAAATATCGAATTATCACAAGAATATAAAGATCAAGATTAAATCATTATAGATCAATACAGTTAGTAATAAGGTCTAATATCAAATAAAAGTTCTCTACCTGTACAATTGATCAAAAAATGAACATCCTATTTGTGCAAGAGCCATCTGTGAACTCGACCCAATGGCTAGATTTACAACAAAACAGCAAATTTAACGTTGTTAAGTACATCTTGCAGCCCACCACAACCACCAAGGAATCATTTATTCAATTCTTGATTCAATGTGAACAAGATGAAACTCCCATCAATGCGATATTTGCTGGGTTCCCAGCTTTCCATCCTATCGGTGGATTGACCCAGGATATAATTGAGTTACCTGTCTTCCATGACAATGTGAAATGTGTAGCACTTTGTTCTCGTGGGGTTAATTTCATCGATTTGGATGCATTAGCCAAATATAATATTAAATTGTTCCATTATGATGATTCCCAAGCCGAAAATGTTACTACTGAATCAAGTGGGAATGAGATTGAATTGAATCAAGTGGGAAATGATGTTGCAGATTGTGCCATGTGGCATGTCCTTGAAGGTTTTAGAAAGTTTTCATATTTCATGCAACAAACAACTTTATTGGAACATTCAATCAAATCTAGACAAGCGATCAGAGGTGAAGATAATAGTTTTGCATTTGGTCATGAATTGAACAAGGGCCAATTTGTCATATCACCTCGTCATAAGAAAGCGTTGATCCTAGGTATGGGGTCTATTGGTCGCTGTATTGCTACGAAATTGCAATTTGGTCTTAATATGGAAATCCATTACACAAAGAGAAGTGGTGCACTACAAGATGCTGATAAATCCTGGGTATATCACTCGATGGATTCATTAACTGATCAATTATATATGTTTGATGCCATCGTCGTGGCATTGCCTGGCACACCTGAGACCTTCCATTCCATCGATTCAACCTTTTTATCTCATTGCAAGAAAGATAATTTGATCTTGGTTAATGTTGGAAGAGCTTCAATCTTCGATATGGATGCCGTATCTGAAAGTATTTCCAGTGGACAAATAAGACATTTGGGGATGGATGTGTTTACCAACGAACCATTGATTGATTCGTGTTTACTGGATGCCAACAATCAAGATAAAGTCACATATACACCCCACATTGGCAGTGGGACTAAACAAGTATTTGATCAAAGTACCGATTTAGCCATTTCCCAGTTGTGTCAATGGTTGTTGACCTCTTCGCAGAAGTAAACATCAATGTAACGCATTTACTCTGGCCACCCAGTTGCCCTTCTAGCTCGAGCTCAACCGATGACTCTTTCCACAGAGTCTTTCTCCATTCATTAAATTAAACAGACTACTAATAACAATTAGTCATATTAGTTTTTTCCACATAGTAAGAAATTTCATCAAAACATATATACACCCATATATACATCTATATATATACATCTATGCCATTGCAAATATACCTAGACATGTATCGTTATACCCGTTGAATAGTCTAACAGTGGCCAATACTTCACAGGGTCAAAGATGGAAAAGAATAAAATCATTGTCAATGATTTAGAAGAAATCGTCACACTAGACACTCTACAGCAGGAATCATCCTCGTCGGTACGGAATGGTGACGAGGAGAACCAGGCCAGAGCTCGTGGTGGATCCATTGCGTCTCAACGGTCACCGTCTCACCAACACCGTAACGGCAACAAGTTCATGAGAAGTAAACTCATGCAAACTTTACTCAAGGTTTCCAACAAGATAGATAAGATGGGGGTTGAAACTACTGGTATTGATAGAGTGCCCCCCTATGAAAGAGGTACCATTACACAACAGTTCAGACAAGTGGCAGGGTATTGGATCGCTGCCACAGGGAGTTTATCGTCGATGTCCTCGTTTTTGTTGGGACCTTTAGTGTTTGATCTAACATTCACGCAAACGATGACTTCTGGGATGGTTTCCATGCTCATTGGGTGTCTTGTCGCCGCATATTGCTCTATAATGGGTCCTCAATCTGGCTGTAGACAAATGGTCACTGCTCGCTACTTGTTTGGCTGGTGGTCAGTGAAATTGGTCGCCTTGGCTGCTATTTTGGGGGTTCTTGGCTGGTCTATTGTCAATTGTGTTGTTGGTGGGGAGATGTTGGCTGCTATCTCTCACGATAAAGTCCCCATTTCTGTGGGGATTGTTATTGTCACTGTGTGTTCATTCTTTGTGGCTGTGTTTGGTATCAAACAAGTGTTACGAGTCGAAACATTGATCTCAATACCGGTGATTATAACATTTACATTGCTTTATATCTCTGCAAGTGATAAATTCACATATGTCAAGAGGTTCCATAACGATACTGTGATCAACCATTCTACCTTGAGAGGCAATTGGTTATCATTTTTCTCGTTATGTTATTCGATTACATCTACATGGGGGTCAATCACTAGTGATTACTATATTTTGTTTCCTGAAGAGACACCCAAATATCAAGTGTTTCTATTGACGTTTTTCGGTACTGCTGTCCCCACATTGTTTGTTGGTACTTTGGGTGTACTGTTAGCTTCTGTGGCCATGTCGTATCCACCATGGATGGACGAATATGAACAACATGGGATGGGTGGATTACTTTGGGCTGGGTTTGAACGTTGGAATGCGTTTGGCAAATTCTGTGTGGTGATATTGATCCTATCATTGATCTCGAATAATATTATCAACACGTATAGTGCTGCCTTTTCGATGCAATTATCATCAGTGTGGGCCTCTAAGATCCCACGTTGGTTCTGGTGTATTGTGGGGACGATCATCTATTTCATCTGTGCCATTGTGGGTAGAAACCATTTCTCTACGATCCTGGGAAATTTCTTACCTATGATCGGATACTGGATTAGCATGTATTTCATCTTACTTGTCGAGGAGAACGAAATATTCAGACGGTATTTCATCCACCTATACACCAAGGAGTTCCCATCTGCTAGCAGTGACTCATCCACACATGAGCCCAAGAGCCACCAACGATTCAACATCCACACGTGGAAGAGAAATCATCACTACAAGACAGCCCGGTACAATTGGGATAAATGGGACGATTACGATACTTTGACCAAGGGTTATGCTGCCACTTTTGCATTCCTGTGCGGTATAGCTGGAGTCGTGGTCGGGATGGCCCAAGTGTACTGGACAGGGCCACTGGCAAGGAAGCTGGGTGATTACGGTGGTGACATCGCCATGTGGCTGTCGATGGGCATTTCAGGTCTCGTCTTCCCGCTTTGTCGCTACTGGGAACTGAGACACTACGGCAGGTGATCTTGCAGTTGCAGTTGCCATTGCAGTTGCCATTGCAGTTGCCATTGCCATTGCCATTGAACCTTCCAATGGCCCTCTCTACCATTATATATCCTCTGTGTACTTTGTAGTGGGAATATAACCAATCAAATTATTTTTAAAGTGACAGAAAATCGTTATTTTGCAAAAATGTTTATTCGATTCGTTATAAATACAAGACACCACTTGGGGGCCCTTCTGGAAAGTTATCTGTTCAGCACTGCTGTTGTCAATTGTTGTTGGCAGGACCAGATCTGTAAACACAAACATGCAATCAAGATTATCGATGTCTCTTTTGAAGACTGCCGCCCCCCGCATGGTGATGAGAAACGCAGGGGCTTTCACCACAACCAGACTGTTCTCCTCGAGAAGTCTCCTTCTAAATAGCCACAAGGCCACGTCCACGCCTCAGAAGACTGATGTCGGGACAGCCCACACTCTTGCCGAGGTCAATGGGCCTGAGTCCTTGATCGGGCAAGGTGCCAAAGAGGGCACTATCCCCACCGATTTAGAGCAAGCCACAGGGCTGGAAAGACTGGAACTGTTGGGTAAGCTAGAAGGTATCGACGTCTTCGACACAAAGCCATTGGACGCCTCAAGACGCGGGACCATGAAGGACCCTATCATGGTAGACTCGTACGACGATTACAGATACGTTGGCTGCACAGGGTCTCCAGCAGGCTCGCACCAGGTCATGTGGTTGAAGCCCACCGTGAAGCAAGTGGCCCGTTGTTGGGAGTGTGGGTCCGTGTATAAGATCAACCCAGTGGGTGTACAGGAACCAGAACACCACCATTAGTTTGCTTGCAATTCCTCTCTCTCTCTATCTATATATATTTCATTTTACTACACTTTACTTTACTTTACTTTAACCCCCCCCTCTATAACGAATTATTTATTCTTCTTTCTATAATATTATATACTCTATTTCCTCCACCGTATATTCCAATGCTAGATTCTCAATTGACTCACTGACTCGTTGACTCGTCGACTTCAATGTTCAACTTTCAATGGCCATCTCTTCCTTTTATCAAACGATCTAAATATTAATACCCCTTCAAAAAATTTTCAAAGGTGGAAATAACGAAATTGAACAATTTTGAATCCTTATATTACACACACAGGGGAGGTTGTATCGATCTATAAACCCATTGGAAAGATCGCTAAAGGACTGCTAGTGTTTGCTAACTACTACTATAATTATCACCAACGTTTACAACTAAATTAAATTTAATCATATATGAAAACTGCTAAGAAGAAAGGGGTTTCTGACAACAAGAAGAGAATGAAAAATGGTGGAGATGGGTTCAAGAGCGACTATAGCATGAATAACAACGATATGGATATCGATATCGATGTCACGGGCGACAATCTACCTGATAACGACAGTTACGATTTCAAATTCAGTCAGTGTTTTGGTGACAAGACAGATATCGTCGTCACCGAGGCCGATATTATCACCTCGGTGGAGTTCGATCATTCTGGTGAATTCTTGGCCACGGGGGATAAAGGTGGTCGTGTGGTTCTTTTCCAAAGAAACAATAATGTCGATATTCCTGAATCGTCCACTTCAGTGTCGAGTAAACATAACTGCGAATACAAATTTTTGACAGAATTCCAATCTCACGACGCTGAATTCGATTATTTGAAATCGTTGGAAATTGAAGAAAAGATTAATCAAATTAAATGGTTGAAACCTACTCAGAAATCACATTTCCTCTTATCTACAAATGATAAGACCATCAAATTATGGAAAATCTATGAAAAAAATATTAGATTAGTATCACAAAATAATAATATCTTACCTTCAACAACTTCATCATCATCATCATCATCATCGGCCAATGATCCATCTCACAAGGGTCCCAAGCATGCTCAATCCGTTATGTTATCTTTACAAAATTTAAAATTACCACAATTATCACAACATGACACGATCATCGCCGCCACACCCAAAAAAATTTACTCAAATGCTCATACATATCATATCAATTCAATCTCCACAAATAGTGATCAAGAAACATTCTTATCTGCTGATGATTTGAGAATCAATCTTTGGAATTTAAATATTCCAAATCAATCCTTCAATATTGTAGATATCAAACCAACTAACATGGAAGAGCTGACTGAAGTGATCACTTGTGCTGAATTCCACCCCAAAAATTGTAACTATTTTATGTATTCGTCTTCAAAGGGGGCAGTGAAACTTTGTGATATGAGAATCAATTCATTATGTGATAATTATTCAAATTCATCAAATACAAAAGTGTTCGAAGAATATATTAATCCAATTAATCACAATTTCTTCACTGAAATCACTTCATCGATATCAGATATTAAATTTAGTCCCAATGGTAGATATATTGTATCAAGAGATTATTTGACAGTGAAAATATGGGATATAAATATGAATAATAAACCGTTACAAACCATCAATGTCCATGAACAATTAAAGGAAAGATTAAGTGATACCTATGAAAATGACGCTATTTTTGATAAATTTGAAGTCAATTTCAATGGTAAGAGTAATTCTTTGATAACAGGGACATATAATAGTCAATTTATGATATATCCTGATGTACTAAGACCAGAAACATCTACCTCGACACAACCGGATGAAATTGTTTTACAAGCAGATAAGACCGCATTCAGAAATAAATCTCATAGTCATACCAATAGTAATAGTAATAACGTGGTTAAAGATTGGGGTGATGATATTGATTTCAAGAAATCAATATTGCATTTTTCATGGCATCCAAAGGAAAATTCTATTGCTGTTGCAGCAACAAATAATCTTTTCATCTTCTCAGCAGTTTAATCATGTCATAATATATCTCATTTCCATTTCATTTCATTTTCAAACTCATGTGTTTGTGTTTTTATTACTATTATTATTATTATCACGAAGTATTAATGGGTATTATTTCTTCTACGTTTGTGTTGACACAATCCTTTTATAGTGAAATAAGTATCCTTATATGACATCAAGTATCTTTTTTTTAATTATTATCATTATCATTACTATCATTATTACTAGTGTTATTTAACTTAATATCATTATTTAACTTAAATACTATTAAAGAGTAGCACTATAAACCGGTGACAGTTTTGTAATGAGAGAGGGTTACAGTAAAAGGGTATTACAATGGAAGGTAGTATCATAAAATATTAAGAGTATTAAAGAGAAGAATATACATAAAAAAGCATATATAAATAAAATAGAAGAGGTTAAAAGAGGTTAAATGGATAATTTCAAAGAGATATATCTCTCAATAAATCAGTCAATCAATCATCGTGGCTAACATTTCTGTTGACCACGGGGTTCCAAAAGGCGGTTTGATCACCATTACCCCAGAAAAATGGCTTGGATCTGATGTTCATAAACTCATAATCTCTTGGCCAATCTTCATCGGGAACATGCTTTAAATGTTCTCTATGCTTTGCATGCTCAGCTTCCACATTGTAAACATGGTAAGAAGTCATTAATATAGCCGGTAAAGCCACAAGCATGGAAATCTTGAACCAAAGGTTGGAAGTGGACCCAGCATGAGCCTCGGTGGCTTTCAAGGAGTCCTGGAACTGTTTGGCAGCAGCCAAGTCAGGCTTCCCGAACGCTGGCTCCATGTATCTGGCAGTAGCTTTGGTGCTGTTTAATCTTATCGATCTTAATAAAAGACCCTTGGTTGGGGTGGTCAATCTAATCAATCTGGTGCTATTCATCTGTGTGTGTGTGTGTGTGTTTAGCGATGTGTGAATGTATCAATATATATATATATACGAGTATACACCAATATATATCTGTATTACTTGATGTCCATCAAGTACTTCGATGTTTGTCCTGCTCGAACTCCCTCTTTATATATTTCAGAATAAGTTTTTCAATGTGGAAGCAGGCCTTTCTTATTGGCCCAAACCGATGGGAAATGATTACAACAAGAAATGGCTTGCAATAGTGCCACCACGCCTGGCTTTGCTTGGATGGGCAGAGTGTGGTATGGCAGCTTGCAAAGGTGTAGTGGTCTTGTCACTCTCTGTTGATCTCGTCCCAACTCTTAATAGCAATTTTGGGGTATTTCTGTCTTCTTTATTTTTTTTCATTATGGTGAAATTTCTAAATAATTTGATGTAAAAATTAACACGATTCCATGTCGAACCTGTCACAAACTCTCATCATTACTTGTGATGGGCCGCCCATTGCTCGTATTTCTGCTTGACATCCATCTCATGGATACAATTGCCGCTCAATTGGTTACCTACAGTGACCCAGCCGGGTCTGATGTTGTGATCTCTGCCAAATATTTCCAATTTCCGGGCATGTGGTCCCACCAAGCGTTCAATGATCCCATACAGCTCGTCTGGTTTCCTACTGGTTTCTCTGGTGGTAGACACAATCAAATCGATGTCTATGTGTTTGTTTAACCATGTTGGGTGGCCTTTGATCCCAACCAGTAAATGTTCTTTTGAATGGTTCAGCCAATGGCCTGTTCTACCAGTGACAATTGTTCTACCCAATTGATTAGTCTTTATCCATGACACTTCATTGATTACCTCATACCCCCATTTCTTCAACGATTCTTTACCTAACTCTATGGCACGTCCTGTCACCCAAAGAAATAGAATCCCCTCTGATTGTAAATCATCTAATGGTAATTCCAATAATTCAATATCATTGCATGTACCGTATGGTAAATTCATATGAATATTCCATGCTGGATCAGCTACCACAACAGAGAACTTACCCAAGATAGTGAAATCAAATTTCCTCACATCACAACGTATCCATTGCGGTGGTAGGATCGGTTTATTGGTATATGAACAATTTAATCCATGAGTGTATAGCATATCATTATTAATATTCTCATGATTATATTCATTTACAGTTTGTGAAACGGTTTCGTTCAATGATTCGGGAATATATTGTAAGTAATGTAGATATCTACATGAATTCAATTTATGACAAGTATCCAAATATGAACAATCGCCTAATGAAAGATCTGTTTGTGGTTTTAAATTGGGGACATAATGAATATGCGTTTGAATGCATTGACCCAACGGGTTGTTATGATTCAATTTGTTTAATTTGGACCATTGCATGGATACAATCTTATTATTCACAATATAAACTAATTGGGATAATAACATTGAATGTTCTTTATCATGACAAGTAGGGATATACTCTGCCTTGGGGGTACAATGAATGGCACGTTCTTTGTTTAATTGGAATGATATGGGATCTTCTTTAAGCAGGTGTTCTAATTGTTGATATAATCCCTTCCGTAATGGAACTTCAAATAAAGTGTTGTGGTAGTTATCATTTGTGGGAGCAATATCATCATCTAACACACTCAATAATCGAGTATGGAGTGGAATCTGATCCGACGATGGCGATGGGACTGTTTCTAATCGATTTGTTTGAGTTGTATAGCTTCCCTCACCACAGGTTCTGCTGTATAATATCTCTAATGCAAATGTGTCAATATGATCTATGGATTTCCCCTGTGAATCATATTGAATTAACGTAGGGTCTCGTAACGTCACAGCCCCATTAGTAAGTTTATTAATCTCTTTGATGGTGTCTAGAAACTGTTCATAAGTTAACGACTCTTCCCTTTCTTGGTCCCGTTCCATGGAGTATATTAAAAACACATCCTTCAATTGGCCTAGTAACGGTAACTTCACCAATTGAACGTTGTAATCCAATAGGAATTTCAATACGGCAGTATCGAAGGTCAACATACTTCTAACGGTGGATCTGGTTTCTGTTTAGATGGAGTATCTATATGTGAGTTTGGGATGGGATCAGTTATGATAAAGTTCCACTTTCTTCTCTTTTAAAAATAAATCTGAGATTGATGAGGAAGTAAAGATTTAGTTCAACACAAGATAAGTAGCAGATTATGGGACTTTCAAGTCGCAATACTCTTGTTAGAATTGATAATTGATAATTGATACATTTACTGCCGGTTTCAATGTATACAGTGAAGCGGTTTTGTTGCCTCTCTGTTACAGATCAAGATTTCATTAAAGAGATAGTGGCTTGTGTTCAATCTTCAACAGTCAATTACATGTCGTTGGGACCGCCTCTCGAAAATGTATCGATTGTCAAGCTTGTACCATCTAGATCTGGCACAGATCTTTTGAATCATCGAAGTTTCAAATTTGTTTCCAAGGGCCTTCGATATTGAATCATAAAGCCCTATATTCAGAAATATGATAATTCCATATAACTCGTGATGATTTATATATATACATATATATTGCATATGGATAGAATCAATCCATGTCAGTTCATTCTTATATATCTTGCAACGTAGTCATCAGTAATCATATATTCTTACTTAAACTTTGGATTTTGATCAATCTGGATCCAAATTCTACGTAAAAATACTTGGAAAGTAACACAATATTCCAAATATTCAATGCAATACCCACTGAATCAGCGGTTAGTATCTCGTTGGTTCTTGTGGAATAGCAACACAAGATAACTTTTGATTATCACTACAAATTATAGCTTCAAATTCACTTTGAAAAATAATTTGAAATATATCAAAACCATTCAAATATGTAAACATTGAATTAAAGGTTTAAACCTACCAAGAAACCATACAAAAGCAATACATCTAGTGGATTAATAACATGGCGGAGTCCACTTTCTTCAATGATAAAAAGACACAGGAGTCTCAACCCAATTTTGAATGGGAAATGGGCGCTTCATACACTCCAAGAGTTTCATTCCATTTCAATCCAAAAGTTTCAAATTACCATTATGGAGTGAAACATCCCATGAAACCATTCAGACTAATGTTAACTGATCATTTGGTGTCAGGCTATGGTCTCCATAAAATCATGGACTTATATGAGACAAGAGAAGCTACTATGGAGGAAATGAGTGAGTTCCATTCTGAAGACTATATCAATTTTTTATCAAAAGTAACACCAAATAATCTTAACAAGATGCCTAGAGGCACATTAGAGAAATTTAACATTGGTGATGATTGTCCAATCTTTCAAAATATTTTTGAATACAGTTCATTATATACTGGTGCCTCATTAGATGCTTCTCAAAAACTAATTAATAATCAGTCAGATATTGCCATTAATTGGTCCGGTGGGTTACATCACGCAAAGAAATCAAATCCATCTGGGTTCTGTTATATTAATGATATTGTGTTATCAATTTTAAATCTGTTAAGATATCATCCCAGAGTGTTATACATTGACATCGATTTACATCATGGTGATGGGGTTCAAGAAGCGTTCTATACCACTGATAGAGTGTTTACCATCTCATTCCATAAATATAATGGAGAATTCTTTCCTGGGACAGGTGATATAGATGAAAATGGATACAGTAACGGTAAAAATTTTGCTTTGAATGTTCCTTTAGAAGATGGTATTGATGATGATTCATACATTAACTTATTCAAATCAATCATTGACCCATTGATCACATCATATAAACCAACCGTCATCATTCAGCAATGTGGTGCTGATTCCCTGGGCCATGATCGTCTCGGTTGCTTCAATTTGAATATTAAAGCGCATGGTGAATGTGTCAAATTTGTAAAATCATTCGGTATCCCCATGTTAGTTGTTGGTGGAGGTGGATATACTCCAAGAAATGTTTCACGTCTTTGGGCATATGAAACCGGGGTACTTAATGGTGTGCTATTACCAAAGGAGTTGCCCGAAGATATCCCATTCAAAGAATTTTTTGGGCCAGATTATTCGTTATACCCTGTCTTGGATGATCTTTATGAGAATAAAAACAGTAAGAAATATTTAGAAGATGTAAGAATACGATGTTTGGAGAATATCAGATATTTACAAGGTGCACCAAGTGTAAGGTGTGATGCAGATGTGATCCCCACTGAAAGCATTAGTGCTTTGACAGAAGACGAAGAAGATTTGATCAAAGAATTGAATGAAGAAGATGACGACAATAGAAATTCCGTGAGATTACAACAGATTGAAAAGGAAAATAGTAGAATAAGTGAATTCCTATAGCACTGTTCATGTATATATATATATATATTTGCATTCCCCCCTCGTCATATAGATACATATCAAATGAATATTCATCTTCAATGTGGTTTTTATTTCGATCTCTATATAAAATTCCAGAATTTCACTTTAAACTGAAAAATTAAAACGTCGAAGCTTAGCTTTAAGAGAAGAACAAGCTTTTAAATATACAGCTATTAAGCGGTTTGATGAGTAATACAAAGACACATTAGAGTAGACAATAAGAAGAAGTAGATGTCAAATAACACTAAACCGATTTTAAAAGTCATTGTGAAATGGCAATTGATCGTTCTGCTACTGACCATCATACTGAAATATGTAAATTTACATTACTTAGATACTATTATATTCTTCATATTAGACTATCCTGGTAATGAGGTTAATGATTTGTTATGGTGGCAAAAATATGACTGGATGGAGAAATTGGGCTGGTATATAATAGACTATATAGACAACAAGAAATCGAATTAACGAAGAAATGGTTTATAAAAAGTTTTAATATATTCTATTATTTAATATAAAATAATGATAAATTATCTAGTTACATATACATGATTGTTGATTCTATTGATTAAATATCAGATTTAATTTCAACACCACCAACAGCCCAGATTTCATTTTCATCTTCGAATCTATCACTGTACATGGTTTCAGCATCACCACCAGCGGCAATTCTTTCTCTTTCAACATTTGCTAATCTCTTACCCACTCTCTTGGTAAAATCACCAATGGATCTGACTTGAACTGTTGTCCCCACAACGTTGTCAAGACTGGTCTTACCATCAGAGATCTTATTAAACCATTCTGTGAATATCTTCATTTCTTCGTCTTCGATCATTTGGAAAATAGCAATATACGCCTTTTCAGCAGCTAACTTGATTGGAATGACTGGGTCACGTAAACAAGAAAACACAGATAAACCTAATGTATCAAGGTTTGGAGTGATACATTCATCAACCTTAAATCTAGCAGCAGTTCTGATAACGACTAGGGATAATCTTCTAACATCAGTAGAATTGTTGACAGGTTTTAGCATGGAAACTGATAAAGTGTCAACAATCTTCTTGATTTCTTCTTGGCCCAATTCAAATTTAGAATCGCTTTCGACCTTGGAGAATGGTGACTTGGTTTCCCCAGTTAATAATAATAACTTACCAGCAGCAATAACACCGTGTTCACTTAATTCAATGTCAGTGGAGTTGATAGCTTCACAAATATAATCAGTAAATTTAGAGATTAAGTCCTCTTGGAAGATATGGTTTGGAGCATCTCTTAAGAAAGAGTTTAAGGTTAATATAGCAAATCTACCAGAATTACCATCTAATGGGACAGATAGGACTTTTTCATCCAATATCTTACGAGCTTCAGCAGTAGATAAAATTTCAGATAAAGAACCAATTAATTTGGCATAAGCAATGGCTAATTTATCATTACTAGCCATAATTTGTTCTTCAACAAGGTTAACAATATTGTTCTTTGAGGTTTCATTCAATTTAGAACCAGCTTTGGTAACAACTTCTAACAAGGCCTTTAACATAGCAGTTTTAACACCTTCGTCTTCGGCTAGTTTTGCACCATTGGCCAATTCAATGACTAATGGGTCAACACGAGGTTGATATTCAATCAAAGTACCAAGTGCTTTGGCAGCACGTAATCTTAAAGTTTCATTAGAAACATCACTTAATGATTTCACAAAAGTTCTTTGTAATTGAGGGATGAAAGGTCTTAAAAATTGAGGGATCTTGGTAAATAAGATGTTCAAAGCGTATAGAATAGCAGCCTTGATGTCACTGCTAAATCTTTCACCAACAACACGAATCAATGGACCAGTGATCACACTAACAAATGGTTTCAAGTTAGCAGCAGGAGTCTTAGAGACGACATCGGCAATAGCTAGAGCAGAAGCTTCACGCTCGTCACTTGAACCATACATTAAACCATGTAAGAAAATTGGCAAGACACAGTTTGGACCCTTTGGTAAACTGAAAGCAGCCAAGTCTTGACCTTGAGTGCCAACTATTTGGATACTTTGTTTGGCAGGGATGACTAATTTTTCTAACATTGGCTTATCTAATTTCTTCACTAATACAGATAAAGCATCAAAGGTAGCCTTCATGATTCTAGAGTCATCATCATCCAAAGATAAAATAGCATGAGAAACAAAGTCTGGGATATACATATCAATATCCAAAACGGTATTTTGGAAGAAGTTTGGAAGACGTTCTAAAATAGCAACACGCTTTTCGATATCTTCATTTTTAACTAAAGACATGATTTGTTGTAATAATGGATGTAAACCTTCAACTTCCGTTACAGATAAGAAAACCTTGTCTAAAGCAGATTGTAAGGATTCAGCTTCTTCGGAAGATTTAGTGCTAACTAAACCATCAACAAGAGCATTGATAATTGTTGATAAACGCTTGTATAGAGCGGTACCAGCAACCTCGGCCAAAGAACCAAGAGCAGAAGCTCTGAAAGAATCAATAGGTGGAGCTAACAAAGTTGGAATCAAAATTGGGAAAATAACTTCAGATTTAGTGGACATAATCTCTTGTAAACCTAATAAGGCATATTCAGAATTGTCGGATGATTCTAACATATTTAATAGATATGGAATGATTTCATCAACAGCAACCTTACCAGTGACACTTTGGAAAATATCAAAGGAGGAGGCAGCAGCTTCTCTGACAGATTCATTATTATCAGTTAAAGTTTGACGAATGATGCTAACAATAACTGGTTGGAATTCATCTAACGCATCTTGGTTAGCAGATTCAATTAATTCGTGTAAGGCAATACAAACACCTTGTCTAGAATCTGGGTTAGTAGAATCTTTTAAGGAAGCCTCTAAGGTAGGTAATAATTGAGATAGAGCATTACCACCAACACGACGAACCATGTCACCAAGAGTTTGAGCAGCGATGCTACGTAAAGAGCTAGATGTAGAAGCAAGGTTTGTAACAATCATAACGGTTAAAGTTGGAAGAACTTCCTTGACAGTACGAGGGGTGTTTGGAACCAATGCCTTCCAGATATCAACAGTAGTGGCACGAACAATACCTGAGGTATCATTTCTACACACGAATAAGGCAGCCAAAACTCTGTCACGACGGTCTTGACCCAAGATATCAACAATTTTGTTGGAGATTTCACCATGATATTCACCTTCTTCTTCATCAAATTCGTTTCTAGACGAAATACCTGTAACTTGGAATAATAATTCACCGGTTAATTGAACAGATGATAGACGGATACGGCTGTTTTCGTCAAACATACCTCTTTCTAATTCTGGTAATAACAAATCAATAGCCTTTGTAGCATAATTCTTAACAATCAACTTACCGGCCTTCAAAGCGTTTTGTTGAATGTCTTCGTCCACATCAGCTAAACCAACTAAAATTGGTTGAATGATTTGGTTAATGTATGGAGCAAATTGAGCACCAAAACAGATTGGAATGAACAATAACAGTGGCATGTAACCTTCTCTAACATAAGTACGGCTGTTGGTAACACCGTTTAAGATGGTTGGTAACAACTCTTCTAACTTAGAAATACCCAAACCACTGATAACTTCAGCAAGAGCTTGAGCAGAACCAAGACGATCACCAGACTTTTCTTCGTCACTTAATGTATCTAATAAACGAGAGATTAAGTCTGGGAATTGTTCTTCACCTAATCTTTCAACTAAAGCACCTAAGGCACGAGCAGCTGTGGCCCTGGTATTTGGAACTGGATCGACCATAGCAACTTCAACTTCATCAATTAATTGTTGTAAGTATGGAACCAAATCCTTGGTATCGACCAAAATGGCCATATTACCGACAATCTTACATGCTTTTCTTTTTGTGTTAGCAGATCTATCATGCATACCACGATGAATGACATGAATGATTAATGCTAATGATGGGCCATCGATATAATGGACGAATTGAGTTTTGATTAATGCATCCAAAGCTTCTTCAGTGTATTTGGTTGGATCACCAATAGCCTTGATAAGAACTGGGACTAATTGTTGAATTTCAGGATTTCTGATAACTTCACCAAAACGATTTAAGGATTCATCAGCAGCCTTACGCACTTCCTTATGGGAGTCATTTAAAACCCCAACAATTTGAGGAACAATAGTAGATAAAGAAGCAGATAATTGAGCTGGATCTAGATAAGCCATATTACCTAAAAGTTCGACAGAACCTCTCTTCGTTCTCCAGGAAATTTCATCTAAGTTAGAAATGGCAACTGGGATTAATTTACTAACACCAAAACTGGTTGTGTTGGTCATAATAGCCTTTGTGGCTTCTGCAGTGGCATTACGAACTTCTGGAACAGCATCACCTAAATTCTTTAAGATATTTGGTAAAACTTCAATAACGTAAGGTTCAAAGAATTTCTTTAGTAAAATAGATAAGTATTCGTACAAGAAAGCAACGGATTCACGACGTTTAGCTTCCTTCTTGTCTTCAGAAGCCTCGATTGTGTTTCTGATGATGTCAAAATCAGATAAGGCTGAAATACCGTAACCTTGAACCAAACCAGCAATACCCCAAGCAGCCCCCTTACGGACAGCAGTTGGAGTATTTGGATCTAGTAATTTTCTCATCAAGTTGCCAATGTAATCTTGGACTTTATCCTTAAATTGGAAAACCAATGGTGAAATACATTCACCAATAGCTTGTTGAACATCAGGAGATGGGGTGTCTAATGTTGCTAATAAACGTTCAACAATAGTAGTGATTCTTGGGTCATTGTTTTGCAAATGTCTAGCCAAAGTACCGTAAAGAATACTGACATTTTCTTTGATGGTGGTGGTAGTATCCGAGATCAAAGAATCTTCAAAGATTGGTATTAATTTTTCAGAGTTCTTGGAACCATACTTAGCAATGATTTCAATACCAGCTTCCTTGATTTCTTGACGAACTAATGGTTGAATATCACCTAAAGCACCATCTTCAATCAAAAATCTGATAACACCTACAATGTCATCTGAATCTTCTTGGAAACCAGCAGCTAACTCCTTTAATGCAATAGCAGCAGTACTACGTTCTTCCCATGGATCTTTACGTTCAGAAGCGTTAACAACAACTAAACCAAAGCTATCAATGATATCTTCTAATGGCTTAGCCTTTTCTTGGTAGAAATCTAATAGTTTCTTGGTGAAAGTGTGTAAGGATCCTGGAGTTTCTTTCTCTAAAGCAAAGGTACCAGCCGCATATGCTCTGGCAGTGAATAAACGAAGACCACTATCATCTTGGTTAAAATGGTCAAGAAGAGATGTCATCATGTCTTCGTTGATTACGAACTTACTGAATTCCCAAATGAATTCAGCTAATTCACGATTACCTTCGTCAGATTCGAATCTACAAATAAATACCTCAGTGGACCATTTCATGAAAGGTTCAAGTTCAAATTCATTGTCCAAAGTTTCCAAAATTGTTGAACGGACAAAAGAGTTTGGAGATAATAGGTTGGAAAGTATGATTTTTAGGTCATCATTTGTTGGAGCAACAGAGATACTTTGACAAAGGGCATTGAAACACTCCTTCGCAATCTTAGCCTTTGAAGCTAATGTTAGCAATGATAACAACACACTGATGATTGAACCTCTTGGGATAGATGGATCTTCAAAGACTGACGAGTGGACTGAAATAATTTCCATTGCAAGAAGCAAATGTTCTTCCTCCTTATCTTCTTCGATAAATTCGGTCTTAGCGACTGGTTTATTAGCATTTTTTAATGCAGCATTCTTCCCTTCTTCTAAGACGTTAGTTAATAGTGGTAATAGGTATGTTAAAGAAATAGCTTCTAGGGGTTGTTGGTTAGAGACAAATTTGATTCTGAATAAAACTCTAGTTAACAGTTCATCAAGCGGTTCTTCTGTGAAATTCTCTGGAATGTTTGATACCTTATTAACACGAAGGTTGGATAAACCAACAAATAGTCTGTAAGAGCCTAATCTGTCAGAAACATTTTGGGATAGGGTTAAGAAAGTTGTAACTGCCTTTTCCCCAATGAATTTTGAGGTATTAGATACTTTGGTGAGAGTCAATAATGCAGAGACAGCGATAGGGTACCAATTATGAATACCATTATCAACTAACTTAGCATCGTCACTTAATTTTTCGATAAGCTGAATACCACGAGAAATATGAGAAACAGTTGCCCAGACCTTTGATCTGATTTGAGATTCCTTTTCAAGTTGTTGGTTTACTAATTCTTGTTCTTCCTTTGTGTATTTTCTGACGTTTTTCTTACCTTGTTTCTTCCTTAGTTCTTGTTCCCATTTCAATGTTTCGTAATCTTTTGTATTCTTATTGGAGACCTTCTTATCGGCTTCCTTTTCTACTACATCGATAACCATGGTACCTTCTTCACCCTTCCAGATGTTGTAATCCTCATCGGAGAAAGTAGCTAGAAGTTCGGTATTTAAATCCTGTTTCAGATTTTCAATTAACAGTGGTGAGATGACATCAGGGTTAATAAAGGATAAGTAAACAGCAGCATTTAACGCACATGTGTAATAATCCTTATTGATGGAATTGATAGAGTTGGTAATTTCATAAATATTTTCAAGAAACTTAGCGGCGTTCTTGGATACTAATAATTGAGGATCGATACGAGCATTCAACACTAGACCAGCCCAACCGTTCTTCAATTTAAATGGATATTGGCTGACAATAACAAGATCCACTAAAACGTTAATTGAGGCCTCTTTATCTTCGATAGGTTGAGTAATAGCATTGAAGACAGGTGTAATATGCTTAAAGGAAATCTTTTCGTCTTGTTGATTTTCAACAGTTTGAATCTTCTTTTCTAAGGACTTAACAACAGATAAACCAACGGTAGATGGAGTCTTTTGGAAGAATTCAGATAAAAGATGAGCAGAACGTATACGTTCTTCAGATGATAAAGAGGTGGAAATGGAAGCATTTACGAACATATCACCGTAGTATGATTTATCTTCGAGAGAACTAACGATTTCTTCAAGTTTTTCTGGGATTCTCGAATGTTCTTTGTTAATATATTCCATACAGGCTAATAAACTTTCATGATCTTGCTTATGTTCATGGTTTAAAGTCTCGGTAACAAAATCTAAAAATTGACCTTCAAATTTCTCTAATAAATCAGTGCATACATTCTTACAATGCTTTAAGAAGCCAATGAACCACATTTTCCTTAGAGCTGGTTTCTTTTCTTTCAAACCGTTTTCAATGGTTGTATTAATTTCAGGAACGGATTCTTGTAAAGAAAAGTAATGGGTATAGAATGCATCGAGCATCAGCATTAAAGAAGTTTCGTTGGATTCCTTTGAGATATAATTAGATAAATTCAATGCAATCTTCTTGGAAGCATCAGTGGAAAATTTTGGAATTTGACAGATAATTTTAGAGGCAAGAGCCTTGTATTCTGCGTTTAAATTTGATTTGATATTCTTGAAGATTTCATCAACAAATTTTATCAAATCTTCTTCTTGTGTGTTTTCTTTCGATATGTTAGAAAGTAAATTATGTAAAGATTGTAATGTGACTTTCCTTACTACTTCTTTGGAACTTTTTAAAGAAGAAAAGGATTGTGTGATTAATTTGGAAGTAAGGAAAGTGTGTAAAATATCAATCTTTGCAGAATCAATGGCAGCATAAAATTCAGAAGTAATGGTGAAACCATTTTCAGGGGATCTTAAATTAGCCATTTCAATATTTGGTAAAATATCAGTTTTTAATGTTTCTTCAGTTAGGAACTCTTTAAGAAATGGAGACAAAAAGATTTCTTGACAGAAAGCAGATGGTGGAATCTTACTCAAGATAACTTCCTTACCAATAAATTTACAATATTTTTCACAGTAACTGTCTTTTAATAAACTGTATAATTGAGGATGAGATTGAGCTAGTTGTAAAACAGCTTGAGTCAATGAACCCATCATAACAACAATACCAGTAACTGGTAGTTTCAACTTAGCGTGGTCAACTAAAAGAGTCTCAAAGATAAGTTTGGCAAAATCTACAGAAGTTTCAGCAGGTTTTAAACAATGGACTAAAGTCTTCTTAGTAGTTTGTAGAAGAGATTTATGTAATCTAGCAAAATGTTGGTTTCTCTCCTTGACGCTCTTCTTATCTGGTTCTTGGGTTGATAAAGAGACTTCAATACAAGCACCAATATGGCAATGGGCTTCTAATAATTTGGTAATATGAATTTGGAATTGTTCTTTATCTTGCTTGGTAAATTCGATAAAATTGTTAACCCATTCTAACAAATTTAAGTAGTCAACTACAGCTCTAGCACCTGTATTTTTGTTGGTTTGCATTAAAATGAATTGAACATATTTTTCTAGTAATTTTGGTTCCAATGACAGAATATCTCTAAAGATATCTTGAACCAATTTCTTGGATTTGTGATCACAGTATATGGTAAACGTGTTTAATAAAATGGAAGAAATGAAACCTAGTTGTGGGGATTCTAAAGTTTCACTCTTGATCAACAATTGTAACGATTGAAGGAAAGCGACTCTTTGAGACACTAACGAGTCGTGACAACGAGTCTCCATCACTGGATAGATGTCATTCCAAGCAGGTAAAGAGGTCATAATTATCCTATAATTACTTGTCAGTTTTGATTGTTTCCGGTTTGAACAGCAGTGATGATATCTTAAATCAATTGGAGATTATATATTAACCTTACAGAGAATGTATGTTCTTATTCAGACCATCTTTCATTATTTCAATATTTCAGTATTTTTTCATTAAGAGATCTCAAAAATTTTCTTCGTTGGCGGTGACCGGGCATCACATTATTGACACATTCATGAAGATGAATATTGACATAAATGTTTTCCATTACGATCACTCAAGAGTTATAACGATGTATATAAACTGTATATCAATTGTTATATTTATAGTATATTACGCTAGTTACCATTTTTGGAATGGATACCACACGTCAGTAACTTTATTATCTGCATCCAAAACAAAATAATATGGGAATTGGCCCATGCAGATACATGCGTGCTGGGGAATGATAGCCAGTTTGGATCCAATTGGTAGTAGTTGGGTATTACTATCTTCTTCTTCTTCTTCTTCTTCTTCTGGTAGTGGTTTGAGTATCCCATGTTCTTGAGATATTCTATCGACACACCATTTTATGTGATAGCCCCCATTTGAAGATATTTCATTCAAGGAGACACATAACCCAAACCCCTTGATTCTTGAAGATTCTCTTGTTAAAGCCATCACACCGGTATTGGTTAATATTTCATTTCTTTCTTTGTAACTCGAAACAACAGATCCGAGAACAAATCCAGAAACTTCTTCTTTGGCAACACATCCTGTGGAAACTTGTTGTAAGTCATAAAGACAATAATTACCACAATGTATTTCTAAGATTCCGACAAGTTTGTTCTTGATATAATCAATTATTTGTGGTTCATCTCTAATCCTTAGAGAGTTTGAAGTTGGTGTGGCGCCGACTGATAACAATAATTTACTGGCATCTAGAGCGGGCAATAGCTCTTGAATATCTTTAGCGGTTTGGTTGACTGCTTGAATCTCTTTCAACAAAGTTTGATGGGCCTCTAAAATATTGTTAGATCCATAACTATGACCAGCATGTGCATAAATGCCAAACAATTCAACGTATTCTAAAACTTTGGGGTCTTTAAACTTATAGATTATCTCGCTAAATGTATTGGATTGGGGAACAACACCTGCTCTAGTGGTACCTATATCAATTTTTAAAAACACAGACCATTTTGTGTTATGGTTTGGCTTACCAAAGTTTACTAAATTATCAATATGTTCAGGATTATCAACGAATATTCTTAAATGGTCCACTCTTTTATGGATATCTTGTAATTGATCAAGCATCTCGGGAATGCATGCAGGTAAACTAAATGTGATATCCTTGATGTACGATTTGTGGATGCTATTTTGATAGTTTAATAATCCCTCCGCTTCTTTAATGGTAGAGACGAGAATGGAATTAAATGGTGTGTCAAGGAATCCATGGCCCAGTTGTTTGAAGGTGCCCTTGGCTGTCTTATGAGTCTTCACATGAGGTCTGAACCTAATGTCAGAGTTAGTTATCTTGGCCAATTCTTGGACATTTTCTAGCATGAGCTTACAATTTTCATCAAATTTATCTTCCTTAATAATAAAACTTGGTGTGGGAAGTTGTTCAACGTTAGTACCTTTATAAATTGACAGGACATCGTTCATCTTGGGCAAGATCAAACTGTGATTCATTCGTCTATTTGTCTCTGTGATTCATAATCAAACCATGTTGATCTATAATGTAGTCATGAAGAGGATATGCACTTTCAAAATAAATGAAAATGAAGTGTTGATGAGCCATATGCGGATCTTTCATGTTTGAACATTAGATATAAAAGGCATTGGTGTTGGAGCCCATAGATGCCTCGATGTAAACTTAAACTTTGCATTTGAACCTCATGGAAAGTATGATCTACATCTGTACTTGTTTGATAAAGGATACGGAATCTTGTACCTTTTTGCTTTCTATCATATTTGAACAGCTGATTACACAACTCTAACTTCCCAACAAAGTAATTGGACTGGTTACAATATTAGTGACGCCTACTTGTGTTATATTAAATTATATATAATTGGTTATACTTCCTAGATGATAAACATGGGTTACGCATTTAATATAAAACGTTGTAGTTTGGAGCTACGACAACATATTTGTCCAAAAACTGCTTGAACCCGTTCAGCCATCAGTAAATGAATTGGAAGAGGTCAGCACTAAATATGTTAACAATGTTGAATCAACAAATTGAGTGCAATGTAGTGTAGTACTCTATTTCGTAACATATATGAGTTAAAACTGATATAAATTTAATGTTTAGGTTTAAAAGGTGTTAAAAATGGAATATTAAAATATAAGCAATTATGTGAACCACAAAACTACATAAATATAAATAGGTAACAAAAACAGTCGAATATACATGAAGAATATAAAGAATAAAATTGGTAAAGCTAGCCAAGACATGATGGGGGGTGGTTAATCCACTGGATCCCATTCAGATACTTTCATGGTTCCCTTTGAAGATAGATTAGTATGGAATTTGAAAGCGTTTTGTAACATATGTGGTTCATGCAAAGTGTTATTCTTTGTTGCGTAGTGTTCAGCTTTTTGTAAATAATCCATTAGGAGATCTTTATAGTTTGGATGAGCACATTTGTTGATAATTTCACGGGCTCTGTCACGAGGACACAACCCTCTTAAATCGGCCAGCCCTTGTTCTGTGACGACGACGTCTAGATCGTGTTCCGTTTGATCTACATGAGAGACCATTGGCACGATGGAGGAGATCCCTGTTGGGTCAGTCTTTGTGGGTCTTGCCGATGGACAGTGCATGATTGATAATTTAGCGTTTCTTAAGAAATCCGCGGAGCCGCCCAGCCCGTTCAACATACGTGAACCGTTAACGTTGGTGGAGTTGGCATGGGCATAGATGTCAACTTCGACAGGGGTGTTCATTGCGATGACCCCCATTCTTCTAATCAATTCTGGCGAGTTCGAAACGACTTGCGATCTAAGACATATCTTGTGTTTGAAGTTATCCCAGTCTGAAAAGACTCTTTGAAAACCTTGTTCGGTGAGTCTAATTGAGGTGGCTGTGGCGTAGTCCAAGGAGCCATTCTCGAACAGGTCCAAGAAGGAGTCCTGTAACACCTCGGTCCAGACGGTCAAATGTTTGAATTGAGCGTCTGTCAACCCTTCGATGACTGCGTTGGCGATGTTACCGATCCCACTTTGTAACGGCAACAAGTTTTCAGGTAGTCTGCCCCTGGCGACTTCATGTCTAAAGAAATCTACCAAGTTGGTGGCGATGCCCTTGGACATCTCATCCGAGGGGGTGTTTGGTGGCACTTTATCTCTTGTGGTGGATTCGACGATGGCGACGACCCGGTCTGGGTCTACAGGGATGGAATCCAGGCCTGACTTGTCGTCCACTTTGACGTATGGGTAGGGCACTCTGTATGGAGGGTTGACGGGCATGTCTATGTCGTGAATGCCCTCGAAGGAAGGGGTTGCGGTGTTGACTTCTACAATGATCTTGTCTGCTACACTTAAGAATTCCGGGGACCCCCCGACGGAGGGGCCTGGGACGATGGAGCCATCTTCTTTGATGGCGGTGGCTTCGACGATCATGAAGTCGAGGATCTTGTTGTCTGTTCTTTCCTTGGTGTAGAACCCGTAGGTAAGATCCTGTGGGAACATGGACAGATGCTTGTCGAAGAATTTGATTTGCCCGGAGTTGATTGCCTTGGCGATTGGTTTCCCGACTTGGTGCGGAGCTCTCTTGATGATCATGTCATTAATGGCCCAGGCGTCCTCCTCTGGCCCTGCGGAGGCCCCGACGAAGAGATTGAACCTTAGTTTCCCCTGTAGGTTGTTTTGGACTACATGGTCGACCAAAGCTTCCGGGACTGCCTTTGGAGTGCCGACGCCGGTGAAGCCTGACCAACCTAGGTATTGGCCATCTTTGAATAGAGGGATCAGTTCGTGAGCTTCTTTCACTCTTTTCAAGTAGGGAGCGTACCTAACTCTTTGTTTCAACAGTTGCGAGACGGTCATTTTATATAGATTATCTGTATGTTTGTTTTAGTTATATTTAGTTATATTTAGTTTTATTTAATTATACTTTAAATGTATTCTAATCGTATCAACTAGTTATATATATATGAAGAGAGGATAGTCCGAGGAGTCAAGCAGTCTATTGTGTTCTGTCTCGACAAATCGTCTTTGGCAGATATTTGCTGATGTTTTTCTTCTCGAGGAGAAACACGGAGTGTTGACAAAATTGACAAAACTGACAAAAATGATAGTTTAACAGTGGGGGAACAATTCACAGCGACTATTGGATGATGGCCACACTCACGTGAATATCTCGTTCCACAGCAGCTTCTTCAAGTCCTTGGTGGTGAGCACGTCCTTGTAGTTGTCGAAGGCGAAGAACTCGCTGTGGATGGGCGTTCCCTGCGGCTCGTCACGTGGGTCGTGGTACGCCGCCAAGTACGGGTGTGCGAGCGCCTCCGCGGCGGTGATCCGCTGGCGCGGGTCGAACACGAGCATCCGGCGCAGCAGGTCGAGTCCCAGCGGGCTGACTGTGTTGTTGCCACTGCTGCCTTTGCGAGATAGCCAGGGCGTCCAGTCCTCGGGCGAGCGGTACTGCGGCAGCGAGGCGATGTACTCGCGGGCGCGCGGGGAGTCGATGCAGGCGAGCTCGGCCGAGTTGCTGCCGCCGGCCCCCGGCGTGCCAATCAGATTGAAGATCAGCAGCAGCTGGTGGCGGTAGTCGCGGCCGGGGAACAGCGGCCGGCGCGCGAACAGCTCGGCGAGGATGCAGCCGCACGACCACATGTCCATCGCCTTCGAGTACTTCGCGGCGGTCAGCATCACCTCGGGCGCACGGTACCACCTCGTGGCGACGTACTCGGTCATGGCACCGCCGCCGCCGTGCTGTCCGGTGTTCGAACCCGCGTCCACGTCCACGTCCTCGGCAATCCGGGCAAGACCGAAGTCGCATATCTTCAGGTCGCAGTTCGAGTTGATCAGCAGGTTGGACGGCTTCAGGTCACGGTGGATCACGTTGGCTCCGTGGATCATCTTCAGCCCGCGCAGCGTCTGGTAGATGAAGTACTGGACGTGGTCGTCCGTCAGGTCCTGTGTCTGGATCACACGGTGCAGGTCCGTCTGCATCAGCTCCTGGATAATGTACACCTCGTTGAAGTTGTCAAACGTGTCCGGCCGCTGGATGTCGAAGATCGAGATGATGTTCTCGTGCTCGAAGTACTTCAGGATCTTGATCTCCCGCAACGTCCGCAACGCAAACAGCGGTTTCGCAAAGGGCTCGATCTTCTTGATGGCAACGATCTCGCCCGTCGGCTTGTGCACCGCCGAACACACAATCCCATAAGCGCCCTCTCCCAGCAACGACTTCAACTGGAAATCACTGGATATATTGAACACAATCTTCTTGCCCATGTTTATGTCTATCTGCTTGTCTTATTGCACTGTGGCATACTCTCCATTCAACTATGCATCTACACACTCTTATATATACGTGCCACTTGTCTACTCCATCTTCGTAATAACCCCAAACGCGATATTACCTATTTAGTACATTGCCCTCTCTAATGAGACACTATTTTCATGTTTTTTTCTACATCAAAAATATGTTTCACATTGATACAAATTTGTATATATATATATGTATATATATATTTTCTTTTCAGAAGTGTTTCATCTATCCCATTGCCCCACTTTGTAGTAGATGCACTGGTGCATAGGCTGGTGTGAGTGTAATCACGCATCCCATTGCCCTTTTTGTGGTAGATGGGTGTATTGATCGGTGCGGTTATTAGGCATTGTCCAGTAATCAGGTATATACACATATATATAATTGCATTATCAACATGCAATGATTGCATTATCATACAATCGAGCTTTCACTTCTTACCCTAATCACTCGCTTCACATATGCAACTTGACATATTTCAACATTTTAAATAATGAAATATTAAATATTAAATATTAATTAATCAAAAAGCCTTTGAAAACATGTCATTCTTGCAACTACACCATTCCCATTCCATATACACAACCGATTACGCACACTGATAACATACTATGAAGTGGGGCGCATGGATCGTACCCCTTTGGGTCGGGTGGACTACTGTTCAACTCGCATACGCTAAGCAACATGAAAATAGTAACAATAATAACAATAATAATAACAATAATCAATACCAGCCAAGTGTGAAGAAGATCAAAACAAAGACAACTTTGAAAATCTCCCCCTTCGACGACTCAACGACCCTGCTAAGAATTGAAGATAACCATCTCGTCATCAGTAATGACAACGGGGCCAATTGGGCACCAGTGAAAGACGTCAAAGACGAAGTTTCATGGATCGAAATTGACCCATTCAATAACAAAAATAGAGCATTCGTCACTGTCAAGGGACAGATAGACTACTATATGACCACAGATATGGGCCAGAAATGGTCGCATCTAAATATAAAGGCCCCCCGCGATAAAGAACCTGTCTTCTGTGATTTGAAATCACACCCCTTCCAAACAAATTATTTGTTGGTTAGTTGTGTGGTGTGTCCCAAGCACGACGAAAATACTATCCCAGACTATCAAGCCTGTGAAACTTTCGTCACTGTCTCAAAGGATGAAGGTAAATCATTCAAACAAGTCAAGCTTCCAAACAAAAAAGAGAATAGTAATGATAATGGCAAATTTAACACCGTGAAAGCCAACTCTTGTGAATTCGCAAAGATTAATAAACATTCAAGCTTACAAATCGACGATTCTACCATCATCTGTAATGAATTGGAACAATCGACAAGCAATGATAACCATGATCAAGATATAATAGAGCTTATTAGCAACTCAAATTCAAGATTGTATTATACAAAGGATTTTGGTGCCAATATTCAAGAGTTCCCACAATTTAAAGACATGACTGTCAATTCTTTTAAAATATTGGAATCGTATATCATTGTCATTACTCAAGATGATTCGCATAACAAATTCTCTCCAAAGAGAATCTGGATCTCTAAAGACGGCAAAACATTCAATGAAGCATACATTCCATCTCAAATTAGATACGACACCACTACTTTTATATTTGAAGACGAATTAGGGAGAATTATTTTACCCATTACCAGATCTAATGAAAATGAAAATGAAGATACTGAACATGACGATCAACACAACAGACGCAAACATAAGAGAACGTTCTCCGAGGTTTATATCTCTGACTCCTCGGGATCTAAATTCTCCCTTTTAGATAGTACAACTTCAAAGGGTCATGGGATGACTCTTTACAGTCCTGTAAAATTCTTAAAGGGTACAAGTATCTTAAGAAAAATGTCCTCATTCATGCCAAGGCATAGTGATGATGGAAATAAGAACAATAAGATGAAGTCTCATTTCAAACAAATTACAAAGATTACCACTGATAACGGTCATACTTGGAACAATTTGAAAATTGTCGATCCAGGTAATGAAGATAAATATCCATGTGATATTAACAATGTGGAAAAATGTTTCTTAACCCCATTCATATATAATCAGGACGATTTTGATCCTACTATCGGTGTCTTATTATTAAGTGGTTCTGTATCAGATGGTACAAATGCGGATTTCAACAAACAATCAACATTCTTATCTCATGATGGTGGTATCTCTTGGAAAGAAGTTTTCAACTTTCCAACAGCAACTGTCACAGGTGACTACGGTAATATTATTATTGCTATGCCATTTGATCCTGAAACAGATGATGATCCAGCAAGTGAATTTTACTTCTCTCTTGATCAAGGTTTTACATGGCATGAATATCAATTCGACGAAGCTATGATTCCAATGGAAGTCTTACCTGTCACTCAAGATGGATCTGGTTTGAAATTCATGATATCTGGTGTAAGTTTAGATCAATCTGATTATGCAACTGGTCCATTTGGCTCTAATTTAATCTATACAGTTGATTTCTCTGATGCATTTGATGGTAAACAATGTCAGGATTCAGATTTTGAAACATGGACTGCTAATAAAGGTAAATGTGTCACTGGGTCTAGATTTACCACCAAGAGAAGAAAGAAGGATGCGCAATGTTTAGTTAAGAATGTTTACCAAGACATTACTTGGGATGAAGAAGTTTGTGACGAATGTTCTGAAGCAGATTATGAATGTGCTTTTGAATTCTCAAGAGATGACAATGATGAATGTCGTCCTGACATAAATTTGGTGAAACTATCAGGAAAATGTGTCAATGACAAGAAAAAGACACTTTCGTTGACTCCATTAAAATTAATTCCAGGTGATAAATGTAAGAAACAAATGAAGATTGATACTGTTCCATTTAAATGTTCAGAAGATTCTGCACCAGTCAAAAGTGGTGCGCCAATTCTTGCTACAGAAAACAAATTTGACCATAAACTTGGCTTTTACCAATATTTCAACTCTGTGGAAGACGAAACTGTTATCTTTGTTGATACATATGGGCAACCATATATTTCGCATGACAGTGGCCAAAATATTCAAAAGATTGAAACTGACGGTGAAGCCATTCAAGAAGTTATTTTTAACCCATACTTCAAAAGTTCTGCCTTTTTATTTGGTGATAAAGGTACTCTCTTTGTAACTCATGATAGTGGTCATAGTTTCACCTCTACTGATTTACCTGAAGTTAGACAACTAGGATTTCCATTGGATTTCAACTTCAAAGAAAAGGAGTCTTTTATTTTCTACGGTGGTAAGAATTGTGAAAACCCATTATATCCTGAGTGTCATGCCGTTGCTTATATTACCAGAGATGGTGGTAAGTCCTTTAAGGAATTATTGAATAACAGTATCCATTGTGAATTTGCTGGTTCTCAATACGAACATCCTTATGATAAAGATTTAATCATTTGTCAAGTGAGAGATAACAACTCTATTAAACGTTCATTAGTCTCAACCACTGACGATTTTCAAAAAGAGACGAAGGTTTTATATGAAAACATTATTGGTTACATGTCTGGTGATGGCTACAGTGTTGTGGCTGTTTCTCACAATACTAATGAATTAAGAGCATACGTGACCCAAGACGGTAATGAATTTGCCGAAGCTAAACTTCCACAAGATTTAGCTGAGATGAAACAACAAACCTTTACAATTCTGGGGTCTCAAATGCGTTCCATCTTTATGCACATGACTACTAACAACCAAATTGACCATTACTTTGGTGATCTTTTGAAATCAAACTCTAATGGTACCTCGTTCGTTACATTACAAAAGGATGTCAATAGAAACAATAAAGGCTTGGTTGATTTCGAAGCCGTTCAAAACTTAGAAGGTATAATATTAATTAATGTCGTTGCAAATGCAAAGGGTGTTAGAGACAATGGCGAAGGTAAAAGACTGAAAACCAAGATTACATTTAATGACGGGTCGGACTGGACTTACCTAAAGGCTCCACAAAGAGACTCTGAAGGTAAGAAGTACGGATGCAACACTAAAGATTTGGAACATTGTTCTTTGAATATTCATGGCTCTTCTGAATATATCGACTCAAGAGATACATACTCGTCTGGTTCTGCAGTTGGTATGTTGTTTGCTATCGGTAACGTCGGTGAATCTCTACTTCCAAGAGAGGAATGTTCTACCTTCTTTACTAGTGACGGTGGGATGACCTGGAAGGAAGTTAAGAAGGGTTCTCATCAATGGGAATTCGGTGATCATGGTGGTGTTTTGGTTCTTGTTCCTGATAATGTTGAGACTAATTATATCACTTACTCATTAGATGCAGGTGCTACATGGAAAGATTTCAAATTTACCGAAAATAACGTTATAGTGAAGGATATCGTTACTGTGCCCCAAGATTCTGCCTTAAGATTCTTATTAATCGCAGAATCAGGGGATGTCAGCGGGCAACATGCCAAGACTTATACAATCGACTTCTACAACAGTTTCAAGAGACAATGTGTGTTTGATCTTAATAAACCAGACCATGATGATTTTGATTATGCCAGAATTGTTCGATCTAAGGAAGAATGTTTATTTGGGCACAAGGGTGAATTTTTAAAGAAGATCCATAATGATTGTTTTATTGGTAATATTCCAATGAACAATTTCTTTAGAATTACAGAGAATTGTACGTGTACTAGACAGGATTTCGAATGTGATTACAACTATTACAAAGCTAAGGATGGTACATGCAAATTGGTAGAAGGTTTATCTCCACAATCTCCAGAAGATGTTTGTAAGTTAGATTCTGATTTGATTGAATTCTCTGAGCCTACTGGCTACAGAAAAATCCCTCTATCAACATGTCAAGGCGGTTTGACTTTGGATGTTACCAGGGATAGATACCCATGTCCAGGAAAGGAAAGGGAATTTAGGGACAAATATGGTGTCAGTGGGAAGTCATTCTTCCAAATTTTTGCATTCTTCTTTATTGCATGTATTATCTTCGGCTATATTGTTTATGACCGTGGTATTAGAAGAAATGGTGGGTTTGCTAGATTTGGTGAAATTAGATTAGGTGATGAAGAAGAACTTATTGAAAATAATATGCTGGATAAAATTATCAACTCAGTTGTGAAGGGTGGTCTTGTCACTATTTCTGGTATTTATGCCGGTTTCCAAGTAGCCAAGAAATTCTTCTCAGGTTCTTTCAGAAATATGAGTAACAGATTCTCATCTAGAAGAGGCCCAAGTTATTCTACTCTTATTAACGATCAATTCTTAGACGACGCTGATGACCTATTGGCTGGGCATGATGAAGATGCTGATGATCTAGCAAGCTTCATTAATCATGATAGTGATTTTGATATTGATGATGGTGACTTAAGTCAACCTCCAGCTCAAGGTTATAGTGATCATATTGAAGAATCAGATACAGTGAATGGCGCAGATGCTCCTGCAACTGGCTCAGAAAATGATATCTCTTCTCCAAATGATAACGCTGATAATTGATGATCAGCTCGATTCATATGGAGCATGTACTCTTTTTACTTATATATATGACTTCTATAAAATATAAATATTAAACTTACTCTTATTTTGAGACTTAATTCTTTGAATCACTCGATGAGCTCAATTTTGAAAATTTAAAGATCACATAATAGAAATACGAGGTTATAGTTCCAAAACATCATAGCCAGAAAGGATTTCCAGGGATAAGAGCAACAACAATTCAATTACAATGGTATCAGCTAAGGAATGTAATTCCAAGTTTAGAGATTTTCAATATTATAAACTACTTATGTATGTGACACTTTTTTACTGGGAACAGTTCTAATGAAAACTTGCAATGTTACTAACAGACAACTTTACAGAACATCGCAAAACAAGGAAGCAGATGAAGAGTTTAGAGTGGATGAAATGACATGGAGACAATGGTTCAATAATGCTTTAAAAAGAAGTCATGGTTTATTTGGAGCTGGTCTTGAGTATTATTTTATCCATCAAGATGACAAAATTGCATACATTAAAGTAAACTATCACGATAGAGATCTGCTTGCATCCGCAGTGTCTACTTACATTTCAAACGAGGAATTGGTTGGTCACCCACTTGTCGTTACAATCTTACAAGAAACATGTGATTTGAAAGCCCTAGAGGTTTCAGACGATGACAGATTATGGTTAAATAAAGAAATTGAAGAATTAGAAGATGATAACTCTCACCAATGAATCTCCTGTACTTTGACATGAATGCTATCTATAATAACTAAAATTTATATAGGATTGATCTATATTATATTGTAATACTTAAACTATACCCATTGAAAGAAGCCACAAGATGCTTCTTTATCATCACTACTCCCAGTGGCTCTATTACAAGTCCAAAACTTTTTCCCAGGATGATTTGATGTTCTGGATGTCTTTAGTATTGCTTCTTCACCGTGTTTACAGGTTGGTGGTTTGCCAAAGGCTTCTTTGAATGAAGAAGTATGTTTCTTTGCCCCTCTATTGATTGGAGTTCCACGTTTAGTATCGGCCTTAGCAACTTTGGCTTTGTTTAAATAATAACTTGCTACACTACCACTCTCTTTTTTAGCATCTACTGATTTAGATCTTGTAAAGAAGGAATCGATTGAGTTTGATTTAACAGCCGGTCTCTTCTTTTGTATTCTAAGCATTGGCTGGGTAGATGCTGACGGAGATGGTTTCCTCTTGTTAGAAGTATTGGAAAACATGGACAAAATATTATGATTTAACAGGTCATACTTATACCTTGCTTCAGATTTTGGAATCTTACTTCCATATGCAGGCAAAGAGGCAAGTACTGATTTTGGGATTACCAAGTCTGTAAACATAGGGCAATGATCGGAACCCATAACATCGGGTAGAATATTGGCATCTTGAATCATCCCTCTCCACTTATCACTGACCAAAATAAAATCGACTCTGGATCCATAGTTTGATGGCCTTGTGTTTTTCTGTGTATTCCATACCGTATACATTTTCAACCTATCTCTTCCTTGTTTATATCTAGTGGAATCGACTAGAATACCATCTTTGGAGCACTCTGAAACCAACGAGTCTGTGATAAGATGATTAAATATTCTCCTATGTGGTGTATCAGGGTTTAATATGAAATTTTGACATTGTGTCAAATATTTGGTATCAATATCAGTTCCCGTAACTCCATCCGCTGTACTTATCTTCAAGTCTTCTAACAATTCAGCAGAATCTATTAAATCTCGGCAAATATTCAAGTCACCCATTAATATTACATTCTTACCAGCTTTTTCTAAGTTTCTTATACGCCCAAATAAAGTTTTGAGAAACTTCATTCGATATATTTCACCTTCTTCAGTTCTTTGTGAATTAGCAGGACAATATGTACTAAAAACTATCAGCCCACATCCCAATTCAACAATAACACATCTCCCTTGGGAATCAATCTCAATAGCCTCCTCTTCTGACAAGATATCATGATACCCACCTATACCAATACTAGGATCATCTCTATATCGTACTGTGTTGGTTTTACTCATCTTTACACTGAGATAACCAGTAATACCTTCTTCAGCTTTAACAACTTTCATGGCTTCATGTAATACATGGCCAATGGGATATTGCCTCACCCAGCATCCAACACCTGAGTAGCCTTTCTTCATGGTTGGAATAGATATAAATGACTGGAAACCTGCCACTTGCCCCCACTTCCCTACCACTGATTTCTCAATCTTCAACTCCTGGAATGTAATTACATCACCATCCAAATAATCAAAAGCTTGATTCAAAGAATCTCTCATTTGTGAGAAAGGTTGGTATTGGAATAAAGTTCTGACGGCATTCACATTAAATGTGACAAGCCTAATTATTCCTGATCCATCTTGGTCTTCCTTAGAAATGATATCAGTACTCACCTCATTGATTGGTACTTTCCCCTTAATATCATCTGTCATCTGTAGCTAATAGAGCATAGTATGTGAATCCTTTTCTATACTTTGAAGTTCTCCTGCATTTTATTCAAGTTAACCATTTCTTGTTTATTGAAGTTTAGAGAAATCTTTAAAAAACATTGATTAAAGAAAATAATGAAATGATGATTAGGAAAGATGATTATTGATACTGAATGAAGGATGATATATTTAATATTCTAGGTTAAATATTATATAAAAGAGTTTATCTGTATATGCACAAGTATATAGTACAATTTTTTTCCTGGTTGGAAGAATTAAATTTAAGTATTCTTGGATTCACCAACTTTATTTCTGCCAAGGAACTGTCTAATGGCCATCTTTTCTTGATTGAGCATCAATAGCATCAGCGACACAGCTAGAACAACATTCATGAACAGCTGTTGAAAATTTTTGACATAGCCAATGAATATCCAATTAGTTGCACTCATTATCAATGCCACTAATGTGATCATTCTCAAGTTTTGGAAGTTAAACATGAACGATGCATTATTGTTGTATAATTTTTTGTAAAATCTGATGATAAAGACACCACAGTATGCGATACGTAATATCATATTTAAAACATTACTGATAATCAGTCCATTGATGGAAAGGTTCAAAGAATCGATCAAGACCCATGATGTCAATAAGAAGATCCCAGAAAACACCATCATAAAATAGGAATGTCTTAAAATTTGATCACCTGTGGCCACACTTTGGAAGAAGGCCTCAAAGATACCATTCAAGGATAAAAATGGTAAGTAGAAACAGTACACTCTTATTGTATCTAACACAGAAGTGGTAGACCATTTAGATCCAATTAAGAATTGTAAAAGGAATGAGGAATTTGTTGGACCGAAGACAATAATCATTAAAGAAAGGTATAAGTAGAACCTGGTTAAATTGATAAGAACATCCATTGAAAGTTTCAAATTCTTAGTCTTTTGGTTTGCTAAAAGACGAGCTAAGAATAGTCTCAACGATTCTTCAATTGGAGCAAACAACAATCTTGTCACTAAAGAACCATAGTTGGATAGTAAGGAATAAATACCTTGTTCTTCAACTGTACATAGGGAGTTGATAATCAATTTATCACCTTCAGTTAACAAATGTTTGAAACACAATTGGAAATAAACTTTCTTGAAATGTTCCAAGATCTTTGAATCAAAATAATGAGAATCTTTAGAATTGTTTAAACCTTTAATCTTAGTTAAGGATAAATTGAATGAACGTCTTGGAGCAAAATTCTTTAAATAATCGTAGAAGTAACATGAAAGTAGTGACACGGAATAGATGAACTTACCTAATGCAAAGGCCAAGATGGCAATACCTTCTTTTGAGATTTCTTCATCTGCATCAATAACAATATTAATCCATCTTTTATCAAATGAATAAACCACAATGAAATTAATTAAGCATCCAAAGGTAATGGAAATAGTCTCAAATCTTGATCTGGTAGCATAGTTTAACATTAATTGATTCACAACAAAGAATGGTTCGCATAACAATTCCACAATAATACTACACCAGATTAATAAAATGGACCAAGTGAAGAATGGTAAAGAAACAAAATAATCATTAATATTTCTATATTGCCATGTGGTCAATACTAAAGATAATGGGATCCCTATATACAATGGGACATGAGCAAAATTGACTGCCACTTGTAGGACGTTAACATTTGAATTGGAATCCGATTTTGTAATATGTGTATCATTATGAAGCTTTTCATTTTCGTCTGAATCATCATCATTTTGAGCAATTCTTAAAGTAGATAATCTAATAGCTTCTCGGCTGAAAAATAAAACAGTGGATAGGATAAACTCTAGGAATGCAGTAATACCGAATATTCTTGGAGATAAGAATCTGACCAAAAGGTTGTTTAATATGAATGTGATAATCTTAGTGAAAAATTGCCCTAGCATCAAGATAGTGGCACCTTTAGTGGATTTTTCTAGGATTTGTTCACTAGTAGATGGTAGACGACCATGTCTAGTGTGCCTGGGTTTCTTTTCATCCATTATTTTGGACTCTGAATACGTTATCAATTGGTTAGAATGTGTATTTATATGTGTATATAACTTCTGAACATCTTTATTTAAAGAGACGTGTTTTTTATTATTTTTATTTAGCGTTTATTTAAAATTTCGAATATTGATTTAGATCAAGGTGAAACTCATCTGAAATAGTCAAACTGAAGTGAAGAAAAGAGGCAAGATGGGAGGGTGGGATGATTCTTTTGGGTGTTGTATCACAGGTTGATGGTTATTACTAATTGAGTAGAATTTGTCCGGCAAGGAAATGGGGACAAAGAGATCAAATTTGTATTTACGAATAATGAGCAGTATAAGTACTAGTGTCTTTCCCTGTCAACTTATTGCAAGTGAGCGATTAGTTTAGCAAAGATATGAGCAATATCTGGCAAATGTGTTTTGGTGTTTGGTGTTCTTGTTGGATGTGTGAGCTGAGCTTCTTGAGGTTTTCGTAGAGACGCACTTCAATTGGATACGATTATCGGTGGGCATTTTTTGTTTTGATAAAAATGGTAGCAAAGTGTACCAAACCACTGAATAATATCAACTACCATGGAATATTTTGAAGGTATTTAGCTGCATTCATATGATCCGTATTATATATGAAAAAGAGCAACAGAAACAAATTCCAACAAGAAATAGTTGCCATCTTAGTATAGTGGTTAGTACACATCGTTGTGGCCGATGAAACCCTGGTTCGATTCTAGGAGATGGCATTTTTTTTTATTCCTAGTAAATACGATCAGTGTAATCCTAGTGGCAACCGTGGCAACCCAACAGGACTGCAATGCATATGTGGGTTACTCTGATGCTTCAGTTGTGCTTAGGCATCATTGTTATAATGAAGCGTTGAATTCTTCTTTTTAAATATGGGAATATAACTTTCCAATTGATAAGGAAATATATCAAATATTCTTAGTTATACGTAAAATTATATATATATATATAATGTTGAAAGATGAGAAGAAGAAGATATGATTAGACAAAAGAGGTGACTTCAAAAAATCTTTTCAAGTAATAGATTTGAAAGATGGAATTAGCAATAACGACGATGACTTGGAACACCGACCACCATTTGACTCTATCGTTCGTTGATTCTGCGGTATTTCTGTGGGTTCTCTCTCTGATGACTATGTAACCTTGTTCAGCTTTCACTGAATGGACCAAATTGTTCAAAGCTCTGACCGAGGCGTCCAAAGTGTTGGTGGAATCGTCGTTTGGGTCGATGTAGACGACACCTTGGATATTGAAAGTGACGTCCTTGGTGTTGATACCAGAGTTTTCGTTGACAAAACAGTATTGGTACTTCCCTTTGTATGGGACGATCATTGAGATTTCGCCGTGGGACATGTCTCTTTGAGTCTTCAAGATTTCGTTTCTTTCTGGGCCCAGGACGATGAAGTCACCGGTTAGTTGGGTGTTATGTTCTGGGTTTCTGTCCCCGAATTGGTAAGAGATGGCCAATTCGTCGCCTTGGTTCAACTGTTCGAAGAAACAACGACGGCCATAAGGTGGTAATAGGACGTTATGGGCATTGGCGACTGTGAATAATAAAAAGACGGATAGGACCACTTGCGATAAAGACCACTGCATATTTATTCGTTTGCTGGCTTGCTATGTTTCTTCTTGCCAACAGGAATGGACGGTGGAATACGTATCAATCGTTGTTTTGTTCAGATGAAATATATATTCTTTCCATTGAATTGAATTGAATCCAATTTGATATTTCCAAATTTTACAAACACGTAACGATTTCTTTGAACGAACAATTATTTTTTTTGTGGGCTGAAATTTTTGTGGAAAAGACGCGTGCTCGTTAGGGTTCGGGCGTGTTTTCGTTAGGGCTGGGTGCGCTGCCGCCGCTAGGGCTTGCCGGTGTGTTTAGGGCTTGGGAGGGTGGAAGGGTCTGGTTGGAATGCTGAAATATTATTTATTATTGGCAAAGCATTAAGAGATGGTTGTGTTAAGGCATCGTGAAGAGAAGAGGGAGAAGAGGGAGCAGAGATCAGCAGATCACATCACACCCACCGCAATATGGCAGACAGGGTAGAGGCAGATTTCATTGAGCCAGACGTGTTTGACGAGATAGACACCCGGGACTACCGCACTAATGACAGCAGCAAGAACAGCGCTCGAGGGAGTAATCCCGCACAGGACTATGCTAACCCATTCTTTGCTTCAGGAATGGAGACCTCGCAAGACACTGCAGACGTGGCAGCAGACGTTAACGTTAACCCTGCGATGAAGAGGGGCACCCTGGACGAGTCCATCGTGCAGACGTTAACCAAAGATATCTTTGATATCATTGAAAGATTGAAATTGACGTTTACACCTATACTAAGGATCAGCGTCACTGATGATGAAATTATGGACTTGGCCAGGAGTTGTGACATGTGGGCTCCTTTACTATTCATCATCGCGTACTCGCTGTGTGTATCCCACGGTAAATCGATATTCTCCACTTTATTCATGTTTTGTTGGTTCGTACTATTACTCATGGGTCTTCATTTAAGATTGATTGAACCCACAAGAAAAATATCTTTGATCTCGTATATCTCACTGTGTGGGTATCCGTTATCATTACAAGTGGTCTACTCACTAATATCGCAACTGTTACTCCCAGTGATATTCAAAGTCTCAAGGGGCAAGACTGTTCTCGTGGCCATCTTGACTTTGCTGGAACTCATACTGTTGGCAGCATCAGTATATGCCTCGGTAAAATGTAGTGCTTTCATAACAAGAAGTCATGGCTTTGTGCAATTGTTCCCTTTGGGCGTATTATATCTAACCATCGGCTGGATTGCCACTGTTTTGTAAACAGCAAGAAAAGTTTACAGATTTACACTAGTTAAGCAGTCTAAATATATATATATATATATAACGTTATAACGATATAATTACTATTCCAACATCTCATCTCATCAACCATTAAAATATCACACTATAATTATCATTTCCCAATATTTTTCAAATCGTTGAAAACAATTAAGGAAGTGACTACTTTTCCAGAGAGGACATCCCAACGTTAAGAGATCAATACGATAAAGTGTGCTACTTCTTTCTGTTAAGCACTTGCCTCACCTTCATAAATATATTCATTGCAATTTTCAACAAAGCTTTCCCCATCACTATTGCTGTTGCTTCTGTTGCTGCTGGTTTCTTTTCCCTAGGCATCTTAACCCATTGACACTAGCCTGAAAATATATATATATATACTATCACCCTTAAGCCAATACTAAATACATCAACATAAAAATGACTCTGCTACAACCAACTAATTCAGAATGTTTCTCTTTGAAACTACCAATAGTACGAGGTGGTTCGCATCATATGAATGAATCGGTACGAAATAAGCTAGGGTTGGAATATAGAACCGGTGCGGCTGTCACCATAACAAGATCAAACGTCTACGTCCATGGTGGGTTGACGTTACCCTTGAATCTACATCAAGTGAATTCATTGAAATTGCAAAAGGAACTTATACTATATTTTGCCAAGCATAAGAGTAAAGATGGGATTTCATTCCAAAATCTAGATCAATACATTAGTTCCGAAGTGTTCTCCCTGGATCTTATATCCAGAACTTGGATGCATATCCCAGCCACAGTGAACGAAGACTCGTTACCTAAATCCATGTCGCCATCAAACACCGAGCCAGAGGAAGAACCGGCTGCTGGAATCTCTCCAAGATCCACACCAAGATCTTCCATCGTGTCCATGTCACCAAGTAATCCACTTCTTTGTCCCTTGAAAGAAAGATCGTTTCATTCAATATGTTTCTTTGATACAGCATTATACATGTTTGGTGGTTTGATTGTATCACCACAAAACGGGTATGAATTAATTGCAACTAATGAACTATGGAGGTTGGATTTGAAAGGTCCCAAACCAGCTAAATGGACGCTAATTAGTGATGATATCAGAATTACAAGAAGATTTAACCATGCTATGCATGTGAAGAATGAGCATTCAGACACTAGAGACACAAAACTGATTATTGTGGGTGGGCTGAATAATTTAAATGAGCCCATTAACACAGTAGACGTTTATAATATTACTAAAGGTTGCTGGCAAATTGATATCTCACCAGTAAAATCATTAAAGCTAGATGCAAACATTGACAACTACCCAATAAGTTTAACCAACGATAATAACTTCTCCATCCTTGTAGAAAATAACGAGGCAAAGATCCCTGCTTTAGTGTTTTATACCCCAAATTGTCAAAATACAACAGATAGATCAATACAGGAGACTAAAAGGGATGATTTATCTGATGGGAATGAATATTATAATGAAGAAATAGAAAAGGATAGAATTGGTAAAATTATTTCCCCCATCACAGCATTACCTTTAATGTCACATTCTGAAGGGATGAGGATGGCTTATAATGGATTTCAAAAGAAAGAGTTTTTAGTAGACCCATTTAACTTAAGATCTCCCACAGGAGATTATTTTGGATATAATATTATCCTTGGTGGGTTTTATCCTGATAGAGACGCAAAAAACTTTAAATGTTATATATTTGATATTCCATCAGGGAAATGGACTCGTGTAGGGATTAAATGCATTGATCCACAACATGTTGAACATAGATTTTGGAGAGTCTTTGTTTGGAAATCTCATCATCAAGCATTTTTCCTAGGGACAAAGAAGAATGATGGGTTTTTGCCTAGTGTTCAAAGATTTGACTATATTTTAACTTTTGGGTTGTCTATGCTAAACGCATTCAATAAGACATTCCCTTCGTTATTGGATACACCTCTGTCCATAAAACAGCATGAATTATCTGCTTCTGTCCTTCAAAATAACTTAAATGATATTTTCAAGCAACAATTGATTTTAGATAGTGATCAAAAGGTAAGAGATCGTGAAGATAACGACAAAACAGATAATTTAGCATCTACTGCTGCACCAACTCAATTTGAAAAATATATTCGCTATATTGCACCATCGGTTGAGTTAACGAATGTAAGGTCTGTGTTTCCTCCGTATGCTATGGTCCTCGGGAAAGATGCATTAGAGATTTTTGGTAAATCATTGGCAGATTTTGAATTTATCACCTCAGAAGGTGACTCTATTGGAATCCCATTATATTTGTTAAGGTCACGTTGGGGTAGATATTTTGACTTATTATTGTCAAAAAGTTACACAAAAGTTGTCTCGGATTATGAGCAATCAGGAGTACAGTCTTCATTAGTTAAAAATTCACCAAAGAGTTCAAGAGCAGGCTCCACTGGGTTCGGCGGTGATAATCATGGAGCTTCTATCGGTTCATTCTCTAATTTCTTTTCAAACCATGGTAGTGGAAGTGGTACTATCGATAGTGGTAATTCCTTTTCATATACACCATCTGCAATTTTGGAGAAAAGTGATGAGAATGCGACATTCAATGATGCTATAAAAGGTTCTGACCCTTCATATAAGGGCAAAGATATGTTTGGTGCTGCCTTATCTCCAAACAAAGAGGATGCATCTGGAGAGGAATCCATTTCTCAGTCTGAAATCCCAAGTAGATTTTCTGGTGTATCTTTTAGAGTTGGTGATGAAGATGAATCAATTCCACCTCATGCAATTCCTAAAGGCAATACAGTAAAATTTTATAATAAGGAAGCCAAAAAGAGTTCAAATGATTTAAATCGAACTCATACATCGCCTTCCACCACAAGCTCCTCTGGTGGGTTAATCTTTCGAGTACCTTTCCAAGAAAAAGGTGCTACCACAACAAACTCTACACCTGAATATGATTTATATGTAGATAAATCTCTTGACCCAAAAAGTCAGCAAAAGAGAAGATCTTCGTTAATGGCATTGACTCCAGCTGATAAGCAGAAGATTAATTATCCATGGAAATCTGATATTGGTAACAGACGTTCATCTCATCCTACTATTCCTTTCAGAAAGAATGATTTTTCGGCATCGCAAAACTTGCATCATCCATTTTCCAGGTTTGGTACTAGTGCAAGAAGTTCTATCTCATATGTTAGTTCAATTTCGGATAGAATGGGTAATAGTAGTAGGAGTAACAGCATAAATAATAGTGGACATAATAGCATCACAGATTTGCATATCCCAGGTATATTGAATGTTACTCTACCGCCTCAAAAGGATCTTCCAAATGAAGCTTTACCAACACCAAATGTGTCTAGTAAGCACAGCTCATTGTATGATTATGAGATATCTGAAAAGAGCAGCCCATTGTCTTCAAGAAGACCTTCGTACATAAATGGAGCTAATATTCAAGATTTAAAATTATCTGCTGAAATTATTCAAAATTCCTTGGATAAGCAACTATTAGATAATTCAACTGACACAGACTCTCGTGATTCCTCGATAAGTAAAGGTAAATTAAGTCAACACTCTTCAAAAGCTAATGACTTTACTTCATATGGTCACTTTAGAAAGAGTTCTATTAGTAATGAGAAGCAAAGATTATCTATCACATCTAACACAGACAGTATTGATAGTCATGGTTCTACCTTCCCAGTGAAATTGGAGCCATTAATGATTCCAAGATCGTTATACATGCCATGGCCAACTTTAACTGTTCGAGCATTTTCAGAATTTTTTTATACAGGACAAGTCAGCAGTAAATGGTCTTTAGCGCCGGTCGTTTTAGATTTATTGATAATGAGTAAAATATATGAAATACCATTATTGTATAGTTTGATTGCTGAAGTACTTTATTCTCTAGTTGGTAAGAAAGAAGAAAGTTTATACGTGGTCTGTAATGCTGCAAAATTATCCTTCAGTGATAAAGTTCAGGACCATTTCGGTGGCAATAAAGACAAAGCTAACGATTATTTGAATAATTGCGTTCATTACAAAGAATTGATTAGAATTAAAGACGCTTTAGAAGGTATTGAAGATGGATTTTTAGATCTTGATTTATTATCTAAAGCTTCTAGGAGCCATTCTCTGAGTAGCAAAGGTAGTAGTGAAGGAGAAGGGAATAAAAGAACCTCTTCCCTGAAGAGTGATTTTTCAGCTCCATTGAGTAATTTTTTTCGCACTATGTATGACACCAGTCCAAGAGAAAGTTTAGGCTCTATAGGATCATTTGGTGCTACCGGTAATCCGTTATTTGATCAAAGAAAGTCCACTTCTTTCTTATCTTCAAAGTTTAGGAAGAAATCTAGTCTAAGCAGAGAAATTGGTACCTCAATATTTGATGAAGATCAAGAGTATCATAGGGGTGACGATATACTGTATAATCCCCCAGATATTGAATTCAGAAAACCAGTTCAAAGGGAAGAATCTCCCCATGGTGGTATTAATTCTACTGGTCAAGTAGCCAAAAAAGCTTCGATATCGCCTGTGGATCCATTAGAAATAGCTACTTCGGATGATACATCTACATCAAGCAGTACTAGCTCGTTGGAAACCCAGGATGAACAATCGAATACAAGAACTTGGCTGCCGGGCTTAAATCAAAATAGCACCACCTATCCAGAGAGACCTGCTGAAAATTCATCCAGAGCTTCCCTAAGAGATAAAGGTTTCTATGATATTCGTCATGATTCTCTGCCTAATTTGGAATCAAGTCTTGGTGTTTTGTCTTTAAAGAAGATGAAGAAGAAAGTGAAGAAGGGAGAGAATTATTTTGATGATTCTATTGATCCATTAATGAAGATTAACGACACTCTGAACAGTCCTACCAAAAATAGAAGAAATTCCAGTAGAGTCAGTGGAGGTGGTGGCTCCATTGCTGGTATGAGTACTGGCAAATCACAAAAAGATGGCATCATGTCAGGTAATTTGAATGCGTTGACGTTGGAAAATATGCTAGCCCCATCTTCACCCCCACCGGTGGACTATGTTATCAAATCTATTTACAGAACTGCCGTCCTGGTTAACGATTCAAGATTAACCATCAGATGTCTCGACTGTTTGGAATTATCTTCATGTTTAAGGAAAAGTAAGAAAGGCATCAAGTCCATTGATATCAGTACGATTACATGAAGTAAATGAATAGATTCAAAACTATTATACATTCTACACTTCGAGAAAGAAGACGTTTATACATATATACATGTTTAATTCGATACACTCTTATGTTTCAAGCAGTTTTCTTGTCAAACTTCATTATTGAAAAAAATATTATTTGATAACCAGCTTAAGTTTAAAGAGGCAGATTGAATCACTAGCAAAAGTTGAAGTATACCAGCCCCAATTACGTGTACAAAGAAAGATGAGTGGGAATCATATCAAAGATCTGGATAAATATACTATATTTGACGCCTGTAATGGAACGATCAAAGACTCTGTTAAGCATATTGTCTCTGCAGATGAATTGTTATCTCACAAGGTTAACCATGAACTCCCAATCCCATTCAAAACCCGTGCAGAATTGGATCAAATAGCTGGAAGAGATAGGGAGGATGGGTTATATCGTGGCGAATTGATGCCTCAGATGGATTTGAGAGTACTGCATTATTTTCTCACCCAATTATGTCTTCAAAGATATCCGCATTTAGTTAATAGTTTTGATGAGACAAGTTTGATTACATTGGGGCTTCTGGTCGATCAATGGGTAGAGGAGTATTTGCTTTCCTCTCAGTCTCAAGAAGCATTGACTGATGAGGAAATCAGCGAAAGTGAAAGTGATGATAGTGATAGCGATAGCGATAGTGATAGTGATAGTGATAGTGACAGTGACAGTGACAGTGATGAAGAGAAAGAAAAGCAAAAAGATAACAAGTTGAAGCGGAAAAGAGAGGACAATGATGATACAGATCCGTTTAAGCAAATCATTGGTAAAGGACCTGCCCAAGCCTTGGCCAAGTTCACCAATTACAGGGACTACCCAGCTGATATTTGATCTAAATTCCTTACTATGCTTCAAAAATCTTCATAATAATGATAAAAAATTTTGAAAACATTGAAATGAAAAATTATTATTCCAATGGATGAACAACTGTTGAATATTAATTGATTCAAAGAACATAAAAGATTTCCCTGTGGCACAATTTCAATGGCTAGAAAGAAGCACTATAACAGAACACCACGTTCTAATACAAAATGGACTGATATCGTTCGTGAAAATGACAAGTGGGAAACATATTATAAACAATTAAATTTGTTCAACGGTGATGAAGCGGAATGGGATTCATTCAAACTATATTTCCAAAAGGATCTACCCCTTACATTCAGAATTACTGGTTCCAGAAAACATGCAAATGAAATCTTCAACATCTTCAAAGAGAAACATTTACCAGCTCTTACTAATGTTGAATTTGAAGGTCAAGAGATTAAAGCTCCAGTTCAATTACCATGGTATCCAGATCATCTAGCATGGCAATTAGATGTTCCAAAGAAAGTTATCAGAAAGAATGAGCAGTTTGCTAAGACCCAAAGATTTCTGGTCTTAGAAACAGGTAGTGGTAACATTTCAAGACAAGAAGCTGTTTCGATGATCCCACCGTTACTATTGAATGTAGAATCGCATCACTCTGTATTGGATATGTGTGCTGCTCCTGGTTCAAAAACTGCCCAATTGATCGAATCATTGCATAAAGATACAGATGAACCTACTGGGTTTGTCATTGCCAATGATTCTGATATGAGAAGATCATACATGATGGTTCATCAACTGAAAAGAATTAACAGTGCTAACTACTTGGTTGTTAATCATGATGCCCAATATTTCCCACGTATTCAATTAGATAAAGTCAATAAGAAGAATATTCTAAAGTTTGATAGAATCTTATGTGATGTTCCATGTTCTGGTGATGGTACCTTGAGAAAAAACGTCAATATCTGGAATGATTGGACTTATCAAAATGGGTTAGGCTTGCATAGTTTACAATACAACATTTTAAACAGAGGTTTACAATTATTAGAAGCTGGTGGTAGATTAGTATATTCTACATGTTCTTTGAATCCAATTGAAAATGAAGCTGTCATCGCTCAGGCATTAAGAAAATGGGGGGATGATATTAAATTAGTGGATTGTTCCCATGAATTGCCAGGTTTGATTAGGTCTCATGGGTTATCTCAATGGAATGTAGTTGATAGAAATGGTGAAGAAAAGAGTAAAGATGATGAAGCCAGTGTAGGGAGTTGGTTCCCACCAAGTGAAGAAGAAAAGCAAAAGTTCAATTTGGATAGATGTATTAGAGTTTATCCACATCAACAAAACACTGGTGGGTTTTTCATTGCAGTTATTGAAAAGAAACAACAAGCCATCGAAAAGGAAACTATCGAAGACTTGAAAGTAGTCACATCAGGTGTTGAAAATGTTGATATTAAGAAAACTGAAGATTCTGTAAAAGAAATTCCTAAACCAAAGAAAGAAAAAGTAAGTCTTCCATTGGATGCTATCAATGAACCATTTGTCTTCATCGATCCAAACCACGAAGTCTTAAACTCATGTTGGAACTTTTATGGTATAAGTGAAGACTACGATAAAACAACATGTCTTGTTAGAAGTCACACAGGTGAACCGACTAGAACAATATTCAAAGTTTGTCCTCGTATTAGAGACATCATACAGTGTAATGAAGAAAAATTGAAGGTTATTTATTCTGGTGTTAAATTTTTAGTATATCAGAGGAGTGATATCGAATGTGCTTGGAGAATTCACAGTGAAGTACTACCATCATTGAAACATCATTTAGGTTCCAAAAGAATTATTGATGGTGATATGGACACCCTAAAGGTTCTTTTCACCGAACCATTCCCAACATTAGAATTCTTCCATGAAGCTAATGTTGATCCCAAATTTATTGAGCAGGTTAAGTCACTATCTTCTGGTTGTGCTTTCGTTAAAGTTTCCCGTGAAGACGATACAAAGGAAGACTTACTTGTTCCAGTTTGGGTTGGTGTCAATTCTATTAACGTCATGATTTCAAAGGAAAGTGTACATGAGTTACTATATAGAATCTATGGGATTGAAACTAAGGCCACTGATAATCCAAAAGCACGTTAGAGTTGTCATACCTTAATTATATATATGTAATCTTTAAACAAAATTATTATCATCTGAAGCATGCATCTATCTACTTGTTACACTGATTTTTTTACATGAATATTTTTATATATATTCTAATACTACAAATTAACTTCTATGATTTTGCCCCAAAGTATAAATAGCAAATGATCTATGAAGTTGACGACGGACACTGATCTTTTGGGCATCGACGAAGGAATCCACAACAACCTTGATGGCTCTATCTAAATCCCAAGATGACACGAACTCAGAAAGTCTCATCTTGGCAAAGGATTCGGCAATTCTTAAAATCGATTCCAAATGACGAACAGTAATCGGAAACGAACCAGTAGATATACTTTCTCTTCTTAAGTCGGCATAAACTCTACTGACTTTATCCATATCCATTTGATGTAATTTAGGATGTATCTTAGTTCTGGCATAATGTATATATTTCATTAACAATTCTTGAGGGATTGGAGAGATTTCTTCTTCCTTCTTTCTTTGACTTCTTAATTTTCTTTGTCTAGCAGAAACCTGTTCATCGTCATCATCGTCATCCCCCATGTTATCATCTTCCTTCTTTTCATCGGCACCCTCTTCATTATCTGGATGAGATCTTAAATGAGAATCAACAACGAAAGTAGCTAGCCTTTCATCCGCTTCTTCATCTACTAAATCTCTCACTACACAAAGGATATCAAATCTGGAAAGAATAGGTTCAGTTAAACTGACATTTTGAGATAACGGTAGAGTAGAATTGTAACGACCACCATTAGGATTTGCAGCTGCAATAATAGAGCAACGAGCTTGTAATGTTGTAACAATACCAGCCTTTGAAATAGAAATACTTTGTTGTTCCATGGCTTCGTGAATAGAAGTACGATCTTGATCGTTCATCTTATCAAATTCATCAATTAAACACACACCTTTATCAGCTAAGACCAAAGCACCACCTTCCAATGTCCATTCTTTAGTAATTGGATCTTTTCTCACGGAAGCTGTTAAACCAACGGCGGAGGCACCTTGACCTGTAGCAAACACAGCTCTATGAGCAGTCTTTTCAACATATTTCAAAATTTGGGATTTAGCAGTACCAGGGTCACCTAACAATAGAACGTTAATATCACCACGAATAGAATGTTTACCGTTGACATTCTTGGGGACACCACCGAATAACGAGCACGCAACTGCCACTTTGATATCTCTGTGGCCATAAATAGATGGAGCAATGGATGAAATAATCTTATCAATAATACCACGATCTCTTGAGAGCTTTCTGAATTCACGCTCTTCTTGTTCAGTCCAACCAAATACATCTAAACCTTCTTCATCCGCATTGGCAAGATTACCCTCTCTTCTTTTCACCGAATTAGCTTCAATAATAGTAGCGAAGACTGGGAAACCGTTCTTAGCATTAAGACCCCCATCGTAATTATTCTTGTAGATCCCTGTAACTTCGACTTCTTCACCAGGTTTAGCAGTATCAACTAGTTCAGATAATAAGATAACTTCTCTATGCCTTGGTAGACGACCGGCTGGAACCGTACCAGGGGCTTCTTGTAAAGTAATTCTTTGATAGTTACGATATACCGTCTTTTCACCATTGATGGAAAATGGACCTTTAGATTTACAGTTTGTACAGAACGATACTCTGATTTCTTCATTAGAATCTTGGAAAAATGGACCTAAGATTGTACCACACTTTAAACAATTAAATTTAACATATTTTAATTGGGGGAAGACACCAGTTCTTCTTGTCACGACACCAGTAACACGAACCAAGGAACCAAGGTTTGATTCCCTTAATTCACGTAAATTGTGGATAGTTGGGAAATCTGAAATTCTAACATGAATTTCGGAATGAATTCTAGCATAATCTGGATAATGTAGTTCAGTAGCTTCCATGGCGACTAGATCAAAAATCTTCAAGATTTCTTCTGGACATTTGGCCAAAAATAAAGCAAGAATAGCTTTAGATTCAGCTAGATGTCTATAATTAACTTCTAATGATTCAGAATTCATTTCACCTAAAGTTCTAATACGAGCACCGTAGACAGATCTACCTGTTTCATCGGTATACTCTAAAAGAAATGATTTTAGTTCTCTGGCAATGGTTCTAGAAACATTTGGTTGAGTGATCCATTCTGAATAACTGTTGGCTTTGACATTACTTAATGATTCAAGAGTCAATTCTTCAGTTAATGGATCGATTTCCATATCACTTAATAAATCATCATCACTATGTTCGAAATCTTCATATTGTCTTCTACGTCTTCTCCTTTGGACTGGTAACCCCATAGCATCCAATTTATTATCACCATTATTTTCGTCTTCATCGTCCATAAAAGCGGCGTTCTTTAACATCCTATCTCTTTCGTTCAATTGGGCGTCAATACGACGACGTTCACTTAATGACAGTTCTTTTTGAGCAGAATCATCAACTTGGTTTTCGTCGTATCTGTCCTTCTCGGAGTCAATTGCATAATCTCTGTACATACCATCATCCATAAGATCAACTTGGTTCATTTGTTCTTCTACCTCATCGATATCTGGTGCATCATCAATTTCGTTGTCTTCACCTTCTGGATTTATCATATCATCTTCACGGTCTTCATCTTCATGATAAGGTGAGCCAATTGGGGAGGAAACTGGATCAACCCTGAATCCACCAAGGGGTTCTTGTGGGGAGGATGGAGGTAACTCTGGTTCAGAATCTACGTCACCATCGTCTTCACGTCTACGTCTTCTATTATCAGACATCTTATTTTATTTTATTTTTTGTTGTATTATTCTCAATATTCTTACTATGCTATCTTTTGTTCTACAATATCAAATCGAGCAGTTCTTTCTTAATAACTTTTGCAGTATATATGAATATTAGAATGTCTTTTTGTGCCTAGTTGAATACGATTCTAATGATAGAGTTATCACTTGCAAAGGAAGCTAGGTTTGTATCACTACTTGAGTAAAAAGATCTTATTCTTCGAAAATTTAACATTTTTCATTTTTTTTCATTGAAAGAAAGCATTTATTACCTAAAACGGAAAAGTAATAACGATATAGGACGTGATTTCCTCTTTGGGTAATTTGATATTGACATTATAGTATGTTATTGATATATTTATGTTAGTTTTATATTTAATTACGTTATATGGATCTCCATGTTCTATTTACAATGACGGTTGGTGGCTACGATGAGATATGGTAAGTAGTTATGTTTGATGAAAGTAAGTTTGTCGATTAATCAGAGTTATGATGTTCCTTTCCCTTGGAATCGATGATCTTGAATTCAGATTCCCAGACAGTGTTACCGTGGTCCTTAGAAACGTCAGAGAATAGTCTATCAAAGACATCTGAGTACCAATCAGCTGGAACAGGTTCTAACCCGTCCTTCACGTTGGCAGGTAATTCTTCCCAATCACTCATATTATCCTTTGGGAAAATAATAGTCTTGGCACCTGAACGTTTAGCAGCCACAGCCTTTTCTCTTAACCCACCTATTCTCAGAACCTTACCGGTCAAGGTTAATTCACCTGTCATAGCCACAGTTGGGTTAATGGATTTGTTTAATGCTAAGGATAGGAAAGAGGTAGACATGGTAACACCAGCAGATGGGCCATCTTTTGGTGTAGCACCTTCGGGACAATGTAAATGAATCGATGCCTTTTCAAAGAATCTATTTTCCGGGAAATGTTTGGCTAGGAACATCTTGGAGAATGAGTATGCTAGACGTGAGGATTCCTTCATAACATCACCTAGTTGACCTGTTCTTTCCAGACTTGGATGTTTACAGTTATGCAGTGGTTGTTCTAAGACAGACTCAACATATAGAGAACAGCCACCCATACTGGTCCATGCTAGGCCCATGACCACACCAGGTGGCGTTGTTTCGTAAAGTCTGTCAGTGGTATAAACAGGTGGCCCAACATAATCCTTCAAATTTTCAGAATCAATAGTAACCTTAATTGCAGCAGGTACGACCATGGCTGTAGCATCATCTTTAGTCTTTTCTACTTCAATTTCGTTATCTTTATTTTTTATTGAAGCAGCCTCCTCGGGCTTTTCCTTTGCAGATAATCCTTCTGATTCTTTACTATCTTTAACTAGTTTCTCATTTTCTGGACTGTCTTCTTCAGGGTTTAATTCTTTTAACACATTCAAAGCAGCTTTACGGTAAATCTTTTCAATGTGTTTCTTTAGATTTCTAACACCACTTTCTCTGCAGTAATTCTTCATTAATGCAATAACGGCATTATCAGTCAATTCAACATTAGCATTTTCTAAACCAGATGCCTTCTTCGCTTGAGGTGCTAAATATTGTTCAGCAATTTTCACTTTCTCTTCAGCAACATAACCACTCAACTCAATAACTTCCATACGATCTAATAATGGTCTTGGTATTGTTTCTAAACTGTTGGCAGTACAAACAAACAATACCTTCGATAAATCAATTGGAATATCAACATAGTTATCTAAGAAGTTACTATTTTGTTCAGGGTCTAAAACTTCTAATAAGGCAGCAGATGGATCACCATGAACACTACCATGACCGATCTTATCAATTTCATCAATTAAGATTAATGGATTTTGAGTTTGACATTTTTTCAAAGCTTGAATGATTCTACCTGGTAACGCGCCGATATAAGTTCTTCTGTGACCTTTAATTTCTGCCACATCAGTCATACCACCAACTGAAAATCTAAAGAATTGGCGACTTAAAGCACGAGCAATAGATTTACCAATAGAAGTTTTACCAACACCTGGTGGACCAACAAAACAAATAATTTTACCATCGACTTTACCTAATAATTTACCAACAGCAATAAATTCAAGGATACGAGTCTTTACATCTTTCATCCCATAATGATCTTCATCTAAAATCGTCTTAGCTCTTTTGATGGAGTATCTCTCTTTAGAGGTAATACCCCATGGCAGTGAAGTTAGCCAGTCTAAATAATTTCTAATCACACCAAATTCAGACATCGAACTTTCTAAAGTAGATAATTTCATGATTTCATCATCAAATACTTTTTGAACTGCATCAGGCAACTGTAATTTGGAAATTCTTTCCTTGTAAGTTTCGATTAATTTATCACGGCCATCGTCAATACCTAGTTCTCTCTTGATTCCCTTTAATTGTTCCATCAAGTAGTATTCTCTTTGTCTCTTTTGAATTTTAGTTTCGACATCCTTGGAAATCTTATTTTGTAATTCGGCATTCATTAATTCCTTCTTCAATACTAATAAAGATTTTTCTAAACGATGTTCAATATTTAAGGAGCTTAAGATATCTTGTAACTCTTCCTCTTCACCCGCAGACACAGCAGCAGCAAAATCTGCTAATCTAGCAGGTTCTTCAAAGATATTAGTAGTAGCGGATTGAATCGAAGCAGAAAAAGTAGCAATTTGTTCTCTAAACATAGTGTTTAATAATGAAATTTCCTTAAAAACCTTTAATATCTCAGAAGTTAGGGCATTGATCACAGGTGATTTTCTGTCAAATGGCTCATCTTCCAAATTAGAAACATTAACTAAAGAGACGTTATAATCCTCCAAAAACTTTGTTGGATTGGCAATCTCGTCTTCTTCCCTTTCTTTTGCTATTTTTGTTTCCGGTTCTTCACGTTTAACAAGTTGTTTGTCTTCAACATCTTTTTCAACTGGTTCATCTGCGGTGAGTTGTTCAGTGTTGGCTTTTTTGGAAGATGCTAGATGCTTATCAACCACCTTTTCAACAATGATGTCCTCAATATTTGGCATTTTAGCCTGTTGACTCACTTTAGCAGGTTCTTCCCCCTCTTTTTCGTTAACCTCTTCCACCTCAGGCTTTTCAGTAACTTCTTCGCCTTTGGTATGTTCCATTTCAATAGGTGGCGTTAAGTCATCTAATCTAATTCTTTTATGAGGATACAACAATGCAGTCATTGTTTCTTTCCCAGTCTTTTCATCTTTACTAGGGAAGGCACTTGTAATTTGTGCTAAGACACCAATATCATAAACATCATCTTTATTCTCGATAACATCAGTATCCTTTTCTGAATTTTTCAACATGAATGCACCGACGTAAGGTTGTTGACGATCTAGCATTTCCTTGATGGCTTTCATGACTCTTTCATCAGAGATTACAACAGCTTTATAAAACCCTGGGAATAAAGGTCTTCTTGAAATTGGTAAAGCTAACATTTGTGGATAGATTTCAGGTAAACTCGAATTATCGTGTGTAAAACTAGCTGAATTAGCATTATCATCTCCACCATTACCATTGGAGTTTGGGGGAGTGGAACTAGAATTGGAGTTTGCCGCAGAGGAACCCTTAGCATTGGAATCTTTATTGGTTGTGACCTTTTGGTCATTATTCTTCTTATCTATATCTTCATTCTTTTCCTTTTTCTTATCCTTCTTTTGATCTTTATCCTTCTTGATGTTAGTAGTGTCATCCTTTTCGGAGACATCATCCTTGTTATCGTTATTTTTATTGGTGTTGTTAACACTACGTCTGAATGATACTGGTTCCACGGTGAAATTATGGTTGAGTTCATCAAATTTGAAGAATCTTTTCAACTCAATATCAATATCAAGGTCATCAGTATTCTTTTGAGCCATATACTTTTTCCAATGTACCACTTCTTCGTCCCTCAATAGTAATTTGTTCAGATATGCTCCTGTATTGATTGTTGAGGCATGTCTTCTTTGACTTGACAGAATATTAGCAATAGTTGTTGGTGTGGGTGTGGTGGTGGTGGTGTAAAATGAGGGACGCACAGTTCTATATCTCCTTATTAGCAGATTTTGGGGGCATCTTCCAGCAACCCTTTGCAATGCTTCAGTGGTCTTAAAGCGAAGCATTTCAATCTCAGTGGTTTTCCTTTCTTCTGGGGATAAATCTCAGGGAATATTTTAATATCTTATCTTAATATGTGTGAATCCGTCCCGAGAATAGGTTTGCCTTCTAAGGTGTTATATTAGGTATATAAAAGATTCAACAGAGTGGTCTTCTCCAGGTTACTTTAATAAAACAGTTCTGGGTATATTTTAATTGTATTCGTAATACCTGGTTAACTGGACTTACCTTGTTATTACTTGGTGTTCTGTGTTATTCTTGAGCTGTATGGGGCAACTTTAGGATGTTTTGACCTTCTTTAGTTTCGAAATTGTTGTAATTAAAAATTCGTTAAAATGACTAAGAAACTGAGATTGCTATGGGACCATTGAAATATAGAGGAAGTCATAGAAAAACTATTCAATGAATACTCAGGGTAGCTGGTCAGAAATAGCTGTAGAAATCTTCCTGTTTGAAAGTGGTAATGTTTTGTATTGAATAATATTGAATAGTATATATTTACAGTAAATATGCCAAAAATTAAAAGCAAGAAGGATTATGAGTTAAGCTTTTTCATTCTGGAGATTTTTGCTTTACCTGTACCTCTGGGCTCTCTTGGACGGTCTCTTCGTTATCTTGGGCAGTGTCTTTGCTCTCATCTTCACCTGTACCTGTACTGTCGGTGTTACCAACTGTTGGCTCGAGATCCTTACTCTCCTCCGGTTTATTAGAATCGTTACTATCGTCGGCAACTTCCTCTTCTAGCAATTGTTGGTTTCTAATAGCCTGGTACTGTCTATATTTAGCCAAATAGATCTTTAACACTTCAGCATAGTTCTCAAATCCTAAAGCATGTAGCGATATAAGGATATCTTCCCCATTAATAGTCTTTCTCTTATCGGATGCACATCTATCACTAGCTTCGCTGGTAACAAACGATATGAATTCACTAACACACTCTTGCATACATTCCTTCGCATCCTTAGATACTTTTGCAGATACAGGTAATGTATTTTTCATTAATCTGGCAACATTATTTATTGGTAACCATCGATCTTGTTCTCTTAACTCTGTGATATGTTGGTTTGAAGAAATGTCATCGTGAGGTGGAGATATAGGCTCCGGCTGAGTCTTCAAACTACTGTCATCCTTGAGACTCTTTATAGACTCCACATTGACGTAGTTGTTAGGGTCCTCCTGTGATTCTCCTGATTTTTCTTGTACCATCTTAAATATGACAATTCACTGGCTGGTTATGTATATTACCTAAGAGCAACTTTTAACTTGTTAATATCTGTGTTATTATGTATCAAATGTACGTTACCGTAAGGTCTCTTCCCTCTATCAACAATGGATTCAGTAGTTCTTTTCACCTGAAGAATTAATTATAATTGATAAATTTATAAAACTTAATGGTAAAACGATTTTATTGAGAAATACATAATGAATAGCATACATAAATAATAGATGCGTTTTTTTGATCAGATATACGAGTTAGATATGTTGATAGATAGTTAGATATATGGGGGAGGGTAAAATAGATATATATGTATCTTTTGTATGGCTCATTAATATTAGAGAAAAGGCATGAAAATCACACGAAGAGCTTAGTGCTCTTGTTCTTGTTGTTCTTCGTCTTGTCTTTTCTTTAAGACCAGAGGATGGCCAGTGACTCTAAAGTAAATGTCCTTGACATCGTCAGTCATGGTCTCGAAATGAGAAGAAGCATCATAGGATCTAGATAAGAAAACATTATCCTTTGAGCCATCTTCCTTTGGTTCAAATAATTCAGCAATGCCCATGAATTTTTCTTCAATGTTACCTAATAGCTTGAAAGCTGGTTCGATTTCCAGATGTGGTTTATCAGTTTCGATAATGGTAGAGATAATAGCTAAATAATGGCCTTTAGAACAGACATTATGGGCATCGGACATAATAGCAATGTAAATATCATTCTTTCTGTCGACTTGACTTTGTGGGATGATAATTTGTAAGGAGTCAGCATTGGATGTACCTGGAACTGGATGGTCAAGAACACAAATGGCTCTAATGACTTTTTGTCCCGTAGATTTACATTTGTTTGGGAAATATGTTGGATCAGCAATGACAATTGGAGCATGGAAAGTACCTAATTTAGTCTTCACACCATCAAATTTACCATCTTCTTCCTTATATAAGACTTCTTCCACAGGGGTATCTAACATGTAGGTCCCACCATAAATGGCAGATAAACGAGCGAAACCTTGTGGTAGTTCACCTAGACCGTACATTGGGTAAAGATATGGAGATTTACCATAACGGGCAACACTTTGACAATATAATAAAATTCTTTCAAAACTTGGTCTGGCTGGTTGTTGCAAATAATCGTCATTAGTCCATAAAGCCATGGCATGACCAATAAATTCCTTTGTAGAGTTACCAAGACCGAATTTATAGTAAACTTCATCCATGGTGTTATTATCTAAATCTAAACCTTGATGAGTGGAAACTTCATCTTCATTATAAGAACTGATCCATTCTAAAAATTTCTTCATTCTTCTCTTTTCAAAGATACCCATTAATGGAGATGAAATGGCTTCCATTTCATTAGCAGGGACTTTATAGATCTTCCCCTGCTTGAAAACATACGACCCAGAGACTTGTTTGAAATCGACATATCTAGTCACATCAGTGTGAATTAAGATATTAGTCAATTCACCATTAGCCATTAAGAATTTTGGAATCAAGTCAACATTCCAATCTCTATCTTTACCAAATTTGCCTTCTCTTTCCTCTTGGGAGATTGGATTCTGTTTAAACTTTTCGTATAGTTGCGATAATGTCACAGATGCAGATTCACCACCGTAATGATCTTGTTTATCGATATGTAACACTTTCTTACCGTCTACAGATAGTAAACCGGAAAGGATACATTCGGTAATCCCAGTACCTAGTACAATAACGTCGTATTGAGTGTCTAATTCTTCTTCAGCCATGGTTTCTAAGTGTAATATATATATTTAATTAAAAAAGATTTTGATCTCCTTCCTTATTTTCAGAAAACGGTGTGTGTGAGTATGTTGTTAATTGTGTCAGTAAAAGCCTGTGTAATCAATGAAATCCCTAACAAGACAATCCAAACTATTCTTAACTGATTCTCTTGAACTTACACAAACTATGAGCTCAAGTGTGCTTATGGCAAAATATGGATTGAATGTTTCATTAAATCTGGAGATCAATAAAGTTGAAATTTCGTTGGCACCACCAAAATTATTTTTTTTCCATCCTTTAAAAAAAGTTGTCTGTTTCTATGAAAATAATCGTCTACGGGTGTTTCGACAGGGTTAAACTGTATGGAGGGGCAGAGGGGCAGGCTGTACGGTGAAGTGGGTCAAACTCAGAGTGTGGAGTGAAGAGTGAAGAGGCACTGGTGGCAGATGGTCAAGACTGCCTGCGCACAAGTTGTACCGACTTTCAGAACGGTTTTACACCAGGAATTGAGACATAAGGAAAATTAGTGGAAGCTCGATGATTAAACGAAAGAAGAAAAGAGTGTAGCTACGTAAAACTGGTCAAGACGTTTATATTCTATAGAATACCCTCTCTCGTATCGTTTGATACCAGTTTTTAATGCCTTGTTGTCCAGTAAAGGTGGTGAAAAAGTTTTGGCAAAAAGAAAATTTGATTTCGCCCAGGATCGAACTGGGGACGTTCTGCGTGTTAAGCAGATGCCATAACCAACTAGACCACGAAACCAACTTTTTCATGTTTTGGGTTTTTTGCCGTAGCAATATGACAGGTATACTCAGTCACATGACTGTTGGGTTTTTTCGAAGTAAATATCACATGAAGACAGTTTTAGAGCACTGAATCGTGTATATCAGAGTATGAATGCCCTACGGTAAGGACTGGGTAAAATATTTATGGAAAAATCTTTGTTAAAGAGACATATTTTACTCCTCTCGTGGCTAACGGGATGTGGAGTTAGTCTATAGTGAAAAGAGGAGCATGTAAGCAAATATATAGTTAAGATGCAATGTATCGTATAGTTTGACTATATTTTAGAACAAATTAATTGTCTGTTTTTAGTGTGGGGTAGCTATTATCGCTACTGTAAAATAGAGTTGTTATTCAACGTGGAAGAAAGAACAGTTCAGGATAAAACGAGGAATACATGTTATTTATGTTAGGATCATAGAATTATCTTTCCATATTTTATAGAATGAAGAACTATCAACAAACTTGGTATATTAATTCTCATTTTGTCATTATTATTCTCAACCTAAAATAGAACCCTCTTTCGAGTTTCTGTATAATCTTTTGTGTAAGACAAAGTCTACTAAAGGCTAAATATGATTCAGGAAAGGCTTTTTGTTAACAAAAATGTGCTATCAACTATACTGGGTTGATGGTACCTGTTCAGCATCCTTGGCCTTTTATCAAATGGAGTTGAAGCAAGAAAGTACCAAATTATTGAGAAAATAAGATGATGTTCAATATCACAATTAAGAAAATCAGGTATAAGAGTTAGTAAAGTTGTTATATTGACATCTAAAATTTTGCATTGTAACCTTATCCCTAGTTAGACCATACTTTTTTCACAAGGGAGCTTGGATATGTCTGTTGCACACATCTTTTTACAGAGGTTTCCCCTAGAATTGCTATAGATACAATTGGAAACAGAAGAAAACCAAGGTGGTAAAGTCAATATTTTTGAATTCATCAAGTTCAACCAAAGTGAAGGTTGGTTAAATTATGTGACAGGTGGATACTTTTTTCTTTGAGAGAGCACTTCTCAATCAAATTAAAATGATTTTTATTTTTAAAATTAGAGGATGTTACAGTACCATTGATTAGCTTCGGCTAATGTATAAAGCCTCACGTTTTGTAAAAGCAACCATAGAAGAAACCTATTTTTTCATTTACAGAATGGTGGTATTGTTCCATCTACTGAATTAAAAGGGCTCTTTGGGCATTAAGCACTAGGTTTTTAACCTTTTTACAATAAAATATACATAGCTATGCCATTTTTACTTCCCCTCTTGCTCAATAGATATTGTGTTAATCTTTTGTTTATTTTAGTGGGAGGTATTTTAGAGTTGGTGAATAAAACTAAACTCAGCTTTTGATAAATTTAGTACAAAAACATAAACATTCAAACAAAATAATAATAATAATAAAAAAAAGTCTAAACAATCCAATATGGTCACATAAGCAATTAAAAGGTTTTCTGGAATCAAACCCTGTAATCTCTATTTGAAACATCTCTAATTGAAATATCTACATATACATTTTTTCATATAAAATTTATACCAATCAGTTCAATTAAATGGTATGTTTGTATATCAATATATATTAACTATTTCAAAGAATATGCTCTTTAATATCTTTAACACTCCTTTTTTATCCCTGTCTTATCTGCTAAGTTATATAATACATCAAATACTTCCTTTGAACTAATGAATTAAAGTCATTTCTATATCTTAGACATTAGCAAAGAACACTTTAAGCAGAGTGTGGCATGATGATTTATTTAATTATATATATAGGAAGTCCAAATTTCCAGTTCGTATTGTATTGTAAATACCGTATTTTGCGAATTTCTTTACCATCATATTGTATAAACAAAAAAACCTCATACTTTTGGATAGTTGAACTTCTTACTACCATCTTTCCAAGAAATTTGGTGTTAATGCTGACTAAGGTAAGAAGACAAAATATGGATAGACAGACAATCATTTTAATTTAACTTAAAGATAAATGCCATATAAAAGCTACTCATAGATATTTCCCCCACTACTGATTATTTTCATCTATTAATTTTACTTAGAATTTTTGTAAGTATATTTTTAGCTATTAATATGTACTCTCCAACACATAAAATTGGAAAGATTTATTTTGATGACAAAATCTATTGACAAAATGTCTATTAGCGATTCATGAGAAACAATTCCAACTGTATTTTAGTATTTTTAGTAGAGAAACCTTTTTCAGGTCGAAATGAGGGTAAAGCAATTGAATTGTGTTCCAATTCCTAACGTGGCCATATGCATTGATGCTTGAGTGTCAAGTTTCCCTTATAGAGGCCCAGTTACCTAACTATTAATAATATTACAAGTAATGAAATAATTATATATGTAATATAATACTATTGTCATAGTAAACTTACTAGTCCCGAAATGTATGAGAGATAACTCATATAAATATATTTTCTTTTAAGTGGTAAATACAGCTGTACAGTGGAAACTATGTGAATCTCAACTGGCAGCTTGATTAATGGTTTCACTAAACAAAATGCCTATGAAAAGTAAATTTCAAGGTCATGAATATTGAGGTAAGTATAAGAATTGGATATCCCCCAAGATGAATGAGATAATGATGGTTAAATCAATAATATTACAAGAGAAAGTATAGGCGAACAGTGGTCTTTCATATAGGTTGCTGTCCACTAAAGGTGCAAAAAAGTTTCAATAAAAAAGAAAATTTGATTTCGCCCAGGATCGAACTGGGGACGTTCTGCGTGTTAAGCAGATGCCATAACCAACTAGACCACGAAACCAAGTAATTCATGTTTTTTGTTTTTCTAACAGTATACAAATAGTACCAAAAGAGGCATGTGAAAATGCATAAATTGAGTAATAACTATTGCTTTACGAAATGTAAATACATTAAAAGCCCATTGGGGACGAGATAATTAAAGCTATAAAGTGCTTAATCAGAAAAAAGTTATAAATTTAACGATTTATCAACAATTAGTTCATTACTACACATACTATATCATTTAACTACGATCCTTTATATAATCATCTATCACACTTGGTTTATCATTTTCAATAATTTTGAACTCTTGTAACCACTGTGATAAATCTTCTGGGGATGTAACATTTCTGATTTCACCATTTCTACTTTCTTCTGCATACTCTGTGTCTCCTGTGGTCAAATCTAACTTATTAACACCTAAGACAATATTTTTAATTTCTTCTTCTGTAGCTTTGTTTCTTAATAATACTTCCATAAGTTCAACACCATATTTCTCGTTTACGGAGTTATCTGTTTGTAACGTGTCATTGATTAGATGTATCCCAGTTCTACTAAATAATGCATCTTCTGATAATTGAACTTGATAAAATTGTGAACAACGGAAATGGAACTTACTACAAAATCTAGATAAGTATGCATAAGGATTATTTTCCCATAGGAACTTTTTTGTGGTTTCTGACATTCCAAAGGGATCTCTTTCCCTCTCTGGTGGATGTTGACACATTGGGTATCCGCATAATTTATTAAGATTTCTTTCATCCATAAGGTCCATATATGTTTCAGGTGTCATTAGCCTAGCCAGCCATTTGAGAGTATCCTCATCACTAATTTGTGCATCACATAATAGTGTGAGTATATCTAATGATATAGATTGGGCCTCTTTCATGCTCAATTGTCTGTGTTTTTGATATGGTGTTAAAACCTCTTTTTGAATGTCTTGAATGTTGTATTTATTTACTTTCGACATCTTTAAATCTTGGATTCTATATAAATGGAACTTGTGATATACTAATGGTAAGCCCTTGGATATGATCTCAAGAGTGAGTTATGATTGCTTTACCCAGTTGGGTATCTTACAAGTGATAGTCCCTATATTTTGTTCTTTTGAATAATATCAAATTTTTAAATTTATTGCTTGAAACAATCTCTAAGAGTAAAGTCATCGATAGTTGAAAGCAATACTGTCAAGCTAGACAATCCAGTCCAGAGTCTTACAATCTCCATTACACTGGAACAAGACTGATATAATGGAGAGTAAACATAAAAGAAAAGGACAGAAAAGGAAGTCAAACTCAAAAAATTCCTCAGCTGTTGTCGATAATAAGTCTACCCATCAGTTCCACAAACACAATGATGTCAACCAAAAGACGGATACTACTTCTAGTGAAACGAAACTACAAAAGGCAATAATTTATTTAACACCAATATTGAAGAAACTCAAAATACTTTTTTATGATTCAATTGGTTCCAACCATCGTGGAAATGAAGAAAATCCTTTAAGTGATAATAATAATAATAAAAAGAAAACCTTCATCCCAGAACCAAGCTATGAATTAGAACAATTGATTAATATGGTCAAAATACCGTATCACCTAGAAAAATTAATGATATTTACATTATTAGCCTCGATTGACGGTTTATTATATTATTTTACAGTTTTCCCTATAAAGATTATTCAACCCTTTCTAGTTTATGGTAGAGATCGTCACGAATTGTTATCACGAACTTATAAGCAGCGATGTACACTTTTTTTAATCATAACAGCATGCATAGTATTGGGACGTATTGACACGTCACAAGTATATCATAGAATTAAAGGCCAAAATACAATGAAACTTTATATGCTTTTCAATGTCCTGGAAATGTGTGATAAGATGCTAGCTAGTCTGGGACAATCCTTATTAAATGTTTTATTATCAAATATTACAAGTTTACATTATAGACGTGATAGATATAAACAATTTTTCTTAATTATATTAAGTGCAAGTTATTTGATCGCTCATGGTTATATTTTGATTTATCAATCAATTTCATTAAATGTGGCAGTTAATTCATACAATAACTCGTTACTGGCTTTATTATTATCTGTGCAATTTGCTGAGATCAAAGGGTCTGTTTTCAAGAAAATTGATAAAGAAGGATTATTCCAATTATCCATTAGTGATATTATTCAAAGGTTTAAGATTTTCTTACTATTATTGATCATTATAATTCGTAACACGGGGGCTTTGATCAATAATGAAACATTATCCATTGCCAGTTTTATGAGTTCAATTTCAAATGATCATTATTTTAGATCCATGGCATATAAGATAATGAAATTGATTTGGAGTCCATTAGTGAGTGTTTTCAGCAGTGAAATCATTGTCGATTGGATCAAACATGCATATATCATCAAATTTAATAGAATAAGACCTGAGATATATGATAGATTCTACTTGATCATGTATAGAGATCATAATGTCAGTTTGTCTCAATTCCAAGAAAGATTAGGGTTAACATTACCTTCATTTGTTGTGCTTTTCTTGGTCATGGTGCGTCCTGTTGCGTATAGATTAATCAAGGACTTTGTTCCATTATCCAATTGGCCATACCTTTTGGCCACCGTTGTTCAAGTGACATGGCTGATCATTGTGACTTTTGTCATATTATTGATATTAAGATTTATCACCCATTCTATTTTATCTCAATGGGGCGGGATTTTTCTTACTCACCATCTAAACAATACCACAACAACTGTCACAGAGGAAGACTACGTTCCTGGCGAGATTGTGGATGGTCGTGGTGCCATGGATCGTACGACCAGACACATAATTTACGAGTCAGATGAATCTACCCCTCCAAGTATCACAGAAAGACGCTTGAAACACGACAAATTAACTCCCGACTCACTCGAGAAGGTGGCAAGGTACCAGATGGTGTCCAAACGCATCTGGTAGTCTCAGCTGTGTGCCAACACGCTCATGAATGTGGTTTGGACCACTTCTCCCATAGTGAACCAGCCCTCACGTGACCCGATCTCGGTGTTTTCAAAGGAGGAAAACGACATTTTCTTTGAAAGAAAAAAAGTTCTCGAGAAATTCAAAGCGACAATAAGAAATCAGCTGTTTGTTTTATTTCAGGACCACTGTTTACTTACTTCATGGCAGGAAGAGAAGGCACAAGACTACTTTCTGTTAGCAACTGATACATCCAAGTATTACATATCTGACAGCTCCTTTATTTGAGAACAACGTTGCAAGATGCTTAGAAATCTGTTGATTGACACAGCTAGAGTGTCAAGATTTACAAGTGCAGAATGTCAGGGGAGAAGTGTTTTCAATCAATTGAAGACATCTCTTTCTGGGGCAAGATTTATGTCGAGCAAGGCTAGCATGAACTGTAGAACTGGTTTGCTGGGTACCACTTCCGCTTCTTCCAATCTGGCATTGAGAAGTCCAAGTTTGGTTACACGTAATTTGATGAAAAATAACAACATGACCTCTTTTAGATGTCTTTCCACCACACGTTCCAATATGAACCAAGCCATAAACGTTGAAGGGGCAAAATCCAATTTCCGTCATTCATCGAACAATGTTGCCTATTGGTTGATTGGTACCTCAGGGTTAGTCTTTGGTATTGTCATTCTTGGTGGGTTAACTCGTCTTACCGAGTCTGGGTTAAGTATCACCGAATGGAAACCTGTCACTGGTTCTTTACCACCATTAAATCAACAAGAATGGGAAGAAGAATTCATCAAATATAAGTCTTCTCCTGAATTCCAACAATTAAACTCTCATATCAATTTGGATGAGTTCAAGTTCATTTTCTTCATGGAATGGATCCATAGATTATGGGGACGTGCCATTGGTGTTGTCTTCATTGCACCTGCTATTTACTTTGCCGCCAGAGGTAGAACCTCACCTCATGTCAATAAACGTCTATTCTATCTTTGTTCATTATTAGGTTTCCAAGGTTTTATTGGTTGGTGGATGGTTAAATCTGGTTTAGATCAAGAACAACTAGATGAAAGAAAATCTAAACCTACTGTTTCTCAATACAGATTGACTACCCATTTAGGTACAGCCTTTGTGTTATACTTAGGTATGCTTTGGACTGGACTTGATATCTTAAAGGAAAATAAATGGTTGAAAAATCCTGAAAAATGTTTAGAACTGTTCAAGAAGTTAGATAGTGGTAAATTAGGTCCTTTAAGAAAGATGTCTGTATTCTTATTAGGTGTATCATTTATCACCGCCATGAGTGGTGGTATGGTTGCTGGTTTAGATGCCGGTTGGATTTATAACACCTGGCCAAAGATGGGTGAAACTTGGTTCCCAAGTAAACGTGAATTGATGGATGATAATTTTGCTCGTCGTGACGATAAGAAAGATTCATGGTGGAGAAACTTATTGGAAAATCCAACTACTGTACAACTAGTTCATAGAACATTTGCTTATACAGCATTTTTCGCTGTCTTGTATGTTCACATGTATGCCATCAAGAAGAAGCCATTTATCCCAAAGAATGCTCAAACTTCATTACATGCTTTGATGGGTGTTGTCACTTTACAAGCCCTGTTAGGTATTACTACCTTGTTATATAATGTTCCAGTTCATCTAGCTTCGACCCATCAAGCCGGTGCTTTAGCATTAGTGACTGTTGCATTAATGTTTATGAATCAATTGAGAAAACCAAGAATGCAACTTAAGAATGTGGTCAATTCTTCAATGGCTTCCCATTTAAAAAACTCGATTAACGGTGGCGCTGCTAAGAGAATCATGACTGAAGCATCTAAGTTAGCCAAATAAACATCATCTGGTTAATTGATTACTATTTATTTTCACTTTACCTTATAACAAAGTGCTTTAGAATATTTATTACTTGTAGATACTAATAATAATACATAAATTTGATTAAATAAATATCGTTTGATTCAACTAGTCATAAACTCTTCTTGTACTTTCATCATTATTTCTATATTATCACTGGATAACCTCCACAATAAAAACATAAAAAGACTACGATACGGTTTGAATCTGTCAGCACAAAGTTCCATGATATCATTATCATAAATCTTCCAATTGTACTTCTTATGTTTGATCTTACTCTTCTTTACAACTGTTCTTTCTTTCATTAATTCTTCAATCAGTTCAGGTCGTTTGGATGCATAGTTGGAGAAACCTCTTGCAATCCCCAGATCATCCGGAGTGAATACATCAGTTCTTCTCAATGCATTCATAAGGAACATATTTGCACTCCAGGGACCAATTCCTTTCACATTAGCAACTAATTGTTCAATAATCTCTTCATCATTATCTTTACCATTGAACAATGCTTCAATTTCATCAATTTTATCAGTAAAATATTGTGCCAAAGATTCTAGATAAGAAAGTTTTCTTACACTCAAACCACATTCCTTAATTTCTTGACTCTTCTTAGGGTCTTTCAAAGCTTCATTAAGTGCTTTATACGTTGGGAAATCACCACCAAAATAATTACTCACACGCTCTCTAATGCTACTGGCAGCCTTGTTACTGATTTGTTGACCAATAATTGCACCACCCAACTTGGAAAAACAGTCTTGTAAATTCACTTTGAAGACATCAGTATTTGTTTTCAAAGAAGATTTCAGATAATGACTAAAATTGCCTGCTATAAGGACGGGGAATAATGTTGGATCAACTTTCAATACAAACTGACACATTTGGATGAAAAAATCAGAATGAGTTTCAATAAACTCTGCTGGTAGTTCTGTAGTTGTTATAGAGACATCAAGATCATTGGGTGTAGTGGTAACCACCTCCTTAATCAAATCTTTCACAGCCGCCACCCCTTCTTCCTTCACTTTCAACTCTTCCTTCGCTTCTAACTCTTCCCTTTTGACAATATCTTGTGTTCTTTTCCCTCTTGTCATATTGCAATTGATATATAACTAACTCGATAGTTCACATTGGTAACTTTATCAACAGAATAAAACGAACTGAACCTTCTCTTCATGAACTGTTAAGTCCTGCCCTTTTCAATGGAAAGAATCTCATCGATCGATTTTTTAAAGATTCGAAATTTAGAGATTACCAAAGAACTTCTTGCCACTTTACTTTGACACCCCAGAGATAAGCTGAACTTTCCTGACTATTTAACTGTTTAGAGTGCCAGCAACGTTACATCGAAGTATACAGAACAGATAATCACCATCCAAATAAGACAGAAGAAGTAAAACACACAGATATGAATTTGACCATCTCAAACGAAATCACTGAACAAATTTATGGGCCTATTGAGGTCAGCGATGACATGAAATTGGAGGACTTGATAGCGTTACTAGAGGCAGAATTCCAATTCAGCGAGAATACAAACGATTTATATTTCAACATGGATATTATTGATCTAGTCAAGAGTAAAGAAAAGACGCTAGCCGACTTGGGGATGAAAGATGACGATTTATTATTGATTAGAAACAAGATTCAAGACGCCACTCCTGACACATTAAACGATAGGGACTATGTGGAAGAAGTTAGGAAACAACTAAGTACCGACCAACTTATGAGACAACGATTAAGTTCCCAAATTCCAGGGTTGGAAAGTATGATTAATAATCCTGATTTATTTTATGAAAGAATGGGGCCTGTACTTTTACAAAGAAGGGCCGGTAATCAGCAATTTTCGAATCCATTTGGAATCCCACAAGATGAATACAACACATTAATGAGTAATCCAGATGACCCAAAGAATAAGAAGAGAATTGCTGAATTGACTGATCAGCAAGCCATTGACGAACAATTAAGAAATGCGTACGAATATACACCTGAAGTGTTTACTACCGTCAGCATGTTATACATTAATGTAGAGATTAATGGACACCCAGTCAAAGCGTTTGTTGACACTGGTGCGCAAATGACTATTATGTCTACTAGATTAGCGGAAGCCACCGGGTTGACTAAGTTGATTGATAAGAGATTTGTAGGTGAGGCAAGAGGTGTTGGGACAGGTAAGATTATTGGTAGAATTCATCAAACTCAAATGAAAATTGAAACTCAGTTTATCTCAAGTAGTTTTGTAGTCCTCGACACTGAAATTGATCTTTTAATAGGTCTTGATATGTTGAAAAGACATCAAGCCACTATCGCGTTAGCAAATAATTCATTAAGTATTGCTGGTATTGAAACTAAATTCTTAAGTGAAGCGGAAATTCCAAAGGGTGTCGAAGATGAGGTGATACAAACCGCAAGTAAGAACACCATTTCAATCGGATCGAATGGCCAACAACCACTTCAACAACAAACTATACCAATAACTTTGCCAAGAGCCAATATTAATACACCAATAAGAAATACAATCCCACCACAGGGTGCTCCAAAGTTCTCAGAAAAATCAATAAAACAACTAATGGATTTAGGTTTTTCTAGAGACGAGGTCTTAAAAGCTTTGAGGGCAAGTAATGGTAATGAAGAATATGCTGCAGCATATCTTTTCCAATAAAAAGTATAAAGGACTTTTGTAAAACAATTAAAACTAAGACATAGTTCATAATTTCAATAAAGTTTTTATACTTATATAGAATATATAATTTATTGTATTCTCACAAATTCATCAATGCAATTTCATACAGTCATAACCCTAGTCATTAAAGGTATCATTCTTGAATCAACCTGTAGAAAAGCAAATAAGCATCTGGGTTAATGAATTCTGTAGGGATTCTAACAGGCATATACGTCGTATCATCAAAGTAATACCAACCTCTGTTGACTCCCTTATTTACATAGGTAGTATAGTGACCATTATTAATACTTCCTCTATGACACACAACTGAATATAATTCATACTTAAAATCATCTCTTGGTAGGTTCTGCACCCCAGTATATTGCTGATCTAAGATAATTGGATAATGAACAAAACAATTGTTTTTATTTAAAGAGACATCAAACCTATTCAACTGGATCATCAAAATCTTAGGTTTTCTCCATAGAGCCAATTGTTGTGTGGATGGGGTTGGACGTTTACATCTGGTACAATTCCATTGATTTGATGGTCCTAAATCATGTGGTCTAAAACATTGTCTAAGACACTCCATTATGTTACATGATGGAGCCTTTGGTGTTGGGAGTGATAAAACTGAAAAGGTTTGATAAGTACTGGATGAAGCACCACAATTTTGACATCGTAATATGGAACCTAATTGGCCTACATATAATTGAGTGATGATGGAATTGTTTTCAGACAAGTATTGTAACCATTCTTGATCAGCAGGAGATAGTCCATTGATTTGAGATTGTTGGACATTATTGCATTCTACCTTCAATTCATCATTGAATGAATCAAGAAGGAATTCGCAAAATTCAGCACAATCTTGTTGTTTGTTGTCTCTAAATTTATTACATTTATTACCACAAACCATTTTGAATTCTTCAATACTGACAGGTGAATCAGGCTTGTTATTAGAAACAACCATGTTTCTTAGCAATTTGATAAAACTTGTGGAGACCATATTGTTACTGGAAGGATGAAATAAAGTATCATTGCTTGCCATTTTCAAGAATGCACTGATTAATTCTGTAGTACCCAACAAACTCTGTAGTATACTATTAATATAACAAGAGTTACTTTGATTGTGAATCCCCACTACCAATTCTTTATTTTGATGTGACAAATTTAGAGGCACTTGGGGTATTTGTGGTGGAGTTACCTGCGGACTTTTATTCACATTATTATTCATAACCATATCCCATTTATTAAAATCTAAAATACTGATGAAAATACTTGGGAACAATCCTGTTTTTCGCCTTGGAGTCAGATTCTTGACAATCTTTTCAAATAATACCAACATCTTAACGACATTAGAGTTTGCTTCTTGTTTATTCCCTTCATCTGTGGTGATCAATATAATATAATCAAAATTGTTTCTTTCTCTAAACAACAATGTTTCAGTGGGGAAAACATGAGTGGAATCATTCACATAAAACTCCAGTTGCTGTATTGAATCCCCTTCATTGATTAAACATGTAGGTAATCTAACATAATTCTGACATGATATGATTTTTCTTCTTTTTGGGTCCTCTAAATGATCATCGGCTTCAATAATAAGAGTCAATTTCTCATTTTGATTCAAGATATTGTTTATAACATTCATCGAGATCCATGAGTGAGCTACCAATTTATTCATATAGTCACTCGTTATATTATAGTTATAATACTCAAATCTAATGCTTTCAATTTGTGTATCTGCCAATAATAATCTTTTTAACTTTTCATACACTGAGATTAAGGAAGGAGTAGTTCCATCGAGTTGTTTCGAATGAGCAGATTTTAACACGTTGAATTCATCCATGGTTTTAACATATTGGAATATAAGTTCATGGCACCGTTGGTAATGCTTGTATGCTTCATGACATGCCAAAGAGTATTCTTTATCTTTGTTTACTGCCAATTGTTTTATTCTCCCACATAACAAATTGTACTTGTTTAACAAGTTCAAACATTCCTGAATGACTTCGACCAAACCCCGTTGCTCCATGCCCATCGATACGTTGCTGCGAAGACTTCCCTTGTGGACCTCTTGTCCCACCCAGGTACAAAAAGTTTCAGATCTTCGAAGTGGCTTTTAAACTGAAATTTGTACCTCGAATTCGAGAAAAGAATGGCGCTATACACCATCTCTCTTATTGAAAGATGGCAAGACACTATAAAGCTAGCAATTGAACCCTTTCCATTTTATATATACACACATACATATATATATATAGATAGTCAGAGATATATAAGCTAATTGATTAGATGTTTTGCTATTATTATTACTTTTATTATGTCCAGTGTGAAAAAATTAGGTGGATCTGGAAGAGGAACTAGTCGAGCCAGTAGTGACCACATGGTTGACTGTGTGGTCTTTTTTACTGGCACCTTCAGTGACTTGGGTCGTAACAGCATTCTTCACGTCGTAGTCATCAGCATTGGCGTCAGCGTTAGCAGCGACCTCGATGGCGTCGGCGTCAATTTCACCTTCTTCCGTGAATTGCAAATGTTGCATCTTATTGAACAGTTTATTAGTTTCCTCTTCCGACAATTCTTGTTTCTTCTTGTTTTTGATCCAGTAACCAGGATTCAAATGTTTCATGTGTAGATCCTTAGTGAATGGTAAATGTCCGTATTTCTCTTCCCACATCATTAAACATAGGACTATGATTAAACATAACCAATAGATGTTATAACATAGCATGGAGGACAAATAACCAGTATTCTGCCACCCTAACAGAGCATTGAAGATATCCCAACCGTTGTCCAGTTCTGGGTTACAACAGTTGATGTGGTAGACGGCCTTCTTGATGTTGTATGACCCATTACCATCCCCACCTTCGGAGGCATCCCCACCGGAGGCCTTGTTGAATCTGTAGTTCTCGAAGAACCATGCACCACGAGAGAATAAACCTGCACTGATCAAGTAAAGAATCGATGTAGAGATGACGAGGAAGATTTGCAACGAGGAACGGGACGCACCGTAGTACAGTAACCAGCCGACGAACCCACCAGCAATCAGCCCACACACGACAGGCAATGGGTATGCGCTTGCATGGGACCCCTGGGTGGTGATACCGGCACCTGCGACGAACACGACTGCTTCTAACCCTTCTCTCAACACTGTGATGAAGGGTAGGAGGAACATGGCATAGCGTCTAGTCCAGAAACTAATACGGAACCAGTCTCTTTTATTTTGAGGTTTCTCGACCAAGGACCTGGCGATCTTAACTTTCCATTTCCCTTGCATCTTGTTCATTCTTAACATTGGGATCCCCATCATAGTGATCATACAGGTAGCAATCATACAGAAGATACCTTCCCAAAGATCCTCAGCGTCCCCAAAGATATCCTTCTGCAACGAATAGTAAGCCCCGATGAACCCGCACCCTAGAACCAAACAGATGAAGAACCCTAGCGCGGAACCGATCCAGACTTGCTTGACCAGACGTTTATGTAACACCTTGTCCTTCGAGCCAATTGCTTGGTTCAAGAAGGACAGTAAAACAGAGATGATGATGACTGCTTCTAGACATTCTCTGAAGACGACAAAGAAGACGGCCACGTTAAACACTTTGTTAGCCATGTTTTAGTTAATATGATTTGATGCCCTTCATGTATGTTGCTGAACATCCATTATTATTCCATCATTGACATTGACATCCACATCCACATCCACACACATATATATATGATCGGGTTCTTCTTGGAAGACCACACAGCAGCCCACCAAGACAAGGTGCAATCGAGGCCTTATCCCAATGACTGCATCCACTGCTCTTAACCATTGGCCCGTTCGTTCGTTCGTTCGTTCGTTCGACAGAGTGCACCTTGCCAAGATCCAAGATCTGTTTCCATTCCGGAATCCTGCAGGGCCTGCCTGCAATTGTGAAGTGACTTGTTGGTTGAATTGTGAACTGTTAGCTGTGAGGAGTGCACCCGACTTGCTTTGCTTGTTAGTAGCTGGTTTGTTTGTTTGTTTGTTAGTGGTGGCTCCATTCGAACCCTAAGAGGCCCAAATTTTTCACCTGGAAACGGGCTGTTTTCCGCCCAAGCCCTAATGCCCATTTCATTAGGGCTTTGTCTCTTTGCCACCAACCCTAACCGATTGCGCCCGGGTAAACTAGGGCTTGCTGGATTGCCAGGATTTCACATTTCACAACTGCAATAAGAAGAAGAACCGTTATAAGACAGATACATTATACTACACTATATCATATGGCAAAGGTGCTCCAACCCAACCCAACCAATACAGACACGATACGATAAATGAGCTTGCCAGCAGATATATTACCGCTAGAGGTCATCGACAAGACCATCGACCAGCCAGTATGGATCATCCTGCAGTCTAACAGAGAGTTCACAGGGAAACTGGTCGGGTTCGACGATTTCGTCAACGTCATCATCGAAGACGCCAAGGAATGGATCGTTAATGAAGACCAGAATAGTGAACTCGTCATGGAACATAACGGGAGAATGCTGCTTAGTGGGAACAATATTGTTATGTTGGTTCCAGGTGGGAAAAGAGACGTATAAGTGCTTGTATTTGTACGCGATGTGCGATGTGCGATGTCCAATGTGCAATGTGCAATGTGCAATGTGCAATGTGCAATGTGCAACCTTTTATATATAGGATAGTCATAACAACAATGTATATGTAATTTTAAGACAAAAAAATAATAATAGTAATAATCCATCAGCGTTTGACCATTTGTTGCACCAATTGCTCTAATTTGGCAGTCGTGTATGCAACTTCTTTCGGTTTCATGGCCACCGTACAATTCATCAGATGCCATAATCCAATTATATACCTGATATTGATCAGATGTTTGTCCTGTTTGGCAAATTTAAAACATTTCAAAGAGATTTGACACAAAGTTTCCAAATCCGTTTCCAACAGTCTACCACCAAGATAATTAACAAGGATTCGTAATAATAATGCCCTTTTCAACGTGTACTTCGCATCCACCGGCCACGTATCTTCATTATTCACAATCCTATTATTAGTATAGTATACTCTCAATTTATCAAGATAATAATTCCTTTCATCGTCATTGGCAGGTAATGGGTTCCATGTCAAGGGTTCAAAATGCGTAATGATCCAGACAATAACAATAGTACATTCCCATACGGGATTATTGTTGATATCAAGTGTCTGACGATTCGTTCCATATATTGCATCCAATTGTTTCCATACTTCATTCGCTTCCACCACTTGCGATTGCCGGTCTGAAGTAGGTATCGTTTGCGATCGGTGATCAAATTTGGATACTATTAAAAGATATGAGTTCAATAATGATATCAACTTCAATTCAACGGAGCTGGAGCTGGATTTGGATGTAATTATTTGTTTATAATCAGTCAAGCACTTATCAACAGTGTTGCCCTCACAATCATCATCCCCATCCCCGATGACGAATGGAATATTTAACTGTTTCCGTGTCACTTCAACAAGGTCTTTATAGAATGGATTTAAAGGCACAGATTTTATAGCCTGCAATGGTAACATTGAACTGTCATCACCTATTGATTCCACCATAGATGAGTCTATTTGAGATCCACCATTTAACAACAATTTTTCCCAAATGCTATAGAACTTACAATATTTTAATAAATCTTTATACCATTGTAAAATTTCATCTTTCATTAAAAGAGAAGTGTACGATGTAGATGGAGTCTTATCATTTATAATCTGTCTTAACGATGCCTCCACTTTAGGCAAAAATTTCACGGAGAATTGCACATTCTTATCGTAACAATTAACCAAATAACTAACACTTTGTAACAACAGTAGCAACAATTTAATATCCTTATACGATAAAAATGAATTTATATTCATCGATAAATTGATATCGTCATCCAATGGTATGTGGAAAATATTTTTTCGCTCATCAATGGCAGATAATTGTTCTTTATTAGCTTCAAAAAATTGTTTAAATTCATTCAATATGGATGCTATATTCAAATCTTTATTAATGGTCATTATTAATTGTAATAAAAGTTTCCAACTATATAATACGGGCCCCATCACAGAACAATCAGAGAAAAGAGGATCCTCTACTAAGATTTGAAATATTTCGTCTGACACATATAATTTCTGTTCCAATAAAAGATTCAAATAATTGATATAGATGAAGACATACCATTGTGGATGTGTAGATTTCAATTCATCGTTTCGTATTAACGATTCTAATTTGGTTTGAGCCAGTTTATACTTTTGTAATTTGATATACAATTGACTTGCCACATATTCAAAGATAGTGATCCAAAAGTTTTGAAAATATGGATCCATATTTGAATCTTGCAAATTCTGTATTAAATCTTGATAATTTCGTATACCAATCTTAAGATGGAATCTATCACGCCTTCTAATAGGTATTTCATAGATTAACCAGTATTGAATCAAGTTTTGTTGGTTCCATACTGCCAGATCTAATGGATGGTTCTGTAACCTTTCCAAATATGAAGATAAATAGTTCTCGGCAAGATCTGTATTCAAAGTCTCGTTGAGTAGCAGCTTCACCAGCCTCATTGTGATGGTTAGATCCTGCTTTAAAGTCAACGACCACTGTCCATTGCCCTTCAGCCGTATCAATGTCTGAATAGCCATATCGATCAGTTGGTAATATTGTTCCACCTGTTCTGGTGTCGTTAAAGAGCCCAAACTTTCATGGGCCACCGTCTCATATTCCACAGCCAATGCATACCATTGTGCAAACTCCATTTCAACACTCTTCTTGATGATTAAGTGTCTATTAACCAGCGGGTGGGTTCTTTCTTAACTATGGGCTCATCACGTCTCAAACGATTTTTCAATTGGGTTCTTATATTTGAAATTTAAATTTATTTCCAAAGATGTTATAAAGCTGGAATAAACTGTTTCCAACCTGGGTTGAAACCCCAGCGGTAACGTATAGAAGGTCGATATCAAGGAGCCCTCCCACCCCCATTTGATATTAACATTCAACTTGATAGAACGCCTTTGTTTTTGCCCGTTTCCTCAAAGAAGAATTTAATAAAATAAGTGAATTATGTCTGAAGAATCTCGTCTAAAGGAATTCCAAGAAGCTAACAAGATCGTGTTTGATCCAAGCACAAGACAAGTTTGGGACACTCAAAATAATAACAACAACAATAATAATAACAATACTGCGTTGACTGATGGGATAACGTCACAACAGCAAGGTATGGAGGCCAAGATTAAAGCCAGTGAGGACCAACATCAAGATGACGAAGATGATGCAGCCACATCTGGTATTGTCCCGACTTTACAGAATATTGTGGCCACTGTCAATTTAGGTTGTAGATTAGATTTAAAAACTGTTGCCCTTCATGCTCGTAATGCTGAATACAATCCAAAACGTTTTGCAGCCGTTATCATGCGTATCAGAGAACCAAAGACTACTGCTTTAATCTTTGCCTCAGGTAAAATGGTTGTTACCGGTGCCAAGAGTGAGGATGATTCCAAACTAGCCAGTAGAAAATATGCCAGAATTATTCAAAAGATTGGGTTTGCTGCCAAGTTCACAGATTTCAAGATACAAAATATCGTTGGTTCTTGTGATGTTAAATTCCCAATCCGTCTTGAAGGGCTAGCCTTCAGTCATGGTACTTTCTCCTCGTATGAACCAGAATTATTCCCAGGTTTAATTTATAGAATGGTGAAACCAAAGATTGTCCTGTTAATTTTCGTCTCTGGTAAGATTGTTCTTACTGGGGCTAAACAAAGAGAAGAAATTTATCAAGCCTTCGAAGCCATCTACCCTGTGTTAAGTGAATTTAGAAAGATGTAAAAGTGTCATTGGTGGTATAATGTATATATATATATATATATACTGTATTTATTAGAATAAGAAATATAGGCGTGTAAAACAAATAAAGAAGAAACAAGAAGTAAAAAACACAGAGCAGAACAGAACAGCATAAATACGAACGATTGTTTGAAAATAAAGACAACTATTTCTTGACGAGGTTCAATTCAGCTTGAAGTTGTTTCCTCTTTTGACGTTCTTGACTGATTTCCCTTTCGTATCTACGTTGTGTTTCAGTCAACAATCTTCTAAATTCACTCTTCATCATGGATAATGATGGTGAATTCATACTGGTGCTGTCTCCATTTGCATCAGCAGTAGATGGGGTTTGAGGTATCCAATTATCAGAGTAACCTAAAACTGGAGAACTTAAATTTTTGCCTGGACTGTTGAAGATGGAATTGGATCTACTGCGTTCATTACTGGCACGACTCTCTTTAGCTTCTTTTTTTGCTAAATTAGAATGATAACTCAACAATTTTTCTTGTAATTCTTTATTAGTCCTACTCAACTTCTCTATATCCTTCGAAGAATCATTGTGATCATTCTCATATTGTTTAGTCAAGAAACTATGAGCTAATTTAAGATCATTGAAAGCTGTTGTCATTTCAGTCAATTTGGTTTCCAATTCTTTATATTTTTGATCAAAAGAATCAGGTTCATTGACTTGTTGTTGATTATCAACTTCAGAATCATTTGATGAGTGGCGGCTTGTTGTTGGAGTATCTTTTTTGTTTTGAACAGCAATTTTAATTAAGGAGTCCATGCAATTCTTCAAAAATTCAGTTGAATCATTCATCCCACCTTGAGGTCTTAATTCGATTCCTTCTTTAATAGTGTTAGATAACAAATATGAGGTAAGCTGTTGAATATCATCATCATTACTACGCTTATTATTATTGCTGTTGGCGGCATTGCTGTATTTAATAGGTTTTGAATCATGTGTAGTGGTAACATTTTCTGAGTTTAAATCCTTGGTATTTTGATCGTTCTTACTTTTACTACTGTTATCATTACCAGTATTCTGGGTCATCTCAGTGGATTCGTCACTGAATTTAGTGTCTAATAAGTTTAGCTTATTCAAATCCAACTCCAACCCATTAACAGAGTTCAATGTAAGTAAAAGATCTCTCAACCCATCGACAGTCTTCAGATCATCACCTCTTAACTCTTCAAACGATGCAATTTTATCGTTCAATTCATCGTTATCATGTCTTAACAATTGCAACTGGAAAAGAGCATACTCAACAGCCATTTTCTTCTCTAAATCCAACTCCTGGGTCTTGGGATCAACATAAAACAAATAGTCCAACTGATCCACCGATGTGAACGGTCTATCACGGAGCAAATTACTATTCTCTTCCTGTTGTAAAGAATTATTCAAAAATTGCGATAATTCGATGGGGTCCAATGGATATTCATCGTATCTTTCGGGAGCAAAAAGCAAAGGGTTCGATTTCTTCAACAGTTGTAAGTTCATGGCGTCCTCCTTGCAATTGATATCTGGCAACGTCTATTTGAAAACACTGGTTCTGTATCAACTTTTGATGTCTAGTTGACGCGTAAATTCTATGTTTTCTATTTGGATTCACTTTCAACTCTTTTTTTTTTCTTTCTTTCTTTGCTCTTCGCCAAAAAAATAATAAATATATCAATGAAGTGAATAATTACACACTATCAACAGTATAGACATGATACAGTAAACATCAAAGAGATATACAGTTATTCAGGGAAGTGTCAAGAGGTATTTTTTCATAGGTTGAGCCCATATATCTGAAGAAGAAAGACAGCAACAACATAAAACTAGAGAAGACCCTCGCTCAAAACAACAAAAACAACAAAATGATTAATATTGAACAGATTATTGAATTACTGAAATTGGGTAAGCTAATTCCAGAAGAAACGATTTACTCCATCTGCTTGAAAGCGCAAGAGTTATTTATTCAAGAGGCGAATGTTTCTCATGTAGATACCCCAGTGACCATTTGTGGTGATATTCATGGTCAATTGCACGATTTATTAACTTTATTCGAGAAAAGTGGTGGAATGGAGAACACCAGATACATCTTTTTGGGAGATTTTGTAGATCGTGGGTTCTATTCGTTAGAATCATTCCTTCTATTACTTTGTTTCAAACTTAGGTATCCCGATAGAGTCACATTAATTCGTGGTAACCATGAAACAAGACAAATTACAAAAGTTTATGGGTTTTATGATGAAATCCTGAGAAAATACGGGAATAGTAATGTTTGGAGATACTGTTGTGAAGTGTTTGATTATCTTTCATTAGGTGCTATCGTGAACAATCAAATCTTTTGTGTTCATGGTGGGTTATCTCCAGATGTATCTACTATAAATGAAATACGCGCCATCGATAGAAAACAAGAAGTACCACATGAGGGTGCCATGTGTGATTTATTATGGAGTGATCCAGACGATGTGGATACCTGGTCTTTATCACCCCGTGGTGCAGGGTTTTTATTTGGTAAGAATGAAGTCGATAAATTTTTGCATCGAAATGGATTTGATTTGATCGCAAGAGCACATCAATTGGTCATGGAGGGGTATAAAGAAATGTTCGATGGTGGATTGGTCACAGTATGGTCAGCACCAAATTATTGCTACAGATGTGGTAATATTGCTGCAGTACTTAGAATAGATGATGACATGTCCAGGAAGTATACTATTTTCGAGGCAGTTCAACCACAAGATAGTGTCGGTAACGCAATCATACCGACGAAAAAACCACAGATGGATTACTTTTTATGAGCTTATATTAGTATTAATCCTATTTTTGTGCGTTTCCTCTTTGCATTAGCTAAGAACAAACCTTGTTCTTTATATTTAAATCAATACCAGTAACCATATTCCAAATTTATTTCTTTATTTCTCTATATGTAATTAATTATATAGTCATCACTCTCTGCATCTAACGAATAGATATGTAACATTAAATTTTAAAACCCAATGAAGCGTTCAGTAAGTCAATTCAAGCCAAAGGTATTGAAGTGATAGTTGATACAAAGGTGTATTACTTGCAATTTAACTGTATAACTGGTATAAAGTCTTTTGATAATGGTAGTAAAAAAAATATTAAAAATAAGGTCGTACCCGGATTCGAACCGGGGTTGTCCGGATCAAAACCGAAAGTGATAACCACTACACTATACAACCGATCCTTGAAAAAAGAAAATTTGGTGATTAATTTGTCAGAGTAATATAGTCACCAGATTTACACTAAAAAGTGAAATATAAGCGGTTGTGACCAGCATCTCCTCATTTTGTTTAGTCTAGCACTTAATTCCGTTTTGGGAGTGCATTGTAGCATTGATATAGGACAGACTTAGCCCGCCTTTTACGCAATTTGCGCTTTAAAGTGATAGATTAATCCAAGAATTGTGGCAATCTGATTCACCAAGTGTAATTGGGAAGCTTCTGATCGTTTTACTTACCAAGTTGAAAGAACATAACGAGATATACTAGCTTCTTAGTTGAGAATGGTTACACAACCCGGAGTCATGGCGACGATGCTCTTATTTTTCTTATAGATGATATTGAAGGTGGAGACACTTTAAAACTACCCAAGCATCATAAGTTTCTTTTTGGGATTTTGGATTGTAACAACTCTAAAACAATGAATTGCTCTTACTATTTTTAATATCCATTTATCCGTAGTCAGAAATATTCCAATGATGGAAACATGTTACGCAAATAGTATACCAGAAACACAGGTTCAAACAAGATTCACTTACTGGAGAAATCCTGTTACGTATTAATTTTATTATTATTATATATACATATATAAATATATAAATATTCTGATGTTTTTTTTAGTCGTGACATTATTGTGAGTACACAGTGGCTATCAAACTAACACCATGCATATCATGAATAATAGCGATTATTATCAGAAACTCATCTGAATCAATAAATTACATTTATACCATCTTATACTTTTTGGTATAATAAAATATAAGCAGTCCTTGAACCAACACAGTCTTGGTTAGCCTCTAGAGCTTCTTCAGGTTTCAATGCAGTAATGCTAATATCATCAATTCTATACCATTTATCGCTTTCCTTGTGGTAAATATCGGCAGTGTAATGACCCCCATCTGGACTAACACCATGATGGTAAATAACACCAGATAATTCATACTGTCTGTTATTCTCATTATATTTCAATGCATGGGAGGAGACAGTTTCCTTTGGAATGGTTAGATGATGTGGATAGTCAATCTTCTTTCTGATCTTTTCAATACGACCGCTGTAACTATTGTAATTAGCTGTATTTTTATCTTCCATAGATGTGCTGACAAAGGCAAACCTCTTTAATTGGATCAATAGTACTTGAGGTAATTTGTCAACAAAAGTTTGTTTTTTGGCCTCAACGTCAGTACCATTAGAAGATTTGAATGGTAATAATTCAAATTCGCTGAATTTCTTGAATGCAGCTTCTAAATCATTAACATTAGGATCAGATATATCCAATTGAATGGTTTGGAAAGGATCTAAGGTAATAGATTGAGATTCTTTGTTATTTGGAATATCTAGAACAGATCTAAATTGACCACCAAATAAGTTAGAAATCGGAGATGGGATGACTTCTACAGTTCTCTTAGCAGCAGTCTTATTCTTCTTACCCTTCTTACTAGAGGAGCTAACCTCATGCCATCCTTCATCACCCCTATCTTCAGAATCTTCTTCACTGATCAGCCCATATTTGTTTAAAGTCTCTTTAAATTGAGATGAAGCATTTTCAATAAATGTAGCCTTCTTGTAACGTTGTAAGTTTCTAATGAAAAAGATCTTCAATGGTTCGTCATTAATACTTTGTAATAAGTTTTGGATTTCATTTTCAGTTAAGCAATCAATACATGAAATAAATTCCTCGTGTAATTGATCTAATAAATGAGTCAAGAACTCTTCAGCATCTTCTTGATGACCCCATTGTAAATCTTTGAATTTAGGAATCTTTGATAACACTTGATAAAATTTGTCCGGCTTGATAGCATCACTAACGGAGGCAAATTCTTCACTCTCATACTTCTTGGAAATACCTGTTTTCTTACCATCCTTTTTGGAATCATCGTTGTCCGAATCAGAAATAGCTTTCTTTTTCTCTTCCTCAAACTGTTCACGATCAAATTGTTTGTAAATGTTAATACAAGCATCCAATAATTTGCAAGAGGATTCACCAATACGAGAGTTTAGGTTTCTGGTGGATACAACGTTTAAAATGTCAATAAATGGCTTACAATATAATAACACTTGTAAGACTGAACTCATGAAACAAATGTTTGCATTGTTTATTATACCTCTTGGGATAATCGAATTAACTGGTAGTTTGTGTTCACCATTATTGTTATGATTTGTTAAGGCATAATTGATGAAATCAGGATCAAAACACATTCTTAATGCTAAAGATCCTAATGGTTCAGACCCTTTAGTGGATGGTGGAACATAGTTTTTATCCTTCTTCTCTGGTTGTTTAGAGGTTACAGAATCAGACGAAGGAGAACCTGTAGATTTTGCAGCACTGGGCTTGTTTTTCACCACAGCAGAGGATGCAATCGATGACCACGATCTTGCAGGAGTCTTTGGAGTAGGTGGCGAAACAGCCTTTGGAGTTGCAACTTCAGTGGTCTTTTCAGGAATTACTTTTGAAGTGACAATTTCAGTAGCAGTTGTTACTGGGGTGGTACTAATAGAATGAGATGGAGTTTCCTTTTCCACTATGGTTTCTTCAGAACTTTCATGCTTGGAAGATAAGTATACTTTTTCATGTTTTGATTTCTTTTCAGTTGGTGTAGCCACAACTGGTTGAGTTTCCACTGGGACAGGCTTTGCTTCCTTGGTTGGTTGTTCAATATTTTTCTCTTTCTTCTCAACTGGAACTTCATCATTGACTTTGGTTTCAATGGCAACTGGTGTCTTTGCCTTTTCCGCTTGTTCAGATGACTTTTTGATTGGTTTTTCAATTTTAATCTTAGTTGGCTTCTTACTTGGTTTTATTATAGAAACATCCTGACCCTTTTCCATAGCATCTAACTTTAGTTCATATCTCTTGTTTCTAGCTTCAGCAAATTCCTCTGGTGTGGTGTTAATGAAGATTGGTAAATCATTAGTTAAATCTACAGTAGTGCTGTAATTAGATTTAGAGACATCAAATTTAAACGGATCATATACAGCAGTAGAGGAGTTAGATTTAATGTTCATAGATGATTGACCATTATTTAGACTGTTACCATAGTAATGTTGGTTTTGATAATAATTACTGCCTTTATTTTGGTATGGATTACCAGTATTCATCATATTGTTGGTGCTGTTGGCCATGACATTGTTGTTATTCCATTTTTTTTTAAAGCCGGAACTATTGTTGTTGGCATTAATGCCATTAGCATTAGTTTGCTGTGGAGCTGGTTGATACATCATGTTTTGACCTTGATTCATCATTTTAAAATGATAATTTGGAGTTTGTGCAGCAACTGCAGCTTGCATATAAGGACCCTGTGGATAGCCCATATATATTGGAGCAGTTGGCTGCTGATACACCGGAAACCTCATATTAGTATGTGGTGGAGGTGGAGATGATGGTGTATTTGGATACATTGAATATGACTCTTCATTGTTATCAGACATGGTTAAATTACTTTTCTTATAAAAAGGAAAAGAGAGTGTTCAAAAGGCGCTACTCAAAGTCAGGAAAACTTGAAATCTTTAAACTCTTATTTATAACTGTTTGTGACGTTGAACTATGCAAAAGAGCTTGAATGGTGGTATTAAAACTCATGTAAACAACCTCTAACATCAACCGATCGAGCAAAGAAAGAATCTTTAATTGACTAATAAATTTCAAAAAATTAAAGATCTGAAAAATTGAGCTAAAACCACTTACCCGTATCAATGAATGAATGAAAGGACGATAATCTATATAAAACAACGGTATATCTATGTAAAAGTGGTGCCCTTTCAAAAGTTTAAACCATATGTCTTGGCGTATTCTTGGCATACATCACCCCAAAGTTTGATCCCTTCTTCAATCTCGTTTTCCTCAAGAAAACTAATGGATAATCTCACAGATCTGGTGCCCCAATCTCTTGCATCGCCAACAACTTCAAAATTCGAACCATTAGCCATTATTACTTGATGTGTTTGTTTTAATGTTAACTCTATTTCTTTGGCATTATAGCTTGGTGGTAGAGTTACCCAAGTGAAATAACCACCTTTCATAGTGTCGAAGATAGTTTCTCTAGGTAAATACTTCTTGATTGCATTAGATAAAGTCTTTGCACGTTTAGAATAAACATATTTCAGTTTATTAATAATTTCTAGTGCACCTCCGTTTCGTAATAACGTCCCTACAATCATTGAATTTAATTGGGATGGTGTACCACCTGAAATATTAGCACCACCTTTTGAAAATTGTTTCACTAAGTTTTCATTAATCGATTCCTGGTACCCAACTCTTAAACCAGGAGCAATGATTTTGGAAAATGTTGCGTTAGAGATGGTATTGCCGTAACTTTTGGGGTCCATGTTAGTCTCCCTGTCTAAATGAACCAATCTCTTCGGGATATTTGTTCCTGAATCATAATGTAAAATATCATATACATCATCACAAATAATTAACATATCATATTTTCTTGCCATATCAATTAATTTCAATTTAGCTTCCATTGAAAGAGTCATCCCACTCGGGTTAGCAAATGTGGGGACACAATACATGACATATTTATAAATTTTCTTCCCGAGTGGTCTTTCTCTGTTAACAATACAATCTGTGTCCAAGGCATTAGTATCATTTATCGATTCAAAATATTCTAATTTATCTTGTAATAGCTTGAAATCTATTGAATTTTTCTCAGGTAATTCATCAATAGCGGTTAATTTCTTATCACCAAACCCAGCATCAATGAAACAATCGTTAATTAAGAAATAAGTTGGTGATACAATGAAGGCTTGTCTTGTATAATTTATATGTGGTAATGTCGTTTGCAACAGGATATTTAATATCCCATATGATGCTCCAGAGGTCAAATTAAGATATTCAGGTTTCGACAACGTGTTGCTGCTGCTGTTGTTATCATCTGACAATAACTGGAATATCTTGTCGTTGTTAAATTCACAAATCTCATTTCTAACCCACAATGAACCTTCATCGGAACCATATGTCAATGGATGTCTATTTTCGGTTTGAGAATCGTACGATCTTGTTTCTGGACTCAATAATTCAGTGGTAGCGTTAATAATTTCCTTGTTGGGAAGCAATCTATGGGAAGGGTGACCTTTAAAGAAATTGATCCTTGCTGGTGCATCCATACTCATCTTGAAGCAATGATCTTTTGAGTCTTTGTTGGTTTGTTAGTCATTGACTCATTTAAAGGTAAATAATATGTCTATTTCAAATTTCAATCGGAATTTTTCACTTTTATTCATTTCTTTGATTCAAACATCTTAGTGACATATATATATATATATATATATATAGAATGAGAGAAAGATAAGTAAACAGTGGGAAGAGTTGTTTCATATTGTATTAGTGTTTTAACAGTTGTCATAGTCGTGAGCTTACTGTGTTGATTTTTATAGAAATGGTTAAACCGATGCGAGTTTACTATTTTGATATTATATATGGTCACACAGGTGTAAAATAGTATTTCAATTTGTATATAGACATCCCAACATAGGTGGTTCAGTTCATTTAAATGTTACTTTTGGTTTACTGGTGATTATAGGTTAATATTTCCACATATAAACTCACATAATATATAAAAACCGAGAATCTGAGCAGTATATGACAATAATTGGTAGAGATAACAGAATGAATACATAAAATATTTATTAATGTCACTTAATTACAGCAATTACACAACTTTCTCTTGATTGTAAAGCTTTGCTAGTGATATATGAGTATTTGTTACAGGTAAATTTGGATAATGCAATATATGACTAAGAGAAACACATTTTGCAACACCAACCACTATAATCTTGCCACCCAAACTCTGTTAGAAGAATATAAATACAATTCCTCTAAGTTAAATGGGATTTAAGGACAATTAATGCCCTTAAAAAATGACTACCGCCACTCTGTAGGGCTGAAATGTCAATTTTATTAAAATATAAAAACACACGGGCGTGTGGTCTAGTGGTATGATTCTCGCTTTGGGTAATGTAATTTACACAAATATGCGAGAGGCCCTGGGTTCAATTCCCAGCTCGCCCCGTTTTATTTTTAATTTTTTTTTAGCTTGACCATTCTTAAAATCTCTTTGGAATAAGACCGTAATTAAGTTATGGTTATGTCGAGGTTATGTTGATGAAGGTGGGGTCCCATGGCCGTTGATTATAATATTGAATGAGTTAAATAACTATAATAAGATCAAATCATAAATATATTAGATTGAGAAAGAGACACAGATATAAAAGTGGATATGTATATATATATATTGATTAGAAATCAGCTTCGAAGTTGAATGCACCAGCTTCAGTCTTTTCGGCAGCAGCCATGACACCGGCCTTTTGGTAATCAGAGACTCTCTTTTCGAAGAAATTAGTCTTACCAGCCAAGGAAATGTTTTCCATGAAATCGAATGGATTTTCGACGTTGAAGAATTTCTTGTTACCGAAGGCGACTAATAATCTATCAGCAACGAATTCAACGTATTGGTTCATTAAGTCTGCGTTCATACCTAGTAAGGCGACAGGTAAAGCGTCGATGAAGTATCTCTTTTCGATTTCAACGGCTTCGGTGATGATCTTTTCGACGATAGCTGGATCTGGTTTATGCTTTAAATGAGCGAAAAGTAGACAAGCGAAATCGGTATGTAACCCTTCATCTCTACAAATCAATTCGTTGGAGAAGGTTAAACCTGGCATCAACCCTCTTTTCTTTAACCAAAAGATGGAAGCGAAGGAACCGGAGAAGAAAACACCTTCGATGGCAGCGAAGGCGACTAATCTTTCAGCAAAGACGGTTTCGGAATCTTGGATCCATCTAAGAGCCCATTCAGCTTTTTCTTTAATTTGAGGGATGGTTTCGATGGCATTGAACAAGAATTCGGATTCCTTTGGATCTTTAATGTATGTATCGATAAGAAGGGAATAAGTTTCTGAATGAATATTTTCGATCATAATTTGGAACCCATAGAAGGCTTTAGCTTCAGGGATATTAACTTCAGCAGAGAAATTTTCGACTAAATTTTCGTTAACAAGACCATCAGAAGCGGCGAAGAAGGCAAGGACTCTTGAGATGAAGAATTTTTCATTTGGATTCATTCTGTTGTTCCAGTCATGAAGATCCTTCCCTAAATCGATTTCTTCAGCGGTCCAGAAGGAGGCTTCGGCTCTCTTGTATGCTTGCCAGATTTCGTTATATTTGATTGGGAAGACGGTGTGACGGTCCTTGTCACCTACCATGATTGGTTCTTCCTTTTCAAATTCTTTCAAAGTATGACGTTGGATTCTGTGAGAGTGTAGGTATTCTCTGTGTTCTTTAGCAGCTTGACTCAATCTGTCGTTGACAGCATTGACTTCAGCTTCGTCGGCTTTCTTAGTGATGGCGATGTTAGACATAATGAATTGAATTGGTTGTGGGGTGTTGGTGGTGATGTGAATATACAGATATATAATAATATGAAAGAGAAGGTAAAGAAGTAGGGAGATATTCGATGCAAAACAGATTGCTTATATATCTGAAAAATATTTCACTTTTCAATTCAGGTTTTACAATTTTTCCATTGCGGAAAGGGGAGTGCACAATAAGAAAAAGGAAAGAGAGAGCACAGATCGATTGCTTGATTGCTTGATTGTTATGGCAACGGCAAATTGACCGTTCAATGGTGGGCAAACACCCCTTCACAACGGTCTCGTTTCTTTTTGTGAAGACATTGATTGAATAATTCATTGAATAATTATTGCAAAATTCACTGAAAATTTCACTGAAAAAGACAAAGTGAAAAATTTCATTGAAAAATTTCCTGAAAAAAAACAGCAGCGACAAAAGAAAAAGAAAGAAAAACTTGAGAAAATAACGTTGCCATGGCGAAATTTCCCTTTTGGGACGCCGCTGTGTTGTTGCCATGGCGAAGTTTCCTCTTTGGGACGAAGCAGCACGAAAAAGAAACGACACGCGTCGCCATGGCAACCACGCAATACTTCTCGTACGCCAGTTTGCACTTTGCACTTTGCCAATTCATATATATATATCTTGTGAGATGTGGAGGCTGGTGAGAAGGGTGTAGTACAAGAGTTGTGTGTTTGATACACATTTTATATATTGTGATGGTAATCACAGAATCCATGAACAAAACTTAAAATTTCATATTTCAAAAATCAGTTAACAAATACTTGCATGGTAAAATACACAATGGGCAAATTACACTATATTCAATACACCTCATAGTTCAACTTTTCATAAGAGAATTAATCATTACAATGTCCTACAGTAAAATGCATATCAAGTCATAAATTCATAAATTCAGGTCCTTGCTTAGTTCCAACTGGTAACTCAACATCCGTTTAAACTTACCTATCACATTACTTACTACTTGAAGAGCTGGCTCCAACATTCAAATATAATAAAGGTCATTTTCCATTAAATCTGTTTCAGTGTTGGCGTTTCAAAACCTGGTAGTTGACACAAATCAGTGATTATCACAGTAACTCTCAATGGTAAAAGTAATATTTAAGAGTAACGGTTTATATATTAACGTCAAGACCCAATTAACCCCTACAGAGCCTGTAAATATACAGTTTTCCGTGATGAATGCCTGATCAAATACCTTGAACAAAAAGACCACGATCTTCAATTTAAGAATAATTATTATGGCAACTTGGCCGAGTGGTTAAGGCGAAAGATTAGAAATCTTTTGGGCTCTGCCCGCGCAGGTTCGAGTCCTGCAGTTGTCGTTATTTTTAATTTTTTTTACATACATTTTGGATACCAACAACTGATACAATAGTTTAAACAGCTTCATCAGTTCAACATTAATTTATATATTTGATTTATTCGTTTACTATCTCTTTTGACTAAATACTTTTCATCTATATTATATTTTTATAATCATATATCTAATTTAATCACTTCAGTTTCCAAAGTTTTCAAGTCTAATATCACAAATTCACCAGTCTTGGAAAATTCAGGTAATGTAATCATTTGAATCTTAACATCCTTAGACATTTCAATCATTCTCTTATCAAATCTTGGTTGATTCCCAACAATATATAGATGTGGATATTCATCCATGATAAATGGATCTTTACCTTTATATGGATAACACCATAAGGTATCCGGTGATGTCGGTACGATATTTTGCCATTTCATTGTACATTCCATTAGATCCAATCTATGTTCCATTGAATCTTTATTAGGCGTTGAGTCCACCTCCATAGTGTCATCGTCATCATCATTCTGATCATGTTCATCTGGTTGGACATATGGAATCACATACTTCATGATATCATTTATACTTTGTCCCGATAAAGTTAATAGATCCCATCCATTAATTTTGAATTTGAATGGATTTGTCACTAAATTCAGTAACGATTTATTAATATCATCAAAATAAGGTCTCAAAGAATCTCTGAACAAAGCTTTATGTAATGGTTGTTGCGGCAATCCTTTATCACTCGGATCATTTTCACCAGGTAAGATATCCACTGGGATGGTTTGTAACACATTTCCTAAGAAATCACCAAATTGATCTAATGATTTGGCTAATTTACCTTGATCTTTGTTGTTAATATCAAATTCAACAGAATTACCACAAATGATCAATCGCGAGATTGTTGAAATCAATTTATTTTCACCATAAAGACTACCATTTAAATATTCTTGTAATAATCTTATCCTTAACAATGTGGATGCTGATGTAGTGTTGATATTTAACCCAGATATCAATGCTATTTTATCGTTACCACTGTTCAATATACTGTCGCCTTTATTATTATTATTATTATTTTGAGTTTCGCTACTAGACATTGGGAATGGTGCTGGTGGTTGACTTAGCACCCTTGGATAACAAATATCTAATACTTGGAAAGTACCAGGATCAGCTTCCATACCTAGTAGACCGACCACCGTACCAGTGACAAATGGAGTAGATTTAATGAAATCACCAACAAGTAATAGTCTACCACTTTCATCTTCCAACATGACTTGATCATCCCCTTCAGGATCCATGTAACTCTTAACTAAGTCTGGCGCACCATAAGTATCATTAACCACCTCTTCTAGAACATTTGGTTTATATTTCATTTCACAATATACGGTACCAATACACCAGCAAGGCTCATTAGCTTGAACATCTAATACTTTTTCCTTCTTCACCACGGGTTTACCGTTCAATTTGAAACCATTATCCCATTTCCGTTGACATTCAGACTCCACACGAGCACGTAATGTGGTCAATCTATATTGGTACATATGGTAGAATTGCCCATTATAATCTCTTTCATTCCATTTCAACTCAAATGGGTTAGTATCCTCGAACTCTTCTTTGATTTGAACTCTAGAAACCACTTCAGGATCTTTACTTCTTTCTTCATTAAACCTCTTCAATAAAGAGTCCATTATGTCTGTTAATACTTGAGAATGGGCAATGATACAAAGGCTTGGTTGCTGTCTGGGAATATGGATATGTGACCTACGCGTTACCTTTACGTGTTTTTATCACATCTCAATTGAAATAATGTTTCAAATAATTTTTCAAGTAATAATTTTTCACTTTTCCATTTTGACTGTGAGCAAAACTGTTAAGAGATCGAAGCTAGTCGAGTGCAAATGAAGTGGTTAAGACACACCCAAACTTTGCTTTCTTATACTTGAAACCCCATTATAGTAGAACGGTTTAGTAATCAGCTGGATAACACGTCTTTAAAAGAAACCTCTTGACCCAACAGCTTACCGTGGGAAACTTCGTATTACTGTGAAAATGGGGTGTCACAAAATTTAAAAACAATGTATACACATTATCAATGAAACAAAGGTGTCATAATTTATAGTCACTTCATAATCGTTGACACACCCTGTTCGTATAAGTTTATTACACCCTGTCCTTATCACCTACCGATTAGCATCCTAAATTTTGAAATATATATAAGTGGGATGGCGATACGAATATTACCACTCTGGATGTCTTCTTACCCATCTTATGTTTGGAATATAAAAGACCAACAAACAAACTAACAAACACACATACAATCACAATGGTATCAGGTAAGAGATATTCAGAAACTGCCCACAAGGTCGCTCAAGGTAAAGCCAGAAAGAGAAAGCAAGAATGGGAAAAGAGACAACAGGAAAAGGAAGAATTGGAGGCTGCTGAAGCCAAGAAATGGGAACAAGGTACTCGTGAAGTCAATTCAAGAAAACAAGCTGAAGCTGAAAGAAAGGAGAATAAGAAAGCAGCCAAGCGGGAGCGTGCTGCTTTGTTAGCTGCCGAGGAAGCAGAGTTAGGCGTCAAGAGTTACTAAAGTCAAACAAGTCAACCTCATCCAATCCATTAGTGTTTCCAGAACAAAATCAATTCAAAGTTCGTTTTTCTGTCTCGTCCCAATGTCAGGGTCTTCAACACAAGGTGAATGTAATCAGGGCACGGAAACCAACTATCAACTATTAATTCCTCACTACTTTTATTAATGTAATTTCTTTCTTTCTTTCTTTTAAGAAACAGTATTAATGAATCGATATATATTTAGTGATTAGTGGTCTTGTAAATGGTATGATCCATTACTACCACTCATTTTTACACTCATTTTAAATACCATTTATATTATGTATAGGAATATTAATTAAATTTTAACTAAGATAAGCATCATATCATTTGGTCTTAACTAATTTATAAGGACAGTCACTAATTGACAACAGTCTATTAATTGAATTGATATTTATCCTATTATTCACACGATCCACCCAATGTTTGTCGAATTTTTTGACCTTAACTTGAGGTTTCCCTTCTGCCACAGCTTTCACTGCATCACTGATATGTTCACGGAATGCTTTAAGTTCACTATTAGAAGGGTATTTATAAACAAAGAAAACATAGTATCCATCTTTGGAAGTCGGTTCAATCTCCTTCTTTTCATATTGTTTACTCAATTCCCTAAGCATATTCCCAGGACCTGTCTTTGAATGATTCATATCACGGTCAACTGTCCCAACGAATGGTTTGTCTCCTCCAAATCTAAACCACTCTTTGATGAAAGTGGTCTTAACTTCAACTGTGATCTTTCTTCTCCAAATGGCAAAATCTCCTGGAACAATAGACTTCTTACTCACATACACTCTCTTAAAGTAATCACTAATTTGGTCTGATTTACATTCATCCAGGAAACTACCTATTTGAGAAGTTTGAACAGTGATACTTGGTTTAGTCTTTCTAAACAACGATAAGAAATGATCTGGCGGAAAATACCTCATCTTGAAAAAGGAACATGAATAGAATGAGGACTCATTGGAGTAAAGCCTGTTTGAATTGGCATATCGAAGAATAGGTCCATGTAGCCCTTTTGGTAACGTTCTTTTATCGACTGGCAATGTCGCTTGTCTTACTGGAAGTTTGACTTGTGGGTAATATTTCAAGTTGTTAGCGAACCTCAATTCCAGTTTCATATTTTTATATTATCAATTTATCTAAACTTAAAGTAATTATATCATTTGCACCTGCCCCTGCTTTTGTTGTCTTATCGCTCTCCCAGACATCAACCTTTCATTGCATTTAAGATCTCTCAAGTATTAAATTTCACTTCAAATAAAAAACAGGCGAACTCTTTAACTTCATAACGATTTTATTTTTATATTTCTATATACCTCATTTATACAAAGAAGTACATCCAAAATAATCATATATTTATTTATTTAATATAACAGATGTGTTAAACTCTATCTTCACCAATGGATGAATTGCCTTGGAACTACTCTGAAAATCTTTAATTTACCACTTTGCATGGTGTTTAATTTATAACTAGTAGCAATGGCCACACCATCACGGTTTTCAATTACTCTAATTTTTGCCTTATCAGCTTCATATGCAGTGACAACAGCCACATATACTTCTTCATTGCCAATTTCTACAATTCTACCATGTCTTTCTAATTTACCCTTTCTCACCACAATGATATCACCAGCAATAACACTGGCGAAATCTTGTTCCTCTAATGATTCACCAGCTTTATAGTTGACAATAGGAACACCAAATGTACGATTAGCAATTGGTAAAACGGCATCTTTATCCAATGAGGTAATCAAATCTGAAACGAATTCAGATCCATTAACATTGCCATTTAGCAAGGCTTGAGCACTAGCCAAGATATGCTTGTTTATGGAAACTGGTAATGGTTCAGTTACTTCAAATGGAATAAACTTTTGACTCACAATGGATGCAGTGGTAACTGGGGATTCAATATCAAATACCACGGAAACAATGGCTTGTGTGTAATTTTCAAATAATATGTATATAGTTCTGAAAAGCCATTCTTCACCATTACGTTTATTCACTTTAATGTCTTCTCTTTCCACAGTATATTTCAACTTAGTAGCTTGAATTTCAGTTGGGGCAATAGGCTCTGATGAAATCCACCATGGATCCTCAACATTCATGTGAATTTCAATACCATTAAGGGAAGATGTTAAATCTCTACTTGTAGTGGTCTTTCTTACCAATCTAGCTCGAGACCCTTCGCTTTCAGCGTGAGATGTGTGGCCATGTAATGGTAAATGTGGTGGCGAGGGTAGATCATCAACTGATTTAGTAGGGGGTATGGATGGTATAGGTGGGTGACCCGTTGGGACAGGAGGTGGTACAGAGGGAACAGATGGTGGTGGAGGTGGGACAGATGGAGCAGATGAAGCAGGTGGAGCAGATGGAGGTGGAGGTGGAGCAGATGGAGCAGAAGGTACTGGGGGTGGCATGCCTGGCATCGATGGTACAGGAACATCTGGGACAGCTGGCATTTGTGGTACTGGTGGTGGTATATTTCTGCTTATATCACTATCTATGCTTTGTCTGGGAAGTGATGGTGGTAATGGAGGAGCACCACTTTCAGAAGATGAATGTGGTACAGGAGGTACTACGGGAGGAGGTGGTGGAGGAGCAGATCTAGACTCTTTTCCAGGTGGTGGGACTGGAGCACCTGGAGGAGGCGGAGGAGGTGGGTGACGATGCTGGGTATGTGGTGGTACTGGTGGTGGTACACCTGCATCGGTTCCTGGTGAATGAATCGGAGGAACTGGTGGTTGTGGCCTTTCGGAAATATTTATTTCAGCAGCAGTTTGTTCAGCAGTCTCTTTAAATTCCGAATCAGCTTCTTTAAAGCTATCAGCATCGGAATCAGATTCAGAGATCGTTTCTGGTTCAACTGGAGCAGGTGGTGGAGGAGGTGGTGCTGGTACATGTTGTTCAACTTCTTTCTCATCACCACTAATGGAAGAAACGTCAGCGGACTCCTCCTTATCAGCTACATGTTCCTCAGATGGTTTGTTAACTAAATCATGATAAGCATGAGCAGATGTTTCAATAGCAGATTCTTCGTCTTTAATATTGGATTCTTCACCTTCATGCTCCTCCTGAGTAGCCTTCTTCTTAAGGAAAGGTAATGCATTTGGATCAGCAAATGGCATGATAGGAATGGCTTGTGGTAGATTTTCTTCTTCTTCTTCTTCAGTACTCTTGGGCTGTTTATGCTTTGGCTTAGACTTTTTGGTAGTGGAATCGTCAGAGGATGATGCCGGCATACCAAATGGATTAAACCCCATAGCACCACCAAATCTACTGGCACCAGCTAGTTTAGCCATTCTTTCTCTCAATGCAGCTCTTCTAGCTTCTTCAGAATCTTCTTCGGACTCTTCCTCTTCAGTGTTTTCATCACCCTCATTTTCACCCTCATCTTCTTGAATTTCTTCTGGAGATTCAGAACTTTCAGCAAGATCTTGCTCTTGGTGTTTCTGTTCTTCGCGATCGCCAAAAGCTAATGGTTCATTAGTTGGATGTGGTTCACTTTGATCTGTAATATCTTCTTTTTCAGTTTGCTGGATTTGTTCCCTGGGTTCTTCAGTTTCATCTTCTAAAGCATCGTCTATATCTTGAAAATGCTCGGTAGTATGGATTGAAGAAGCTTTGTCCGAAGATAATTGACCTGAAATAACAGAAGCCATATCGCCATCATTGTTTGTAATGTTACTCTTTGTAGAATGGACTGAGTGCATACTTTTTCTTCTTTCTAACTTACTTTGTTCCTGTTGTTCTTGCTCTTGCTGTTTCTTTTGCTGTTCTTGTAGAAGGGCAATACGATCTTTCAAACTCATCTTTGGCAGATCTTGCTTTTCCTTTTCATACTCATTTTCGTCAGCAGTACCTCTATTAATTGGTTCTTGGCTTGGAACACTAGAAGCATTGTTTGTGTGCTTAGATTCGTTTGGTTCAAAATATGACTTCTTTGGCATTGGAACAAATCCATCATCAGTGAATGGCTTTTGAGATTGCTTCAGTTTATGAGCTTCCTTTGTTGGAGAGCCCAATTCAGTTTGGGTGGAAACTGGTTCTGGCTTCGATTCTTGTGATGGAGTTGAGGCAGGAACAGGAGCAGGAGCAGGAGCAGCAACTGGAGCAGGAGCAGGTTCAGAAACTGCCTCAGGCTCTGGTTTAGTTTCCGAAGTAGTAGAAGGGGACTCATTTTGATCTTCAATAGAAACAAAACTCTTTGGGAAAATACCTTCCTTTACTTCACCACTGGCATCATTGTATTCACCATAATACCATTCTTCATCTTCCACAGATACTACAGTAATGACTTGATCTTTATCGAAGTTCAAGTCATCTTCAAAATCAGATTGATAGGGGAACAATGCAACCACTTTGAATGGAACAGGTGGTTCTGACATAGTAACTTGATTGATTAATTGATATTCTGTTGCTCTTGAATTAGAACGATTGACACAAATTAGATATCATAAGCCTTTAATAATTACGCGTGAACCCCCTTTGATCTTGAATTTCATTCTGTGATATCACACTTCAAATCAGCTGAATTTAACAGTCCTTTCCGGGTAATACGGAAAGAGTATAAAGGGAATATGCTTCCCATTCCAAACTCTATACCTGGAGTGGATCCAGTCAGGAGACTAGTGAGATAACTGCTCACTCTTAACTCAATAATAATGTGTGACCTCTCACAAAATCAATGTGTTTCTCTTCCTTCCCCCTCTACCTAATTCTTCGTTATAAACAGGTAAAACAATCACTACTTAGTATTTCACATAAAGTAGAAGGGTAACGCATCACTCCTGTATGTTAAAGTTGGAAGCTTCTCATTAATAAAACATATTTGACTCCTTAAAGATCTGATACTGAAGATATACAGTAACGTCTTTATTCTCTAATTATCATAACCTTGGGCGGCTATATTCCATACTCCTATTTTGTATAAACAAGATCACATCTTCTTTTACCAATATGTACAATTCCAGATTTGCTTGCAATCACAAACTCTGAATACCACTGCTATACTCCTTAATCCCTATATTTTCATCTGCTTCTACAGACTGTTCTTCATCACTTTCCCTTTATAAGACTGAGGTTTAAATCTGAAATGTTAACAAAACCTCAAATTTCAAAATAATTTAAATATAAAGACGCGATGAGTCGCCAAAACTGTTTGATTAAGATCAACATGTAAAGAAAATGTGTATTAAACAACATAAACCAGATCTAATTGTAACATATTAGAATGGCACAATTAGAAAATATAGACTCGGTAATGTCCTCAGGTTCAAGACGCTCTATTGTCGATCAAAATTCAAAGACCAATGAAAAAATAAACCATATTGCAAACGGTACAAATAATTCGAATATGTCTAACGAATTGGAAAGAAGTAGACAAGCAATGAGAGAGAAATATAAAGATTTGTTAATGGAAGGAGTAAACACTAACCAATCCCCTACCAGATTTGAAAGAAGCAGGGATATCAATAGAGCTCCCTTGTATGACGACAAAAATTATATGAATAAAGAATCATCCATCTATAAACAGTTCAAGAAATCACTTGGCGACAAGAAGGATGATTCCGGAATGTCCCATAGGAGTGGGAATAGTTCAAAGTATGATCAGTTAGATTATTTAGATGATTCAGATGATGACTATGAACAAGAAGAGGAAAAGGATGAAGATTATAATTTTACTGCTGAGGAAGAAGATGAAGATGAAGATAATATTTTGGATGATGATGATGAACTAGGAAGTCTTACTGAAGGTGAAGCCGATTTCTATTCCAAAAATTACCAAAAACCTTCGTTTTTATCGGATGAAACAGATTCTTTTAATGAATATGACTTGGAGGAGCAACAGGAAGATTCTGACGAGGAACCACTAATAGAATATTTCACTTGGAAAAAACTACTATACTTTCTACTAGGTTTGTTGATGTTTGGTTACTTTTATCGTAAGGGAGATGAGAAGTTAGTTCCATACAATGAAAATAACAATGAAAATAATAATTTTGGTGGTTCATTCCGGTTTTCATCAAATGCTGGATCGTTCACCAATATTCAAAAGCAAATTAACCATCTTTATAACGAATTAAGCACGAGAGATAAAAGATGGAATAATGAATTTGATGCAAAATTGAAGATTGTAATTTCTCAATTTGAAAAGAACATAAAGAGCCTGCTACCACCAAGTTTATTGAATGTAGAGAGTGAAATCAAATCTATTCATAATAAGATCCAGAATTTACAAGAATCTACGAAAAATATCAAGCCACAGAATTTCGAATTTTCGTTAACTAATGTTACATCTTTACAAAAACAACTAGTGAGTGAGTTGGAAAAAGAATTACCAACAGAGATACCAGTAATGGTTAATAATTCCTCATCAATGCTGATTATCCCAGAGATGCATAATTACATTAGTCATTTGCTATCCAATTTAATCAAGTATTCAAATGTTACCTTGAAAGAATCTTCTGATCTCTCGAACAAGTATCCTTTAAACTATGATTTAAACAATTATATCAAAGAAATCCTAACCAATGAGTTCCAATACATTAATAAGGAATTTTTTATTAATGAACTAAATTCAAGATTACAAGCAAACAAGTTAGAAATCTTAAATGATCTAAAAGATAATATTCAAATGGAATTATCCAGATTTAATGAAAAAAAAAATGGGGCCAAACACAATGGTTTCCCAGAAAGATATTCCACTGTACTTTTGAAAAGATTAATTAATCAAATTTATGACGTCAATCAACACCAATGGGGGAACGATTTAGATTTTATGACTTTTGCCCAAGGAACAAGATTAATGAAAAGTCTCACCTCCTCAACTTCTTTACAGGGAAATGGGATTGCACCAATGCAAATGCTCTCTGATAATAAGTTAGACTCATCTTCTACATATTGGCAATGCCAACCTAACAATCAAGGGGAATGCCATTTAGCAATCAGATTTAACAAACCAATCCATCTAACTAAGATATCGTATCTTCATGGTAGATTTACTAATAATTTGCATATGATGAATTCAGCACCACGTAAGATATCTGTTTATGTGAAATTAACCAATGGACAAGATATTACTAATTTACAGCAAACAGCCGAACGATTTAATGAGGGTCAATCATATGGTGGCGATAAGACATTTATTAAGATCCAAACATATGAATATGACATATTTAGTAAAAAAATCAAGCAAAATTTCCCATTGCCACCATGGTTTATTCCATTGAAACCATTAGTGAAATCGATGATTTTCCAAGTGGATTCAAATTATGGTAACAAAGATTACACCTCTTTGAAGAAATTCATTGTTAACGGTGTCACTGAGGCTGATTTAGCTATTATGAAATCTAAGAGTTTCCCAATGTATGATTATAAAAGCAATGAAACTTCATCTCCAGAATATCATTATGATTACAATTTGGAACAACAACCACGTTTTGCTCACCCCATACATCAACAAATCACAGCGTCTTCGAGGCCAGTTGCCTCAAAGGATCTTCCCAATCAAAAGAATGTACCTTCCTTTGGTGATGATCAAAAAGTTGTATAGTTTTATTTTCATCAACACACACAACTTCAAATACAGGAGAGCAGGTCTCAATATCTTTAAAAATGCTAGAGAAAAATAGTGTATTCCATGGAGTGCTTTCTTCTTATATTTTGGCTAGAGACATGATTGCCGTTTTTTGATGTTTGCATAGAGGTCAAAAATGTTTAACTCGATGGAAAGATACGATCAGAACTGTAAGAAGTAATGATTTATAACAATAGTGGCCACATTCACAAATGCTCAATACTTATTGCTCAATGCTCAATGGACTATTCAACTCGATATTATTAATTATTACGCAACTATTATTTTCGTATCGTACTGGAATTTGGCTGGTAATAATTTTTTTCTTCATTGAGAGAGATTTTGTGCCGTGATTATTGCTATTTCCTCTTTAAGGTCGAAAAGTGAAATATTTTGATTCCATTTTGCAAAATTCACACAAGGTGAAAAAAAAAAGGCTTAATAAAATAACTGTTTGATCTCATAGTCACCACATATAAAAGTAGAGATCACATCCTAATAGCCATTATTTGTTGTGTGCACAGTGACATACAAACTACAGTATCGATAAAATAGCCATGAAATTCTTTCCAAATGGGTTGAAAACCCCCGTGATGATCAAGAGAAGAGACTCTGTCCCTAATTCGTTTAACAATCATAATAATGGATCCTATTCCGATTCCGCCTCCTCGAGTTCGAGCTCACAACAAATCCCATCTACCCCATCTTCAGTGCCAGCGACACCAACCACTCAAAGATATTCTGCCACTCCTAATGTTTTCCATGAGCTACCAAACGAGTTATTTCAAAGTATCAGATCTTTATTGGTTATCTTAAAAGCACAATCACAGAAAGTTTACTATAACTGGTCTGCAGAAGAAAGTTCAGATACCGAATTAACATGGGAAATTTATTATAGTAACGGTACCACTGAACAACTGAAGTCGCTATCCCTTATCGGTACAAGCATCCAAGTTGTCACTGAGAGAACTGGAGTTCATTATAGTTTACCTTTAATTAACCGTGAATCAAGTTTATCCAATTTCCAAATATTTGAGGATAATCTAGCATTTGCCGAGCCTGCTATTGCATTGACCACAAACAAGACTACACAGTTGAATTTTTTAACTAATTTATGCTCGTTATCTATCTTTGAAAATATTGCTGCGTATAAAGCATTGACCGGCACTGTCATATCCACCATGGGGCTACATTTACCTGATATTAATATCATTTTAAGTTCTCAATACAACTTTAAAGATTGGTGTGAAATCTATATTGAGGGGAAAGGTTGGACTAAAGCTTGGTGTCATATTAACAAGAGATCAAATGTTAAAGAAGGTTACCAACCAAAGGGCAAATATCAAATTAAATTTTATAAAGATATTAAATCGAATAATCCAACTTCGCAATCCAACTTAATTTGTTATATACCCGATTGTGATTTCATTCAAGATGTGTTTTTCTATAATCAAACCCCTACATTTGATAATTCACAACAATTCGTTCAGAATTTAAATTCTATTAAGATCTTGGGGGATGTTAGGTTTCACAATTTAGATACAACCTCGGAAGAGAAAAAATCAATGTTTTCACCAAAGAGAAATGTCTCTACAAGTTCCGTTAAATCTAATTCATCCACAAATTTCGAAACTAAACATACAGGTCTTATCATTAGACCAATTGCTCATATGGGATTACCACATTTAGACTCGATGATTAAATTTATCGTACCAATCTTTGATGTGACAGGTAAATATGGCCGTCCAAGACGTTTCAATGTTTCTAGAGATGATAAGAATTCATTAATGTTTGGTCTTCCAAAATTACCTCAGACAAACTATTTTGAAATTGCTGAAATTGCTTCATTATTATGTGAAAAAGATACATTGCATTCTCGTAAAGATATTGACGATCCATTAACTTATTCAATGTCTTGGGTTACTGAATATTTAAGTGCTTTGAAGCATGCATCGATTGATAATGATACTGTTAATGAAAAGATGGATGAATAACAGGTTTATTTATCAGCACTTTTTCTTACCTCTTCTCATTTCATTTACCCAAATTTCATTTTATCTCTTAACTTACCCGTGTCCTTAACAAATAATGTATATCAATTACTAATGATTATAAGATATCCCCTTTATAGATTTATATAGATATTATCGTGTGTGTGTGTTTTGCTTTCCTTTGTATAATCCGTTATACAAAAAGATAACAACACTCTTAGCTATATGAATTTTAAGATATATATGTTCAAATTGAATAACCCCCTGAGATTATAATTTAACTCTTTTGTCGGAATGCGATGCTTGTGACATACTTCTTTTATTCCTTCTCGATTGAGCTAACAATTCTTCAATCGAGAATTCCACCCCATCTTGTGGATAAATAAGATCAAAATTACAATCAATCTTTTCTGGTTTCAAACCATCAATATAAATCATCTTGAAAATAGCCCCATTTTTGCCCAAATTATCATTAAATATAGGTAATTTAGCATTTGGTTCAGGGATAGGGGAATCAATTTGTTTTAATGGAGTGATATTAGTATCTGGTTCAAATTTGCCAGTAATTATAGGCATATTTTCTTTTGATTTTTCACGTTTGGATTGAAATTTTAGTTCGTTATCTGTTGGTTTTAACATTAATTTATCCTTTATAGTATGCTTATTCCCATCCGTATCAGTATCATTTTCATCCATATATATTACTGAACTAGACGACCTTTTTACACTGGATATAGTGGAAGCACCCTTTTCAGCTCTTCCGTGATACTCTTTAATTAATACATTTATATCATGGTTTAAAACCAGACTTGGCTCGTTGTAACCAGTGACAATGTGATCTAAGCCAAAGTCCGTGGCATCAGTTGCACCGTTACTTTGTATTTCTTGTGGATAATCTTTTTCTAAAAGTTCCAATTCATCCTTTAACTGTTTTGAAGGTTTAGCACCTGCTTTTATTCCCAACCTCACTACTTGATATGCTTCTTGATATCTTTCTAACAACACCAGTATATCGATAAAATATGAGTAGAAATCAGCTAATTGGTTTGCAATGTTAGATCTGTACATATAAACCAATACATCAATTTGTTCTTCATTAGAATAAAAATTGGTACAATAATCCAGCCATACATTTAAGAACTTGAGATTATTTTTATATTTATCGATTTGCTTACAATACAACAGGCATAACTCATTAACATCCAATAGCTTACTTCTTTTAGAGGTCCAATCACCTTTCACATGGTGTGATTCATACTCAATATAGTCCGTAAACAATTGCAAAGGGTCCTCTGTAGAATGAGCTTTATCCAAAATCTCTCTCCATAACTCCTCCTTTTGAACATCTTTACTCTCTTCAGAGGTATGATTTAAACGAGCAATCAAACTGGCCGATCTGCCTTGTCTTTGCACAGTATAATTCTCTTTATCATCTTCCAGATCTTCAAATATTGTCAACTTTTCTCCCATTAAGTTCTTATTATTTTAATCAGGTTCCTGCTTCATCCATCCAGTAAGAGTAACTTTTAAACTCAATGATTACTATTATTATTATTCTAACACTCACACAACGATGGCACTTATCTCAGTGACTAAAACCGACATGATATGTTCAAAAGGCATATGAAATATGTGTTAAACGAAGTGACATTATTGTGTGAAGTTTAACAGTTTTATTTCAAAGAAATTATTTTTGAAAAATTTAAATTCAATGGGAAACTTTGTATGTGACATTATAGGGAAAGTCCTATTCTACTCTGATAAGGAATCGTTTCAATATATACATAAGTCAGCTTATCACATAGGTTAATTAGTTTAATAGTGGTAAACAAGGAATTGCTGATTTTTACAATCTCTAAGAAGTGCTATTGCTGAAATATTTGCTTTATAATAAAAAATTGGTTCAAGTGAAAGAAAAGACAGTATATTGAATTAAGGATAGATACACTAGAAACTGGCAATGCCGAAACAATTTAATAACACAACATCCGAGAGAAGATCCTCGGTGGTCTACTCTAGCAGTGTGGGAAAAGGAGGACTATACACTCCAGCTGACTATATTCCCACAGAAGAAGAAGAGAACGTTTTCCGTGAATTACAAGAGGAAGAACTTTCTGAGACACCAGATGGTCAAGAAGAACCAAGAGATATAGAAGCCTATGCATCAATCGACACTGGTGGTTATCAGGAATCCTCTCATCTGCGCTCGACAAGAGATGATTATTCCACCGATGCTAATTACGGTAGTATGAGACCAGGTGGGCAGAAACGAAGTAGCTCGTATAATAAAGGTCTTTTGGATGAGCAACGTGATTTATTGATTGATAACAAATTGCTTGATGAGAGTCGCAGACAAGCCAGAGGCCAATTACTATTAGACGAGATATATAGTACCACAGAGCAAAGGGGTTCCATATCCGAAGAAGAAGTCGTTAACGTTTGGGAAGATGCCATTGATAATGGAAAAACCATCAAATCTTCGTATCAAAGGGAAGCTCAAGCGCTAGCGTTCAATGCAGTACCTTTAATCTTCACATTTGTCTTGCAGAACTCTCTATCTTTGGCATCTATTTTTTCTGTCTCGCATTTAGGTACTAAAGAATTAGGTGGTGTCACATTAGGATCGATGACTGCTAATATTACTGGTCTAGCTGCTATTCAAGGGTTATGCACTTGCCTGGATACTTTATGTTCGCAAGCTTACGGTGCTAAAAATTACCATTTAGTTGGTGTCTTGATTCAAAGATGTGCTATCATCACTATTATTGCATTTTTACCAGTTATGTATATGTGGTGGTATTGGTCTGAATTCATTTTAAGTACAATGATCCCAGATAGAGAGCTGTGCCATTTAGCAGCTCGTTATTTGAAAGTTACTTCATTTGGTGTCCCAGGTTTTGTCTTATTTGAATGTGGTAAGAGGTTTTTACAATGCCAAGGTATTTTCCATGCCTCTACGATCGTATTATTTGTCTGTGCACCACTAAATGCATTTATGAACTATTTATTTGTTTGGGATAAACGATTTGGTATTGGTTATCTTGGTGCCCCATTATCTGTTGCCATTAACTATTGGTTAATGGCTTTCGGTCTTTTAGCTTACACTGTATTATCCAAGAATGAAATAAATCCATTGAAATGTTGGAATGGTATTGTGAAGAAACATCAAGTGTTTAAGAATTGGAAGAAAATGTTCAATCTAGCTTTACCTGGTATTGTTATGGTTGAGGCTGAATTCTTAGGTTTTGAAATTTTAACCATCTTTGCATCCCATATTAGTACTGATGCGCTAGGTGCTCAATCTATTGTCGCCACTATTGCATCGTTGGCATACCAGGTCCCATTCTCCATCTCAGTGTCTACGAGTACCAGGGTTGCCAATCTTGTCGGTGCTTCATTGATTGAAAGTTGTATTTTAAGTTGTAAAGTGTCGTTATTATTATCATTTGTTTGTTCATCATTCAACATGTTCCTTATCTTCACTTTCAGAACCAGCATTGCCTCATTGTTCAGTAATGAATCTGCCGTGGTGCAATTAGTGGTATCAGCGTTACCATTATTAGCATTTATGCAAATTTTCGATGCCTTCAATGCCTCTACTGCAGGTTGTTTACGTGGTCAAGGTAGACAAAAGATTGGTGGGTATATTAATCTATTCGCATTTTATTGTATTGGTATTCCAATGTCATATTATTTAACCTTTCATTGTAATTTGGGTATAAACGGGTTATGGTTAGGTATTTCCGGTGCCTTGATTGCCATGAGTATTTGCCAATCGTATGCAGTGTTCCATTGTAATTGGGATCATATTATTCAAGCTGCCAAGAGCAGAAATGCAGAGGGAAGATCTTAAATTTAAAAAATATACAATTATAGAATAACATTCTTTCCCATTAGCAATTATTATGTTGCTTCTTTACATTTATACTTTATTTATTTATTTACTTAATTAAAATTAATTCATATTATTATCAAACTAAAACCTGGTATATCTTGTTGAATTTATAATTTCAAGTATGATTGTTGTTGTTATTTTTTGTATTAAGATTGATAATATACAGAGTATTGAATGGGAAAGTTTATATATATATATATATTTATGAATTATAAATAATTATTCTATTTCTTGGACTTCTTTGGTTGGGATTCTTCAGTTTTTTCTTCGGTATCATCTCTAGTTCTCTTGGCATCTTTAATGTTTTTAGAGAAAATAGAAGATAAATCCTTTGGATTGGCGATTTCTAATAAAGATTTTTCGAAATTAGATAATTCCAGTTCGACACCATCAATGGTAACTTTATCAGAGGCAGAAGATTCGTCTTTGTTGGCATTTTCTTTGGCCGCAAGCAATTCTTCGACAACCTTAGTATTATAATATAATGGTAACACTGGGGATTTGTTTGTCTTGATGAAAATAGATCTAATCTTATAGTTGTCAATTAAGTATTTAGAGACAGATTCGACATTTTTCACTAAATCCTTTTGTTCAAACCAATTCAATTGACCTAAATGAGCGTTTAAGGTGGTACCACGAGGTAATTTGATTGGTAATTTATGTAAATAAACTTTCTTGATAGAATTGATTAAAGTTTCTTTAGAAAATTGTTTCTTGGAAGAAGGTTGAGTCTTGATGGCAATTGGAGTAGTTTCCACTTTTTCATAAGCTTTACCACCTAATAATTTAGGTAACGTCGTGACCACATTGTCATCAGCTAGGATTAGAGAGAATTGTTGAATAAAAGCTCTTCTAGCTTCATAAGCTTTGTAAGTGGTCTTTAAAGTATTAGCAGAAATAACTTCATCGATGGTGATACCATCTTCGTTTAAAGCGTCGAATAGATCATCTTCCGAGACTTTGTCGACGTCTTGATCCTTAAGGATTAAAAGAACTTTGAAATCCTTTAAAGCAGTAGCACTTTCTTTGTTCCATGGCTTGTATAAAGAATTTTCCACATCGGCTAATTTCAATTTGAATTGTTTAGTAGACCCACTGAAAGAGGTGGTGTTGACGGCAATTAGAGAGACGTTTTGGTCGACGTCTTCGATGTCATCACCAAGTAAATTCTTACTGTTTTCTTGTTCTTCCTTAGATTGCTTGGCGACAAACTTAGTCAATTGCTCGACAGCCTTGGCGATTCTTTCCTGAGGGATTTCAGTGGCGGAAACAACACTGTTCTTCTTACTGCTTCTAGTCTTGGCCATCTTTAGTTGTTTGTTGCTATGCTATGTGCTATGTGGCTAAACGGAATGCAACTTGTGTACTTGTGTACTTGTGTACTTGTGTGCTGAATATAGTGTGCTTCTATCAAGAAATCAGATGCGATGAGCTTGAAAATTTTTTTGGATTTAGTGAAAAATTTCAGTTCTGGCAAAATTTCCCAAAGCAAGAAAATTTAAAGAGATAAAAACACAGCGAATGAAAAATTCCAAGAGGGATCCATCTGTTTGGTGGTGGCCAGAGGGGGCCAACCAAGGGAAGCAAGGACCAGTATGGGTAAGAGAAAGAAGTCGTCAAGAGGGCCAGCCAAGAGAGTGACCCAGAAACTGGACACGAAGTTCAATTGTCTGTTCTGTAACCACGACCAGTCTGTGTCGTGCACACTGGATAAGAGAAACAGTATTGGGACGTTGAGTTGTAAGATCTGTGGTCAATCGTTCCAAACCAGAATAAACTCGTTGTCGCAGCCCGTGGATGTCTACAGTGACTGGTTTGATGCCGTGGAAGAAGTGAATGCTGAGCGTGAGGATGCCAATAGTGATTCCGAGGGGTCGAGTAGTGATTATGAGTCGGATTCTGATGATGACCAAAATACCTCTACGAGAGTGAAATCTGGGTCTGCCCGTGTGGTGGTGGATTCAGATGAAGAGGATGAAGAGGAAGCAGATGAAAGACATCGTGTTGGGGCTAGAAGCGTGGTCGATAGTGATGAAGATGACGAATAAATCAAAGAAACAACTCTAAAAAAAGTCAATAATACTATATAATATATCCATATCTAATGATTATAATACGTTAAGCATATTTTTATAGATGGCTTCCCATGAACAAAAGTGGAATGTCAAATCCAATTAAGCATAACTATTCAATCAATTATACTTACATATAAAGAGTGTTATATAAATAATAGTAATAGGGTAATACACAATAAAGGAATAAATAAGATACATTAATCAGAAGAAAAGGGAGGGGTACATAAACGGTCAAATCTCTAGAATAGACTTGGGGTCTTACCATCTGGGAATAATTCTTCCTTCAATGGAACACCCAATTCCTCTCTAACATCCTTCAATTCTTCCAAATAGGCCTTGTATTGATCTTCATTTTCGACCTTGTATTTCAAAGCTTCGAAGACTCTAATGGCAGTAGGTAAATCATTAACTCTACGGGCAGCTCTTAAAGCCTTTTCAAGCACAGCAGGAGCTGGCACTAAATCATATGAGAAACAATTGTTCAATACTCTTTGCACTTCGAATAAATCGTAAGCTTCATCAAACTCTTTTTCGAATCTAGTGGTGAATTCTTCAAAAGTTTCTTCCTCGGCATGGTCAGAATAGTTTCTTACACCGGTCATTCTGGTCATATTCGTATTCATCATGGCTGGGGCAAGGTTCATGTACCTGAGACCTGCGCTAGCAGCAGGACGGGAAACCATCTTTAAAGTACTTGGCATGAAAATCCCACGCATCATAGTTCTGGACAACATTTTTGTTAATTATTTTAATTGGTGATAGGATAGGTTTTGATAAAGGAGTGCTGATCTCTTAACTGCAAAACTACTCTTCTTTGTTTCTGATCGAGAAGTCCTTTATTATCGTCCTTTTTATAACTTTTAACCATTTTTCAAATTTCAGTTATTTCAATTCTTTACAATTTGATTTGTTAATGGCAAAGTGTCAGTAAATCTAAGCCCAATAGACAGTGGGAATAGATCCAAGGAAGACCGTGGGATGTGGTAATGCAAATGTGCAGTGGGTAGTTGGATATGTAAAATACATAAATACATAAACAAGTAAACTAACAAATATTTTCAATGGTATAAAGTCCAATTAGAAATGGACGTCCTGGCCTGAAGAAAAACTTATCAACATGTAAAAGTTTAATGCTGATACGATGATCCAGACAAGAATAGCCATCACTGAGGTGAATGGGTTGTTACCCATGTCTGTGTAGACCGGGATATCTGCGATTGTTTCTGGAGTATCGCTGTGGCCATCAGTGTCCATGTTATCTAGTTCAAACATTTCGGCGTTGTCTGCTTCTGCTTCTTCTTCTGCTGCTGCTGCTTCTACTTCAAGTACTGTTTGGTATTGATTTTGTTTCAGTGGATTATAATCACCCCGTCTCATTCTGGAGCTGTTAGTAGTGTAACAAATCTCATGTTGGCAATTGTTATGTGCATTGACTTGAACACGCATTACTTTCTTATTACATGTCAAATAAATCAATGGTGCGGAAACAAATGGCAATAACAGAGATAATAACACTTGGGAAGCGTTTAATGCTCCAGAAAGACCACTTCTTCCTGCCACAAGAACCAATATCAGACATGGTGCAATAGCCACGGCTCTGGTAATAGATCTTCTGATGGCTGGAGATACAGACCAATTTAAGAAACCTTCACTGACCATTTGACCACTTAATGTACAAACAATACCGGCACTTTGACCAGAGAATAATAATGCAAGGACAAATATTAGACCGGCACCTTTAGACAACGTAGAAGATAGTAAGTTGTAAATGGAGAACAAATCTGCCTCTTGTGCATCTTGGGTGGTACCATACAATGTAGCACCAGCAACGATCAAAATTGCACAATTGACAAATAAGGCAACAGTAAATAATGAAATCAATAATTCTGCTATGGTGTAATTCAATGTTTCATTAATGGCTTCAAAGGATGGTCTGTAATTATCATGGTTATTTTCCACGTCATTAATATCCGGTATATAATAACCTTTCTTGATGTCATAATCTCTTAATCTCGGTTGAACAACACCAGACCCTAAGAACAAAGAATGTGGCATCACTGTAGCGCCAAGGATACCCAGGGATAAATATAGACCATCTCCTTCAATGACTGCCTTTGTGGGTAAGAATCCTCTGAAGATTTCTTTAGCAGAACCTAAATCTGCGTAACATAATTCGACAGCAAAACAGGCCACGGTTAACACGACCAATAACGATACGAATGCCTCGAATAGACGGATAATTTTTAAGTCTCCACCAGGCTTATAGGCAATTAATACTATCAAAACGTCCACCACTGTTAGTATGACCCCCAGTGCCAATGGAATGCCAAATAAAATATTTAATGAAATGGCAGTCCCAACAACTTCAGCTAAATCCGTAGCAATAATAGAGATTTCAGCGAGGATATATAATGTAATGTTCAACCAAGGTGAGAAATGTCTACGACAATTTTGTGCTAGATCTAACCCCGTAACTGCACCAAGCTTGGCACATAAAGACTGCCAAAAGGCTGCCATAAAATTCGATACTAAGATGGAGAATAATAATTTATACCTATGTGCTGAACCAGCAGCGACTGCTGTAGAATAATTACCTGGATCCATATATGACACAGAAACCATTAACCCTGGTCCAATAAATTTTGAGTATTTCTTCATGATAGAGAGAAGACCAGTGAAGGAGCCCAGGATTGAGGAACTTGAACCTTGAATGTATCTATTCATCTCTTCTCGTATATTATCTATGTCATCGACGTCGGTAGCCTCGGTAGAAACAGGTCGTTGCTGTTCTTGTATGGATGCTGTTTGCGACGTGGCTTTTGTTTTCATTTCAGATGTTGTTATATTTTTCTTTGTAAGATAGTGCTCTTGGTTATCCACACTAGCAGCACCAACATAATCAGTAGACATTCGAACGCGTAGTTGATATGACTCAGGAGTGGCGGTTGGCTTTATATGTTTTATTCTTTCTCTCTCTCTCAGAGGGTGAATAAACCTATAAACATCACTTTAAGAACGTCTGTTTTTTTTTTTTTCTCTAAACAAATAAGCTTGTTACTCATAACAAGTTTTATTATTAGTCTATAATCTATATATTCTATATATTCTATGTAATCTGATCTATCGCAGATGAATCGGATGGAGGACTATCCATCACCAGGAAGATAGTCGATCTTGTTTTCTACAACAATCTATAAATAATGGGTGTGAGGAAAGCACGCCGCCTTAAGCTAAGGACTTGGTGATTTCTTCAACAATTGGTCTAATAATATCCTTCTTGTTTGGAACCATATGACCACCTGGGTGCTCATAGGCTTTGACTTGGTCAACATCACCTAAGGCGTTCTCGTAAATGGCCTTCAAGTACTTGGATCTGACACTTGGAACAGCTTGATCGGCAGCACCGTAGATGAAGATCATCTTAGTGTTCATGTTGGTGGCTGGGGTGAAGGATTCTTGGAACTTCTCAGTGATACGTAATTCGCCATCTGGTTTAGATGGGTCTTGTTCAGTGAAGGAATAACCGGAAATGACAACACTGACTTTGAATTCTGGATGGTCTGGGACCAATTCAGTAATCTTGTTAGTGATGACACTGGATAAAGCAGCACCTTGAGAGAAACCAACAATACCGTCGTATGGACCGTTGGCTTTGATGTGGTCGACCACGGTCTTGATACCTTCAGAGATATCTAATTCGTGGGAGATTTCACTGTGGTAAAACCAAGCACGGTTTAATTGAGCGTCCACAGTAGCTTGCCATTTGTCCTCGTCCATGACGAATGGTAAATCTTTCTTTTCTAATAAGACTGGACCATCAATGTAATCACATTGAACATCGGCCTTCTTCAATAACTTTCTGATACCAGAAGATTTTTCAGAGAAGACTTTACCATTTTGTAAGAAACCATGTAAGAACAATAATTTTGGAACTTGAGCAGCAGTCATTTTATATTAATAGTTGTTTATTAATTTATATTTTTTGGTTGAATGTGATTGTTTGAATTGCAGCAACGTGGGAGAATAGGTAGAAGCACGAATATAATAACACCTTGTCTGAACAAAGGACCTTCGAGGTGTTTATATATCAAGTTTTTGTTTTGTTGCTGAAAATTTTTTTTGTTTTTGGCCCACTTTTGACTCAAAATACGTAATTTGGCCCAGATAAATAAAGAGTCCGAGAAAGGTCTGGCAGTGTTTGCAGTAAGAAGAGACTTTAAGAGATTGACTATTGATGATCAGTGGTTAATGGTTGATTATTGGTTATTAATTATTAGTGATTAATTATTATTACTAAATAGGCATGTGTGATGCAGGATGATATAAATCTATGTAAATCTATATATATCAATTTTATAAATTAAAGGTGAAATGAAGTGAAGAGCAAGCCTAATTGTCCCAGGCATATGGTGATTTGGATCTCAGATATGCACCGTACTTGGTGAAGAGAAATGGAACTGGGATCATGGCCATTGTAACCATAGCTAACAGGAAACTGCCCCAATTGATACCCATCCCTTCGTACATTTGCAACCCAAACAGTGGGAATACACCACCCATTATGCATCTGACAAAGGAGTTGCATGCTAAACCTGATGCAGCATACTTCCTGTAGGCATCCACAGTGTAATTAAAAATACCAATGAACACATACAAGACACCCGCACCAAAAATACCACTGCCGATAATTGGGCCAATCCAATGGACGTTGGAATAACACGTCCATGCAAAGATCATAAGACCAATAGGACTCATAAAGGCACCATAGAACAATGGTTCAAATCTCATTTCTGGGATGGAGACACCATTGTTACGTTTGACTCTTGCATCATACCTTCTTTGAAAGAAAATTGATGTTGGGGTGGCTAGAACCATACCTACAGTAAGACCTAGATATGCCAATGCAGATTTCATAACGTTGAAATGGTATAGTTTGGGGAAGATGTAAGGGAATGCTACAAAGAAAAGATACACAATGGCCAATTCTAACCCAGTGTAAAAGCATAACACGGCCATCATTGGGTCGAGGACTAATAACTTAAATGGTCTTTTCGAGGATAAAACCATAGCGGCAAGGATCGATGTTTCTTTCTTTGTAATTTCCAGTGGAGCATAATAGTTATCGTCACCTGTTTCCCTTCTCAATCTCTTCGCCTTCTTTATCAATAATGTTGGAACATAAGTTTCTGGGATAGTGAAGATGATAAGGACTAAACAGACGCCTGATGCAATTAAAAATGTCACAAATGTCCATTTATAATTTGCATGGTATAATGCCCCAGAGACGATGGGGCCTAAAGAGGGGCCCAACATTGCAGCGGTAGTATAAATGGACATGGGGACAGTGATTGACTGTTTATCAAATATGTCACTGATGGAACCACCAGCAACACTGACAAAACTTGATCCGAAGAACCCACTTAAGAATCTCCCAAACATCACACCCACAATCGATTTGGACCAAGTGGTCAAACATTGCCAGATGATACTGATTGTTAAGGAGAAGATGAATGTAATTCTGCGACCATATAATTCGCTGATTGGCGATAAAAATAATGGACCAATGGCTAATCCAAACACATAAAAGGTGATACCTAAGACACTAACTTCATGGGAAATATGGAAGTGCTTCATGATATTGGGAGAAACAAAGGTCCAGCACGAAGAAATCATCGTGATAACCATAGATGCTACTGTGATTAATAGAGAAATATAGAACTTTCTCACAGTGGTTAAATGGCGTGCAATGTCTTCTGGATCAGCTGGTTCATCCGGTCCTGCAAAATTAACTTCATAAACTACTTTGTTGCGCAACGAAGAGGACAGTTCTTCCCCATCTTCTTCCTCTGTGCGTTGGGCCATGGTGGTTGATGTGGGAGTGCCCTGCATTGGTTCCTTCATGTCAATTGACGAGGAAGACGACGAGGAGATCTGAGCACCGTCAATGCCTATTGTTTGACTCTTAAGACTCTCTTCCATTGCTTTAACGAGACTTTTTGTCTTAATCCTTTGAGAGAAAGGGAAGATCAGATATAGCTTTACTGATGGACACCTGGTTCGTATATCACTCCTGTTCCTGGACCGATCTGCCATGTCGCTATGTGACAAAGAAGCCATGCCAGATCTCTCGAGATCTCGATGAGTTCACTGTCAAAACAATGGGCAAAAAATTTTCAGACACACGGAGATAAGCGCCGTGTTAAAAACGGAGATAAGCCAGAGAGCTTTATATCATGTGATGATTATGCTGATGACTACTGGGATACTTTGAACTGTCCTAGTCATCGCGAGGTGTAGTTTTCGTTCATGTTGGGACCATCTTCCATAGCGTGGAATGTGGGTGATGCCACTGATTTCTTGAGATTTGGCCACGTTGCCCAGATTTTTTTGCTTTGTGTCGACTCATCAAGAGCAACGAAAGTCTTTAAAGGACTGATTGATATTAAACGTGAAAATACAATACAAAAATAATACAGGACACTATATATATTTTACGTAAATCAATGTAATATAAAGCAATAGAAGTGGGGAAATAAATTCAATTGTCCCAGGCATATGGCGATTTGGATCTCAGATATGCACCGTACTTGGTGAAGAGAAATGGGACTGGGATCATGGCCATGGTGACCATGGCTAACAGGAAACTGCCCCAATTGATACCCATCCCTTCGTACATTTGCAGCCCAAACAGTGGGAAAACACCACCCATTATGCATCTGACAAAGGAGTTGCATGCTAAACCTGATGCAGCATACTTCCTGTAGGCATCCACAGTGTAATTAAAAATACCAATGAACACATACAAGACACCAGCTCCGAAGAACGCACTTCCAATAATTGGGCCAATTCAATGGACGTTGGAATAACATGTCCATGCAAAGATCATAAGTCCCATGGGACTCAAAAATGCGCCATAGAACAATGGTTCAAACCTCATCTCTGGAATAGAAACACCATTATTACGTTTGATGTTCTCATTGTATCTCTTTTGAAAGAAAATTGAGGCAGGTGCCCCCAAGATCATTCCTGCAGCAAGACCCAATTATGCTAAGGCAGATTTCATAACGTTGAAATGGTATAATTTGGGGAAGATGTATGGGAATGCTACAAAGAAAAGATAGACGATGGCCAGTTCCAACCCGGTATAAAAACATAATACTGCCATCATTGGGTCAAAGATTAACAGTTTAAATGGTCTCTTGGATGATAAAACCATAGCAGCAAGAAGTGAGGTTTCTTTCTTTGTAATCTCCAATGGAGCATAATACTTATCATCACTAGTTTCCCTTCTCAATCTCTTGGCCTTTTTCAGTAGTAGTGTTGGGACATAAGTTTCTGGGATAGTAAAAATAATAAGAACTAGGCAGACCCCTGAAGCAATCAGGAATGTCACAAATGTCCATTTATAGTTCGCATGGTATAATGCCCCAGAAATAATTGGGCCTAAAGAGGGGCCCAACATTGCAGCGGTAGTATAAAAGGACATGGGCACGGTGATTGACTGTTTATCAAAGATATCACTGATAGTGCCACCAGCAACACTGACGAAACTTGATCCAAAGAACCCACTCAAAAATCTCCCAAACATGACACTCACAATCGACTTGGACCAAGTAGTCAAACATTGCCAGATCATACTCAATGTCAATGAAAAGATAAAAGTAATCCTACGGCCATATAATTCGCTGATTGGAGATAAGAACAAGGGCCCAAAGGCTAATCCAAACACATAAAAGGTGATACCTAAGACACTAACTTCATGAGAAATATGGAAGTGCTTCATGATATTGGGAGAAACAAAGGTCCAGCACGATGAAATCATCGTGGTGATCATGGACACCGTGGTAAGCAGCATGGTAATGTAATACTTTCTCACAGTGGTCAGATGGCGGGCGATGTCTTCTGGATCAGCTGGTTCATCCAGCCCTGCAAAGGTTACTTGGTAGATTTGCTGTTCGCGCGCTGAATTTGATAGCGCATTTTCCTCTTGTTCGGTGCATGGTTCCACTTTAGAGGATGAGGATGAGGAGTCCAATGGTGGTTCCAGTTCAGTGGATGAAGAGCCACTAACCTCGTCTACACCCATTGTATGGCTTTTAAGATTTTGTTGCATTTTTTGTACTATAAATCTTTGTGGTAGTGAGTACAGATTAGTGTTATTTTGATAATTAGCAGATACTATAAAGTGAAAATAACAGAGCGTTGCTTCCAAAGTTTGGGAGTAATTAGGAATTGGGTATGACTTTCAAGTCCAATAGGTTCGTCTGCCCACATATATATATAATAATTATTTCTTTCAAAACAAGATATGAGCTTACTAATAATCCGTGGGGGTTAAAATTAATTATTATATATCTAAGCTGAACCACTAGGAATAGAAAGAAAGTGAGGGCATAGAGTAGCAATGATACGAGCCAATGCCACAAAGATATCCTGCAAGTTATCTGGGTGCAGACAATACCCAACGACGAAGAAGAATGGAAATGCAAATGCAAATAAAAATAAAAACGTTGCCAAAAAAAATTCAACTAGACGGAGATAAGCATTGTTTTGAGCAGCTAGATATGGTTCAATAATCACATTCATAGAGTATGTTTGACATGATTGAAACCAATATTATACACTTTTAACCGTCTGTATGAAGATTCTGGAGACTTGCAAAAAATTTCAGTTGTTTTACTATCACTCTGAGTTCTGAGCTCTGAAACAACTCATATATCCAATTCCGCTGTTCTTCTACTCGATATGTCTTAACCATGAAGCAGAGTTGCCTCTAGGTCGGCACATTCCCCACAGCGTGGTGACTGGGTGTTTGTTAGGATTCTTCTACTGATTATTTGAAATTTGAGATTTGGACACATTTTTTTTTTTATTTTTTTGTTTTGCTTCGACTCATTAAGAACTGTAATTTTTCAATGTCTATTTGTACAAACATCTGACACTTTTGTCATTGGCTAAACAGTACAGAACAGGCAATTGAAACAAACAACCAGCGAACAATTATGTCTTACGAACGTGAAGTGTTACCTGCTAACGTTACCCCATTGCATTATGATTTGCATTTTGAACCAAATTTCAAAGACTTCACCTTCATTGGGTCCACCTCTATTCAATTGAAAGTTAATGACGCTACCATCGACACTATTTCTGTCAACACTTTGGAAATCGAGTATCAATCTGCTAAATTGAACAATGAAATTGACCACACCGACTTATCCATTGATGAAGATAAGCAAGTCGCCACTTTCACTTTCCCACAAGGTAAGATCGCCTCTCTAATCCAAGGTAAAGAAGGTGACGATGCCACTATCACTTTAGATATCACATTCAAAGGTATCTTAAACGACCAAATGGCCGGTTTCTACAGAGCCAAGTATGTCGATCCAATCTCTGGTGAAACCAAATACATGGCCACCACCCAATTCGAAGCCACTGATGCTAGACGTGCTTTCCCATGTTTTGATGAACCAAATTTAAAGGCCACTTATGCTATTACTTTAATCTCCGAGAGTAACTTTACTCATTTATCAAACATGGATGTCAAAGAAGAATCTACCAACGCTGAAGGTAAGAAGGTCACTGTTTTCAATGTCACTCCAAAGATGTCCACTTATTTAGTCGCCTTTATTGTTGCCGAATTGAACTATGTGGAAAACACTGAATCTCGTATCCCAGTGAGAGTCTATGCTACTCCAGGTACTGAATCCAAGGGTCAATATTCTGCTGATTTAGCTGCTAAATGTTTGAAATTCTTCGAATACACTTTCAACATCGATTATCCATTACCTAAAATGGATATGGTTGCCGTGCATGAATTCTCTGCTGGTGCTATGGAAAATTGGGGGTTAGTCACCTATCGTGTTGTTGATGTCTTACTAGATCCAACTGAAGCCTCTTTGGATCGTATTCAAAGAGTTGCTGAAGTTGTTCAACATGAACTGGCCCATCAATGGTTCGGTAACTTGGTTACTATGGACTGGTGGGAATCCCTATGGTTAAATGAAGGTTTTGCCACTTGGATGTCTTGGTATTCCTGTAACAATTCTAACCCAGAATGGAACGTTTGGGAACAATACGTTACTGGCAATTTACAAAGAGCTTTATCCTTGGATTCTTTAAGATCTTCTCATCCAATTGAAGTTCCTGTCAAGACTGCTGCTGAAATCAATCAAATCTTTGATGCCATTTCTTATGCTAAGGGTTCTTCTGTGTTAAGAATGGTTTCCAAATGGATTGGTGAACATTATTTCATTAAAGGTGTTTCCGAATATTTATGTAAATACCAATATGGTAATGCCAAGACTGAAGATTTATGGGAATATTTATCTTTAGTCTCCAGAAAGGATGTTACTAGTGTTATGAATGTTTGGACAAAACAAATTGGTTTCCCAGTGGTTAAAGTGGAAGAAAATGAAGATGGTAAAATTACTTTGACTCAAAATAGATTCTTATCCACTGGTGATGTTAAACCAGAAGAGGACCAAACCATTTTCCCAGTGTTTTTGTCATTAAAGAACAATGAAGGTATTGATTCCTCTTTACTATTCAACAAGAGAACAGAAACCATTGAAATCGAAAAGGGTGACAACGATTTCTTTAAGATTAATGGTGATCAAACCGGTACTTATATTACATTATATTCTGATTCTAGATGGAAGAAATTAGGTCAACAAAACAAATTATTATCTGTAGAAGATCGTACTGGTCTTGTTGCTGATGTCAAATCTTTAGCATCCTCTGGGTACACTTCCACTGTCAATTTCTTAGACTTGATCTCTGGTTGGAAAGAAGACGATTCCTTTGTTGTTTGGGAACAAATCATTAACAGTGTTGCATCTTTAGAAAGCACTTGGATGTTTGAATCCACTGAAGTGAAGGATGCTTTATCTAAATTTGTTCTAGATTTAGTCTCCAAAAAGGTTCATGAATTGAAATGGGATTTCTCTGGTGATGATGAATACACTTTACAAAGATTAAAGGTCACATTATTCGGTGCCGCCTGTTCTGCTAATGACACCGAGGTGGTCAATGCTGCTAAGCAAATGTTCCAAGACCAGATCTCGGGTAAGCAAGCCATCCCAGCTCTAATCAAGCCAATTGTGTTCAGTACTGTTGCCAAACATGGTGGTGTGGAAGAATATGAAATGTTATTGAACATTTACAAGAACCCATCCAACTCTGATGAAAAATTAGCCGCTTTAAGATCTCTTGGTAGATTCAACGATGCTGCTTTGATTGACCGTACCCTTGGCTACTTATTCGACGGCACTGTCTTGAAGCAAGATATTTACACCCCAATGGTAGGTTTAAGAAGCCATCAAGAAGGTGTGGAAGCCTTATGGAAATGGGCTCAAGCCAACTGGGAGGAGATTGTGAGCAGATTACAACCAGGTTCTCCAGTGTTGGGCCACGTCCTAACCGTTGCCACTTCCGGTTACACCTCTACCAAGGCCGTGGAAGAGATCACTGCATTCTTCGCTGACAAGGACACTCGTGGTTACGACCAATCGTTGGCCCAAGCTCTAGACTCCATCAAGGCCAAGGCTCAATGGGTCGAAAGAGATCATGCTGTTGTTTCCGACTACTTGAAGCAGCACAGCTACTTGAACTGATCGCTGATCACTCATCTCTCATCTCTCGTCTCTCGTCTCTCGTCTCTCGTCTCTTCTGTATAATCCATAAATACTAATACTACACATCTAATAATACCACTACTAATAGTGCAGTAACGGCACATTTTCGAGTGCTGAAACCGCCGAAACGCGAAATCTCCCGCCGGCAGCCGGGTGACCCCGCCCGCTGGAAAAAAACAGAGTGAAAAAAAAATATTGCCCTGCTCGAGAGATCCAACGTGGAAGAACATCTGCCTTTATAAAGCAGGTGAAGAGCCACAGGGCCCTGTTCATCACTTGGATTGGTTTACATTGCATTACTGCTCTTGTTCTCGAACTAGAATACTCAGGCAAAACCACAACACAACATGAAGGTCGACTCTGCTTTGGTTGTGACTGGTTTAATTGGGCTGGCATCTGCCCAAAAATTCGTTAAGTTACCGTTCGACAAGTCCATTGGGACCAAGTATGGTCCTTCTTCCAACAATCCTTTACAAAAGAGAGACGATGTCACTGGGGATGGGTACACTAACATTGAGTTGGGGAACCAACAAACATTCTACTCTGTCAAGTTGAATATCGGTACTCCCTCCCAAGAAGTCACTGTCTTGGTCGACACTGGTTCTTCCGATTTATGGATTATGGGGTCGGACAACTCCTTCTGTAGCTCCAATTCAGGGAAGAATGGTGGGAAGCTGTTTAGAAAAGGTGGCCAAAATAAAGCCGTCTATCAGACCATCGAGGTCACTTTGTCCCCCGATGATCTAAACGGCGGTGGTTCCATCGATGGCGATGTCGACCCATTCCAATGGCTATCTGACATCCTACCACAAGTTGGTGGTGGTGGTGCCGCCACTCAAACCATTACCATGGACAACGGTGGTGGTGGTTACGGTGGTATTGCTACTCAAGCCGCTCCTGCAGCTCTGGCCACCATGGATTGTTCTCAATATGGTACTTTCGACAAAACAGACTCATCATCTTTCAAATCCAATGACACCTCCTTTGCCATTTCTTATGGTGACAGCACTTATGCATCAGGTACGTGGGGTACTGATATCTTACATATCGGCTCTGTGGACGTCAGCGATGTATCCATGGCCGTCGCCAACTTCACAAACTCTTCCATTGGTGTCCTTGGGATCGGTCTTCCAGGTTTGGAAACTACGTATTCCGGTGGGGCTACCATTCACGGGGCAAAGAGTTATCAATATAGTAACTTCCCAATGGTTTTGAAGGATAATGGGATCATTGACAGTTCTTCTTACTCTTTATATCTAGATGATCCAGATGCTTCCAAAGGTAGTGTTCTGTTTGGGGCTGTTGACCATTCCAAATATGTTAACGGTCTTTACACTGTCCCATTGATTAACATCTATGAAGAACAAAACATTCTAAAACCAGTCGAGTTCGATGTTACTTTGTTTGGTATGGGGATCATGAAAAAATCAGGGAACATTACCATCGCTGAAACAAGTATCCCAGCACTATTAGACTCTGGTACCACAATCTCTTATTTCCCTCCTGAAATGATGGAAATAATTGCATCACAATTAGATGCTTCCTATAGCTCTTCTCTGGGTTATTATTTGATGGACTGTGTTTCAGATGATTCTACCAAATTAGTCTTCGACTTTGGTGGGTTCCATATCACTGCCCCATTAAAAACTTTCCAATCTCAAGCTACTAGAAGCCAATGTATGCTAATGATGTCCACCCAAGAGGATAGAATTATCCTGGGTGATGTCTTTTTACAAAACGCTTATGTAGTCTATGATCTTGAGAATTTAGAAATCTCAATGGGTCAAGCCAATTTTGATTCTTCATCCGACCCGGAAAATGTTGAATTAATTAAATCAGATGTTCCAAGTGCTGTTCCAGCTAGATTGTATTCATCAACTTGGGACGGGACTAACTTGATCAACACTAATGGTGATATATTTACTGCTGTGGCCACTGCCGCTAGTAATGGCAACTCTACTAATCCAACCGTCACTGGTTCCAGTTCTGATTCTGATTCTGGTTCCAGCTCCGCTACTGCTACCGGCAAGTCTACCAAAAAATCTGGTGCCATGACCACTGCTGATCACTCCACTTCTACTGGCTCTAATGTTAACAAAAAACAAAACGCTGCCAATATATCATACTCTGTTCATTCCATTATCACTTACGTGATGGTTTTATTTGCTACTTGGTTCTTTTAAACACAACCACAAATTAAACCAACTCATTGAACATCCTTATCATTAATATCAATATTATAAAATTTAAATTAAAAAAAAAAAAGAATCATGATGACCACTCATATACTACTAGATATATATATATATATATATATATATATATATATATCTTCACTTATGCCCTTATATAGTTACTCGCATCCGATAGATTTTGTATTGATACATTAATAAATATTCATTCGCTAACATTTTTTGTTATTATGTGTTTTTTACTTCAAATTTACTTTAAAGGATTTGAAAAGTACTTTAAGTATTTAACTTTTAGAACCATAAGCTGAATAAATTACAGATTTTTAGCTAGACACCAAAATAACCACTAAACCCATCGCTTACTCACCCCGAAAGTTATGTTAAGGTTTAGAAGACTATATTCACAGGGATCACTCTCAAGGTTGATCCAAAAATACCCTATTGGGGCCACAGTTAATGGTTACAAGATTCAAAGGGTGTTGCCATTACCTGAATTCAAACTAGCATGTGTAGACTTATCCCATGAACAAACTGGTGCACAACATCTACATATTGATAGCTCAGCAAGAAAGGATGATGACAATAATGTATTTTCTGTTTCGTTTCGTACTCAACCACCAAATGATAAGGGTGTCCCACATATTTTGGAACATACCACATTATGTGGATCTGAAAAATATCCGGTCCATGATCCCTTCTTCAAGATGCTGAATAGATCTATGGCTAATTTTATGAATGCAATGACTGGATCTGATTATACGTTTTATCCATTTGCCACTACAAATGAAAAGGATTATAATAATTTAATGAAGATTTATTTAGACGCTACTTTTAATCCATTGTTAGCTAATGACGATTTCATTCAAGAAGGGTGGAGATTAGAAAATAAAGATATTAACGATATTAAGAGTCCCTTGATCTTCAAAGGTGTTGTTTATAATGAAATGAAGGGACAAGTGTCTAATAGCGATTACTATTTCTATAATCAGTTCCAAAAGGCTGTTTACCCATCATTGAATAATTCTGGTGGTGATCCAAAATGCATTACTGACTTAACTCATGATGAGTTAATGGAATTCCATGATTCAAATTACCACCCATCCAACTCTAAGACCTTTTCTTATGGTAATTTCCCATTGATTAACACTTTGAAGACTTTGAATGATGAATTCATTAAATATGGTAAAAGAAATATTACTTTGAAAAAGTTGTTTCCAACTCAGTTAAATAGCGGGGAGCCTAAGCATATTAAGGTGGATGGGTACTTTGATCCTATGTTCCCCAAGGAAAAGCAATATAAATCTTCTTTGACCTGGAATTGTGGTTCTACCAGAGATATTTATGACAGTTTATTGTTGAAAATCCTATCATCCATCTTATTAGATGGTCAATCCTCGATTTTTTATCAACAATTAATTGAGACCGGTTTGGGTACTGATTTCAGTATTAATACAGGTATCGAATCTCAAACTGAAGCGAACTTATTTTCAATTGGGTTACAGGGTATGAATAGCCAAGATGTTGATAGACTCCCTTCTATAATGACCAATATCTTTAAAGAATTCATCTCTAAACCCATTGATTCTACTAGGATTGATGCTATTCTACATCAAATTGAATTGAGCAAAAAGGATCATAAATCAAATTTTGGTATGCAATTGTTGTATTCCGTTCAACCAGGCTGGGCTATTGATATTGACCCATTTAAGATTTTGAATTTTGATGAGCTGATTAACAAATTCAAAACAGATTACAAATCACAAGGTAATGAGTTGTTTTACAATCTAATCAAGAAGACATTCTTAAAGGACGATAAACTGGATGGGTATTTACAATTCACTATGACTGGTAAAGAAAATCTGGCTGAATTATTAGAGGCTGAGGAATCTACGAGATTGGCTTCAAAAATTGAGGAATTGAATGATGCTGACAAGAAAGTGATATTTGAAAGAGGTCTAAATCTTAAGAAGAAACAAGAAAGTCAAGAAAATGTCTCTGTTTTACCAGGTTTGAATGTTTTAGAAGATGTTCCTACCAAAACTAAAATGTATCCAATCTCACAAGATGAAAATAAGCTGGTTAGGATTACTGATACCAATGGGATCACATATCTGAGAGGTAAACTTCAAATCAATGACGTTATTCCAAAAGATTTATACAAATTCCTACCTCTATTCTCTGATTCTTTAACTCAATTGGGTACCGCAAGCCAGAAATATAGTGAAATTGAAGAGGAAATTAAACTGTACACAGGTGGTATTTCTACCCATGTTAATGGATATCATAACGTAAAGGCAAACAATGATATTGATTTGAATCTTGAAGTATCAGGATGGGCTTTAAATTCAAGAACTGATAGGGTTATTGATATGTGGAAAAAACTTATTACCCAAACAGATTTTGTCAAGAACAAAGACCAACTAAAAATTTTAATCAATATGATTTCCTCCTCCTCAATCTCTTCTGTTTCTGAATCTGGTCATCTATTTGCTATGAGACATGCTAATGCACATTACAGTAAATTAAAATCTATGAATGAAACTATGAGTGGTATTGAACAACTAAGTTTCATCATGAAACTCAGTAAGATCATAGAAACTGGTGATGACGGTGCTTTTGATGAAGAAGTATTGAAACCACTTTTGAAATTACAAGAGATAATTTTAAACTTGCCACAAGAGAGATTGAAGTTTTTCATGATTACAGACTCTCTTGAACAATCTGAACATGTCTCAAAATACTTGAACAACTTCCAATCACTATGGCCAAAGGAGTCTGTATGTGAAACTAATCAACTAAAAACAAACAGCTACCCGCTACTGGAATCATTAAAAAGTAATAGAACAATACTGAAATTCCCATTCCAAACCAACTACGCTGCCAGGAGTCAATCCTCTGGTATCAGGGACTACCTTGACAAAGATAATGCATCATTAGCCTTATTAAGCCAGATTTTATCGTTCAAATTCTTACATCACGAAGTTAGAGAAAGATTTGGTGCTTATGGTGTTGGAATGACGTATGATTCGTTTGATGGTAACATTACATACTATAGTTATCGTGACCCTCAACCAACCAATTCTTTAAGAGTTTTTGATGAATTGAGCGAAACTATCAAAATCAAAGAAATCACAGAGCAAGATATCAATGATGGGAAGCTAAAAATATTCCAAAGTATAGATGCTCCCATGAATAAACAAAATGAATCTATTTGGAACTTTAACTATAGCATTACAGATCAAATGAGACAGGAAAGGAGAAACCAATTGTTGAACGTAACAATGGATGACCTACATGGTGTTTGGAATAAATACTTGCCATCAAAGGGTAATTTTCAAGAAACCATTGTTGGTGATATACCAGTAGAGAAGGATGGGAATGTCATTGATATAATGAACTAAGAAACATAACTTTAATAATCATAATAATATACCTGTACATATTTTACATATATAATAATATATTCTCATCATAGAATTGACTTTCAATTAATCTTTTAAACCTAGCATATTTCAGATACGTTGGAGAAAATTCTCTAACGAAATTAGGTTTGTATGTTTCAATTTCAGAAGTTTCAAAAAGATCTTGTAAAGTCTTGTATCATTATGCAAAGAAAACGAACTGAAACAAAAAGTAAAACAAATGGGAATGTATATTAAGAACTATACTAGTTATACGTTTATTGAAAGATTATCATAATATAAATAAGGGATATAAAAAATTAAGTATCATGATCAAGAAGGATTAAAAATCTTGGTCTAAGCAATCACCAAAAGGGCAACAGCCAATAGAGATGTCAAGGACCATTTCTTGTTAAGGGTAGCAGCACCTTCGTAAGTAGAAACTGAAGGTGTAATGGCGTGGGTTGGTGAAGAATATGGTTTAACAGTGGTAACAGCAGCAGGCATACCGTTCTTGTCAGCAGCATCATTATCATTGTTTGAAGAGCCTTCATTGCCGGAGCCTGACATATTGCCATTGTTACCGTTGTTAGAAGAGCCTTCGCTACCTGGGGCAGAGACGTTGCCGTTGTTAGAAGACCCTTCACCACTTGGAGCAGATTCACTACCACTGTTGCTATTGTTAGAAGAACCATCGTTGTTGGAACCGGATGCATTATTGTTATTACCAATGTTGGCAGAGCCTTCATTGTCGGAGCCTGACACATTGCCATTGTTACCGTTGTTAGAAGAGCCTTCGTTACCTGAATCTGAGGCATTGCTACCATTGCCATGGTTAGACGAGCCTTTACTATCATCGTTGCCATTGTTAGAAGAACCATCTTTACCATTGTTAGAAGAATCACCCTTACCATTGTTAGAAGAATCACCCTTACCATTGTTAGAAGAATCACCCTTACCATTGTTAGAAGATCCATCATTACCATTGTTAGAAGATCCATCATTACCTGATCCTGAGGTATTACTATCATTGTCAGCTGGAGCAGTAGGTTTGTTACTTGGGACAGTGTGTGTAGTATCAGGAGAGGTAGTTGGATGAGTAGCTGGAGAAGAAGGTTTGTTATTTGAGGCAGTTTGTGTATTATCAGGAGAAGCAGCAGAATTTGTGGCTGGTACACTTGTTAAAGCTGTTTTTTGAGATGAAGCTTCGTTTGATGTCAAGGAAGAAGATAGTTGTTGAGATGTAGAATTACCATAATACATTCTGGAACTGCTAGAAATAGTTGACTCCACATTACTGGTCATAGCTTCAGTAGAGGAAGTTTTGACGGCATCGGTAGTTGCAGGAGTAGTGTTAATCTTGGTACTGGAAGTGATGTCTGTAAGAGGAACACTGGTTTGAGATGTGGCAGAGCTTGGTGGAGGAGTTGCAATAACAACGATGTATTCTGGAATACGTTCACCGTCTGGTCCAATGATGTAAGTAGAAATAGTGTATGTGGTTGCCTGGGTGACGTGATCGGTGATGTATGAGGTGTGGGTTGCTGGTGGAGGGGTTTCAATGACAACGATGGTGTCTGGAGTAGTGTTACCGTCGGTACCAGTGGTAAAAGTAGTAATAGTGGAGATGGTAGTAGCTTTAGTAACGGAGCCAGTAGTGTATGAAGTTCTTGGTACAGGAACAGGTACTTCGACCACATAAACAACAGTGACTTCACCATTGTCATCGTTGGTCCATGATGTTAACCCACTGGATACAGTTGTAAGGGCAGTTACAGCTGAAGTGGTATATGTAACAGTAGTGGTAGCAACGGTTTTAAGGTTTGTGGTGAATTCGTGAGTGTAGGTTAAAGCGTTACAGTTTGAAGCTTCTTCTGATTGCTCAAATCCATAGATATTATTACCGACGGTAAGATCTACAGAACCATCTGGTCTATTTATTTCCAATTCAAATGCACCTGTACCTTCATTGTTGACATAAACCAATTTAAAAGGATAATGAGTTTCTTTTTCCAAATAGAATTCCTTTGGTACATTAGATTGATTAAATGCACTAGTATAAATTGGGTTATTAGCAATCATGCCACCTGGTTGGCCACAGCAATCGAATGCAAAGCCAGACCCCATGAACAAAGCAGCAGCACCATCATGTTTCAAGTTGGCATTATGAACACCAGATTGAGTTGCAAAATAGTAACCAGTAATTTCGACTACGAAATGATCCGCTGGAACACCAGTGAACCCAAATGGTGGGTTTTCTAGGTTTAAACCTGAGGACCATCTAATTTCTTGGACAGCTGCAAGGTCGTTAACTTTCCCAACATATTTGTTATGTAAGTAACCACTAGACAAAAAATCGTTATCGTTATAACTAACAGTGTCGGATGGATCATATTCATAGAATTTAACTGTAGCACCATAGGAACCTGTAGATTCATCGACAGTACATCCGACTGGTGAGAACCCTGCGTTTGCACTGTTGAATAGTGCAAGGGAAAGGGTTAATAAAGAGACTGCACTCTTGAATTGTCCTATCATTGTTTTATATATATATTTTGCAATGTATATGTGATATTCTTGATGGTATATTTACCTTTTAGATATGAAAGATTATGCCTCCCAGATACCATTTGAATTGAAGCATCTTTGGGTCCTTTTTATATCCTTCCAAATGGAAGGATGGATAATGATCAGCTAAAAGAAAAAGAAAAATATGTGAGGGTATTTTAACGGCAATGAAGCAACAATACACTGGATAGTAATAGTCACTGTATTGGAGGGGTTATGAGGAAGAATGTCCTCAAATATATTTGGTAATAATTAGCTAATGAATGGTGAATCCAACTTTGTTTACCTTCATATCACCTACCATTCCTTTTTCGGTGTGCACAGTAAATAATAAACAATTAAAATAACAATGCTTGATTACAGTATTACTGAGCGCATACTCTTAACGAAACAAAAGGTAGATTATCGCTGTACTAAGACTCCTTTGTTTACCCATGAACATATCGGTCTTTGAAGCTGCTGCAAACGGCAAAGGGATTATCTTTGGGTGATTCTTTCTGATCTAATTCCCTGGAGCAAAAGATGAAACCATTTACATTCAAGAATTTCCTTACTCGAGTATTTCTGATTGTTCGCAGAATTATTAACAGGATTAGTAACAAGATAGTGCAGTTACCCAAAAGGGTGAGAGTAATAGTAGGAAAATCCTCATTACAAAAGGCGGCCACATTTCTTCTTAATCATGCGGCATATGCCCTTTTTGTGTAGTTCGGGAGAGGAACTCCCGGAAATCCCAATTGTCGTTGCGATCCCAGGCGGATCTTATCGAGATCACATTTTGATCTGGTTGAGCGCTGTAAGATCTGCACCCCGCTATCAGCGCTCCAGCGGTTGAGCGTATTACAGAGCCAGAACTCCACTGATGCTGCAGGAATTTACAGACAATGCCTGGGTGTACGGGTCGGACGCAACAAATGGCGCCATTTTAGTTATGGCGGACGCAATCCCACGCTTTTCGGGAAAATCCTCGAAAATCCTCGCAAATCATCTTACTTTTTGAGATTTTTTCACTGTGGAAACAATGCGAACCAGCAAAACATCACCAAAAGGATTATCGCCCAATCAGAGGAGGTAATAAAACAACGCCAGGGTTACATCACTGCCAGTAATGCAATCATGAGTTATAAAACAAAAATATGCCGCCAGATGCAGGCGTGTGGCTTGAGAGGGGGAGGGAGCAAACTGCACTCAAGTGAGCAAGTCACGACATCTTAAATGCGATACACATTTTTACTTGTTCCAATGTCCGTTTGGGGAAATTATCTACCTCAAGTCTAGAACTTTTGAGAAGTACCACATTCATAAATTATTCAGTCATAATTCTGAAATATGAAAGTTACCCTCCCACTAGCGGCACATCATTATCAACGATAATACAACTGGTTCACATGGTTTTGGTTATGCAACTTCAATTTGTGTTAAAAATCAAAAAATATGAAATCATTGGTTTCGTGGTCTAGTTGGTTATGGCATCTGCTTAACACGCAGAACGTCCCCAGTTCGATCCTGGGCGAAATCAAGTTTCTTTTTTATTTTTTTAATATTTTTAAAGCCGTATTAAAATTCTTATTTGTGACACAACCTACTATTATGGTTGAGTCTTATATATTTGTAGTCACTATTCAATTATCTAATACTTCTAACCCATTTATTTTTCTTTGTCTCAATTCATTATATTGTATGATAATTTATGTCACCTTAACTTTGGATGTAATATCTCTTTAATCTTAGAATTTTATATTAGGCTTGCTATTCTTTGCAATCTTCTTACGCCTTATTTGGTGTATTTATTACTTTACCATTTTGAATATATATACATGCCTATGACTTTCTAATTTAAATAATGCAAATGGCCCTGAATAATTCGCAACACATCTCATTACACAAAATATTAGTCAGACTATTTAAGCACCAGAGTTGTTAGCTTCTTAATAATTATAATAACACATTAATATCTTTTTTTCATAGTTTGGATCACTATCAAAACAATTGTTCAGATTTATGTTTGTCGAAAAATACTATTACTCTTACATAAAACTACGCTCATGATATATTGGTTTGGAAATTAATTGTTAGATAGATTTTATTCCTTGTACCCCAATATTATTGCCAAAACCTCGTAGTGTATCAAGTTAACTGTCTTTGCCCGATTGATTTTTGTTAGCCTAGCTTTGAGACTACATTGGATGTATAAAGCAATGATGTATTTCGATAAATCAACTAATCATCCAACTAAAATAAATAATAGAACATACATAATTCCATATGTGCAGAAAAAAATATAGCATTGATCTATAATAGGAATCCTGTTAAGCAAAGGTAATATATCCCCCCTCCCCCCCATTCTGGAAATAAGGATTTATTATTACTATAATTAATATTTAAGGTCCTGTTCTGAGAAAAGATTTAAAGGAACATTTTTATTTTTTATCTTTAATCATTAAAGTACCTCAGAAAATTTTATTTTATTGAATAAGAATGTCTACTTTTCTAAGTTGTGGATTTAGGTGATTCGTTGTGTATTTAAACATTAAGCCTTGTATATGAAATGACTGTAAAGACTCATTCCAACAAGTAAAAAATATTTCTCATATTAATGCACTTGATAATGGTGTTAGAGCCCAGTAATAAACCCACACCAAGCATTCAGCATTTTAGACACCAGAATTTCCATACTTGCTGAGGGGCTTAACGAAAAGACACAAAACAAATGGGTTACGGAAATCATGTCATCTGGATATTTTTCCCCAAAACATGCAAACTATTAGTATTTTCCTAACTTAGATGGGCCAACCTAATTACCTTTCTTTAAAATAAGGTCTGTATAAGAATACACTGAAGAAACCATCGAAAATATCAAATTATTACTAGATCCAGCAGGGTCACACCCATACTTTATTAAATACCGCAAATTTTCATTTGACAGAAAATAGTTGGTTTCGTGGTCTAGTTGGTTATGGCATCTGCTTAACACGCAGAACGTCCCCAGTTCGATCCTGGGCGAAATCAATTTTTTTTTTGCTTTATTTTTAACCTCAATTTATCTTTGATTTAGTGTATGTGTAGCATATACCCATTTATAACCTTGTACATTAATTATTTATTGGTTTCTTTAGTATGATAAGTGTACATATTGTAATGTATTTTTATTTGTTTTATTATACAATATTTAACCAACAGTAGAAATTCAGTTTTTCAATAACAACTCTAAGTGACTGAAGAAAGGCGTGTGTTTTACATCGTAAGAAACAGCACATTGATAGTTGGCATAGTAATTTATTTTCAGTACTTTTAAAGCAGTAGCATGGTATAGCTCATCAATATATCCTTGGTTGAAGTTGTCGTTGAACAAAAGAAAAAAAAGTTGGGAAATTACAGTTCCTGTAATCTACAACCTAGTAAGCCTCTACCATCCCACTTTCTTGTTGGGGTTAATTCCAGATCAATAATTCCTTCATCTTTTCTAAGAATCCTTAAGTTAAGTTTTTGATTTTCGTTTTTGATAACTTCATTTTGTAATGATCTTAATTTCATATGATTTCCAGCATGAATATTACCTAAGCTGATTAGTTTGTCTTCATTTTGAACCCCTGCGATGGAGATTGGTCCATTGATATCGATTTCATTGATTAGAGCAAACGGAATTTCATATTTGATTGCGGTTGAAGTATCTAAGGTGGTAACATTCGACTGTGAATGAGTAAGGCTATCAAAATGATTTGATAGTAGTGTGTAGGAATATTCAATAACATTATTCAAATCATTCCTCAACATATTGATATTTCTCCTCACCAATCGTATTTGTAGGACATCAATATCACCACGAGGATACCCATCTTCGGTGACTAAACTAGTATTCATATCCACATTTTGAGATTCTAAATAGTCTGTATATTTAGTAAGCTCCTCTTCAATTCTTTGTTTCAACTCGGTTACTTCCTTTAAATCTAATTCTTTCAATTTCGCTACCTGATTTATAATGGATGGCTTTATTTCTAAGTTCGTTAGAAGTTTATTAACTTCACCAATATCGTGTGTTGGATTTTGTTTTGATTCTTGAGCAGTCATTATGTATGTACTCGGTTATAAATATATTCCAATATGCCAAAACTGTAAAAGATCTTGACCATATACTCTTGAAACTGGCTTGTTACAAGTGGAACTGATTACCTTATCAAATGTGTAAATTTCAATTAAAAAATGGTACTTCCAACTTTTTTGTAGAACTGAAATCATCGAGAAAGTATGAAAGGGACAGTACTGATTGCTGATCTTAACAGCAACATAGGAAGACACACAAGTGGTGTTGTTTGTTTATAGTAACAGGCAGAGTAAATAATAGGATCTAAACTGTAATCCATTGAAAGAAAGGTCTGTTAAGGCTTCTCCAGAACTATACTTTTTTTTTACCAATTAGGAGTCTCTAAGGAACAAAGAGACTGCCAGTTGAAAGATTAGATAAAGATGGCTCATGATGAGTCTGTAAATGAAGTGGCCAGTACACCTCCATCCAGAAACCATGTAAATAATGCATATAACAAGACAGAGGAGCCAGAGAAGAGACCATACCATGAGCAAGCTGAATTTCTGTTTCCTGATAACATGGCTCCCTTATCTTCAATCAATGTGGTGGAAGCCCAACGGGATGATGCTGGTATGGGCTATATATCCGAATACGAAAGACCTCTGAACTATAGTGCCTCTAAATTGCATTCAGAGAAGAATCATTTGGAGTCTAGCATAGTTGCAACAAATCAGATGACTAAGGATTCAATAATACCTGAGAATACGTCTAATCTTGAAAGCATATCAGCACAACCTAGATCCACTACACATAGTTTATTGACTGAAACTAAAAGGATAGCAATTTCTGGTGCCCTCGCAGGGTTTCTTTCTGGGATTGTAGTCTGTCCCCTGGATGTTACAAAGACAAGATTGCAAGCTCAAGGTTTGCATGGTGCTGAGAATAAATATTATAAAGGTATCCTTGGTACAATGAATACAATTCTAAAAGATGAAGGGGTACGGGGTTTATACAAAGGGTTAGTACCCATATTGTTGGGTTACTTCCCAACTTGGACCATCTATTTCTCTGTATATGAATTCTCCAAGAGACACTATCCTCAATGGTTTCCGCATTCGGATTTTATTTCCCATTCGTGTTCTGCAATAACTGCAGGTATAGCATCAACAACAATGACTAATCCAATATGGGTTGTGAAGACTAGGTTAATGTTACAATCAAATCGAGAACCTCATTCCACGCAGTATAAAGGTACAATCGATGCCTTTAGAAGTATTTGGAATCAAGAGGGAATAAGAACATTCTATACTGGGTTAGTCCCATCATTATTGGGTCTAGCCCATGTGGCTATTCATTTCCCAGTTTATGAGAAACTAAAAGTAAGGTTTAATTGTTACTCATTGAAAGACAATGATCCCACGCATAGTTATGAGCTCCGTTTACCCAATTTAATCATGGCTTCATCTATCTCAAAGATGATTGCATCGAGTTTAACATATCCACATGAAATTTTAAGAACTAGAATGCAATTACGTCCAAGTACCAAGTCAATAAATCTTCCCATCGAGGTTCAAAAGAAAATCGTTCCTCTGATAAAAGCTACATACAAAAATGAAGGCATGAGAGGATTTTATTCTGGTTTTACAGCTAACTTGCTGAGAACTGTGCCCGCATCCGCAATCACATTAGTGTCATTTGAATACGTCAGGAATAAATTATCCGTATTCAATATTTGATTTCTCTTCGAACCTCTCCTTGAAACAACATTGTTTAAATATTACATTAAAAATACACTCATATATATAGTATTAATATTCATAGACTCAGAATCCAAAACATAATTGACTAATATTCCATATATTCCTTCTCTCTGTATAATATATTATCCACGTCTATTTTCCTTAGTAATTTAGGATTTCTTAAATGATAAAAAATGTTTTGCACCTTCGAGTAGAGGCGTTCGAAGGATTTATAACACTTTAGCTTCAAGCTAGAAGAACAGTCTTCTATCCGTCGGTGCTGGTGTTATCACAGATAGTATTGAGGAATATGAGATCTTTACTTTTAACTTTAGTAGGATGTGTATCCATATTTCAAACAGTTTTGGTCACTGCAAAGGCAGATGAAAAATATCCTGATTTCCCAGAGCCATTAACTAAAGCTAATTTTAAAGAAACGTTAGAAGAAGGGTTACATATTGTGGAATTCTATAGTCCATACTGCAGTCACTGTAAACATCTTGAACCTATTTGGAAGGAAACTTGGAAGAGATTTCAAGATGAAGGTAAGACTTTAAACGTTGCGTTTAATCAAGTTAATTGTATCGAAAGTGGTGATATTTGTCAAGAAGAAAACATTGATGCGTACCCAATTATTAGACTATATAACAAAGATGGTTTCATTAAGAAATATCCAGCTAACGGAGATAGAAGTGTTGAAAGTCTCTTAAAGTTTGCCAGAAATGAGGCTAAAAATCCAAACAATTATGACGATGTCAGTTTAGAGTCGAAGAGTGAATTACTTGAAGATATTGATTTTGTTGATATGATTGCAGGTAAATCTAAAGAGCCATATTTAGTATCATTCTGGCCAACTGACGATATGGCCAATGTTGATTCAACAGGTGTAGAAATTTATGATTGTGAAGACTGTAGTTCTTTTAGAAGAACCTGGAAACAACTATCTAACAGATTAGTACATGCTGGTATCAAAACTGGGCATATAAATTGCGTTAAATATGCTATGCTTTGTAAGCAATTAGGTTTCAAGAAGTTAACTAAAACGACTACATTCGATGATAACAGACACCCTGCCGTTGCAATGGTACTTCCAAACAAGACAACAAATAATCTTTTCAAATATAAAGGGGGTTTTAGTACAGAACCATCAACTTACGAGGACTTTGCCCTCAGTCTTTATTCTAACAGTAAGCTCCCCGAAGTCACCAGTGGTGAATTAAAAAATCTAATGAAACATTCTTTTGATTTTGACAAGAACAGCCTTGTCCCCATTGATAAGCAAAAAACTCATATTGTATTTGCATACGATCCAAAGACCGTGGTTCCAGAAGATTATGATATTTTCGAATATCTTTTGGAACCATTATCTAAATTACCAAATGTTCGTTTATATCAATCAAATGATGATATTTTAGATGTGGTTAAAACTGGCTATAGTGATTTTAATACCAGAATCAACTATAATATGACTGAAAAGGAAAAATTTGTGAAAGAAGAATACGTCACTATGAGTACTTTAACTCAGTTACCAACATTCATTTTGTTTAAAGACGGTGATTTGATTCCTAAAGTGTTTCATGGTTATTCTACTACTGAAATGAGAAATCAGGAACTAATTATGAGCTGGATAAAAGAAAACTCTTTGCCTCATATCTCCAAAGTCGATTCTTCTAACGTTGAACGTTTAATAAATTTCAAGCCTGATTTATACAACACATTAACTATATTATGTGTTGGTGAAGATGATCCAAATGAAAAGGAAAAGAAGAAGCTGAGAGAAAGGGAAAGAATTCTAGAAAATTTTATCACAGCTCACTATGACTACGATAATGTTAGAATGAACTATATGTTCGAAAAGATTTTAAAGAGAAGAGACAAAAAGGATGCTATTATCCAATCTTTGAAAGACAAAAATGCTAATGCCAGAAAGATTGTTGATGCCATGAGATATGAAATTTTCCATGAAGATAACCTACAAAATATATTAGGTTTCATGGACTTAAAGGATGTTCAAGAAGTGTTGGAGCAAATATCAAATAAACCATTAGAAAGAGATTTGGAATATGGTGATGTCTTGGTTATTGATAAGAATAATAGAAGACTTTATGTGACCAGGATTAGTGGTAATAAGACAGATCCAGATTCTATATATGCATTGAAAGAAACTATATTATCCATTAATATTCCAGATCAGTCAGCATTTACTGTGAAGTCTGATTACTTACCATTAAAGGTTGGTAAAAAGACTAAATCAAATCATTCATGGAAAAAGATTATCTATCTTATTATCATGATTATATGTGTTTACATTGCAACCCCACGTGTTATCAGTATCATAAAAACTATTAAGACGAATAGATCTTATAAAAACAAACGAAACACAGTTGGTTTATTGGGTAACGTAGAAAAGAAAGCCTAGTCGAGCTCAAATGTTTGATTGTGCTTATTTTTATATAGGTTAAAGATAAGTATAAACTATGTGTATAAAAGATATAACTACTCGAAATTATAATACTACAGAATTCTATAATCAAATTAAGAATAAAATATGCGAGGAATTGGAGATGTTTCATTCCAGCTTCCGTATTAAGCCAGATAATGGAAGTTGTTGGATTGATTTCTACGATATCCAAACCCAGAAGAAAAGAACGCCAACTAAAAAGAATATTAATAACCATGTTTTAATGCTAACACCTGATCTACTAGCCATATCCATCATGTTATGGAAAGTATATTTTAGTTTCACAGTAGTATTTTGGAATGTATCGTTTAAATTATTGACTGTGTCGTTGCTACCTCTAATCTCATCACCCATTTTCAAAGAAAGATGTTTCAAAGCCTTCAATTTACTGCCCATAACACTTATTTGTTCTGAACTTTGGGACTCTAATTGAGCTAAACTGGATTGGGAATAATCGAACTTCTTGTTGCTGCCAATATTATCGCCATAAGCAGACACTGGGGTTTCTTCACGAGCAGTGGTGTCGTCATATGATCCAAAAAGCTGGGTCCTACTTTGATCTCTTTGATTTAACGAACCTGATGTATATCTGTGTACATAAGTTTCTTATGTTATCTCTAAATGGCTCTATTCCATTCATCAAGAACATCTCATTCGTTAGTATAACTTTTTTATATTTTAATCTTTAATAAACACCAACAATATAAACATACCTTGAACTCATTGTTGTGTTTGTCAATAAGCAGTCTTGTCACAATGATACGATTAGTGGTGGATGGCACTTATAAATGCTCTTCTTTAATGGATGTTTCACGTTAAAGATTGCAACAATGGTAACCCTACATCTCTAAGAAATTCAATGTTTAAAAATATGTCAATAAACTGAAAAAAACAGTCAAGAACAGATGAGCCATCGTTAAAGGATTGGGGGTTTGAAGTGATGGTAAATACTAGTATAGAAAGGATATAGGTAGCGGATAAGATAACCAGAAATGACTGCAGAAAGTGGATTAGATGGTCAACTTGATGCGAAGGATTTTGCCGAGGTTTTGAAGATGTTGCAAGAAGGTGAAAATACTGCTTCAAGTTTAGAGAAGAGACTAGACGGAATAGAAAAAGGATTAGATGATCTATTGGCCCAAATCGATGCTAAGAATGGGTTGACTGAAGTGTCTGATGGTGTTGCCAAGACTCAAATATCTGAAACTGAAGAACAAGAGAAGTAGTAAAAAAGACGTGGCAAATGGGCTCTGTCCTCTAGATGTTCGAATATTAATTAATCAAATTTATAAACCTCTGATTTTGTTTAGTCAGGTATATAAGATGGCAAGGGGGGACAACAGATTATGTACTTAGAAAAAATGTTTAATATCTATCTCTCAATGAATAGTGGTTCTTGATCGTCCGAAACAAATGGGTTTACATCTCTTTTGGGGTTGATCATGACTTTTTCGGGGTCAGCATCTAAGACAATCTTTACAGATTTACCAGCAGTAACCCACCATTTCTTCAAATCAGAACTTGGTGGAGGTAGCTTTGTCGTTTTCTTTTCTTTATTTAAGCTCGTTAATGATTCTTGGTTAGATTTATTAGAGTATAATCGAGACTCTAAGATGTTTACCGCTTTGCTACTCAAGTATTCCACTTTTTCATCGTCATCTAATGTGGACAATTTGAGTTTCAACCTCTCATAAATCTTATTTGATAAATCAGCTCTCTTTTGTTCATCAATAACAGTAATATGAGCCTGAAAAGTAGCATAAACTGGTCTATGATCAGAAAAGATAATATCTTCAGCAGACCCATAACTTATTTGTCTCAATACTTCACCTCTTCCAAGAATTCTATCAGTCCAAGCTGGGATTCTATTCTTTTCACTTGTATCATATGATTTTGTACCTGGATCAAATTTGTATGTTGGAGCAAAATTTATAGGCATTTCATGGAAATATGGGAAAGATTCACCAGCGATCATTTGTTGATTTAATTGATCTCTTTGGAATAATGTGGCAAATTCCTTTTGTAAAATTAGTTGTCTTACATCTTCATTTGACATTAATATTCTATAATTGAAATCACCCATCCATATGACTGCATCGTGATCTTTTATTCTTGCACCTCGAGGGAAACGAATATTCTTGAAAATGGTCTTGTAATCATTATGACGTTGACTTACATTATCCAACCCAGCAGCTAAATGTGATACCACAATACAGAATGTTGTTGCGGAATATTTAAAACTCATTGCCACAGCACCTTTGTTTGATGTCATACCACCAAACCCTGTCTTTTTCACATCACCTTCAATATTCTTAATTTCTGGATATTCATTTTCTTCAACAAAGAACATTAATAAGACCCCACCTAACTGATTGCTCCATCTCTTGGTATACTTAGCCCCATGATCATTTTTATTCAGTTCTTTCAATATTTTTCTTTCCCAATATGATTTAACAAATGGATCCACTAACAACATATGCCCTGGTGTTAATTCAATAACTTCTTCTAACCCAACTATATAGATGCACGCCATTTCATCACCTTCCGGTATTAACCATTGTCTCAAGTCCAAACTTGCAGGTAACTTACCACTCACATTAAAGGTACCACAAAAGATGTTTGCATCTCTTTCATGTGTGAATTTTTTTCTTAGTTGTCTTAAATAGTGTGAAATGTAAAAATGTAATGGATCGTATAATTTCACTGTTGAATTTAATAGTTTTGAATAAATTTTCTTATATTTGGTAGTATTTTTAGTATTCTTTAAATGCAATTTTTCTAATTGAAGGTAATCCTCATGCCATAATTGATCATGATAATCTAAGAACATGGAGGTTAAACAGAAATTATCGATTTCCTTTGCGGTTAATTCGATGATTTCTTTACTTATAATCATGGCCAATTTAATCGTCTTCTCGATAGAATCAAAAGCACTAATTCTTAGAACACCAGTTTGTTTACCAAAATAAATACCTTTTTCTCTATCATATGTAAATGAACCAAATTCATAAATATCTTCAGTTAATAAATAAATCAATTTATGTGGATTCTTCACTAATGAGGAAGAAGTACTGATTACATTTGTTATCTTTAAGGATTTGATTTCTGCACATTTTCTGTATATTTCCGCTAGGACTTCTTGTGATTCATTTTTAGGTTTCACTAAATTAACAATGCTGACAATACCATACTTAGATTCTAGAGAATCGAAATGTGTATTAAATGCTGGTTGAGTGTTTTCAGAGTCTTTAATTAATTTGATTCTTTTCTTACCATATAATAATTGATTTTCTGGCATTTCATAAAATAATGGTATATTTGCAGTTAATAGAGTGTATGAAAAGATAAAATTTCTTGTTGTGGTGACAATTTCTGTTTCAATGAAATTAGATGTTTTCCCACTATCTGTTAAACAATTATTAGTTAGACAATTTTCTCTATTTTCAATAGAGATTCTTGATATAATTGTCAATGAAACTTTATCAGATGTTTGGTCTTTGGAATCATTGTTATCAATTAAGATAGTCTTACAAAACCCTCTAATGACAAACGTTAATATATTGGAGTTATCGAAATCTCTCTTTTCAATAACGGGTAAACGATTTCTCCATGTAATAATTTCATTTATCAGTGAAGTGTTCCAAACGAAGTTTGAGTCACTATGGTTAATGATATATTCCAAACTATGTATTAGACCATGATTCTTCACAGTGGTGGAAATGTCGAATTCTTTGGAGAAGAAGAAAGTTCCACTTCTGAACAGCTTTTTCAATGAATCACATGGATGTTCATGGAGTAATTTCTCCTCGTTGGCTTCATTCTTATCGAAGAAATATGAATCAAAGACTGTACTTTCTAAACTCAAGAAATCAACATCAAGGACTCTATAAATATTTTCACTGGGTACAATTTTACCCGTTTCTGTTTGAGTCCATCGCGGGAACCCGACTTTCTGTGAATGAGATATTAATGTGGCATAGATTGAACCATGTATAGTGATAAGTCCTAAAAACCCATCATAAAGTTGATTTGTTAGTTCTACATATTGAGTATGATTCAATAGTTCTTGGTTTGATATTTGTTTTAAGATGACGGTTGGTGGTTTATCATTATTATTGGATTGTGTCTTGGGGGACGCCACAGGATCCTGGTTTGCTGCTGTGTCTTTGTTTGTTGCTTCTCTTTGGTAGTATCTTTGAAATAATAAGTTATAACCATTTGAAGAAAGGACTATACATCTTGGGTTTCTTCCAATGAAAATTTTGATGTTATCCACAGGCATAGTTGATTGACTGTGAGGATAAGTTATACCATACGTAAGGTTGACAACTATAGCATTGGCAATGCCTAACACTGGAGAAAGTTTCTTTGAATAAAATTGGACCTTCTGTTCTTTAACGAGTTTTCCAATTATTGAAATTTCTTAAATGAGAAAATGTCAATATCTCATCGATGAGCTTCTTATGTGTAGATAGAACTTTGCCAAGCAGCTGAGTGCATTCAAGGAGATATATGATCATGATAGAGTGTGGTTTAATACATGAGATGCTACTTGATTACGTATTTTCCATATTTCATCCAAGACAGAACTGCTGTTCATTTGGAAACAAGCTCGTAAAGACAGTGCTCAGAATGCTTATAATTCAATTCAATTCAATTAATACAACTATCTGCTATCACCTGTTGTGATCAGACACAACTAGTTGATAATTATCTGTAACATGCCACTGGCCGAACCGGTTAAATAGCATCAATTGCTGGCACTCGTAACTGCATACTATCCTTCACAGTGGAAGCGCATAAAATATTTACTTTCACATAGTGAAGAAAGTCGGCCGAGTTTTCGGCTGGCGGATATTCGAAGTGTCACAAATTGGATTGGCGACAGCTAATTAATCGAATAGCATTGGCGGCCAGTTAATTGAATAATGATTGCTTGGTTGATATATTCATTGATTGATATATTCATTGATTGATATATTCATTGATTGATTAAATGGATAACTGAATAGAATTGACAGACAGGTAACTGCATAGAATAGTGTTTTAATATTGCGTGGTTTCAATCGGCTGATGCTATGAGAAGGTATGCTTAAAATGGAAAGGTGACAGTTATCAAAGCAACTCAATTAATATATAAATAAGCATGAGTTATCGACTAAACTACATTCATCTCTTCTTCTCTAGTAGTTAAAAACAAACAACACATCAAACAAATATACCATTACTTTACAATAAAAAAAGATGTCTCAAACTACTACTACCACTACTTCCCAACTAAAATTGAATGCTGGTTCCATCGAACATTCCTTATCCGATGTGGTCAAGACTGAGGACTGGTCAGATTTCAAATTCACTCCAATCAGAGAATCAACCGTTTCTCGTGCCATGACCTCTCGTTATTTCAAAGATCTGGACAAGTATGCTGTCGCTGACGTGGTCATCATCGGTGCCGGCTCTTCCGGTCTATCTGCTGCCTATGTCATTGCTAAGAATAGACCCGATTTGAAAATCGCCATCATAGAAAGTAACGTTGCCCCAGGCGGTGGGGCCTGGCTAGGTGGGCAATTGTTTTCAGCCATGATCATGAGAAAGCCTGCTCATTTATTCTTGAACGATTTAAACATCCCATACGAAGACGAGGGTGATTATGTGGTGGTGAAGCACGCCGCATTATTCACTTCCACCGTACTTTCAAAAGTCCTTCAATTCCCAAACGTGAAATTGTTTAATGCGGTCGCTGTAGAGGATTTGGTCACTAGACCAGTAGGTACCGACGGTCAAGTCACCGCAGCTGGTGTCGTCACCAATTGGACTTTAGTAACTATGGCCCATGATACCCAATCCTGTATGGATCCAAATGTTATTGAATTATCAGGCTATCAAGACAACGGTACCCGTGATCCATCCAAAAAACATGGTGTCATTCTGTCCACCACTGGTCACGATGGTCCATTTGGTGCTTTCACTGCAAAGAGAATCGTCACCATTGATGAAAATCAAAAGCTTGGTGGTATGAAAGGGTTAGATATGAACCATGCAGAAGCTGCTGTCGTCAAACAATCAGGTAAATATCAAGGTGTCGGTAACGTTTATTTTGCAGGGATGGAATCAGCCACTTTACACGGGTTAAACAGAATGGGTCCAACATTCGGTGCCATGGCTGTATCTGGTATTAAAGCTGCAGAAGAAATCTTAAAACATTTTGCTGAATAATTCAATTAACTTTTACCACATGTATATATATGTATATGTGCATGACTGATATATATATATAAAATTATGACTCTTTTTCTCAGTTATAGCTATCTTTTTATGTCACAATGGTAATTCTACATGATGGATACCAAAACCCAAAAACATTCAAACGAGTTAATATATTTGTTTAGTTATGATTTATTGCTGATAACATTAATGCTTTAAAGGACTAATTTACATTTTGTCTAGATTTTATCCTCATTCAAATTTTATTAACAGAGATAAATAAAAAAATTACATTCGATCATTCAACCAAAACATTAAGACTCTCATGGTAAAATAAATAAAATCTAAATAGAGCCAAATTTTATACTGTCAACACACTCTTTTTATATAATTTGCCAGTGAAGTACCTATAATTCCTCCGGTGATAAAAATCTACTACGCACCGCAATATTTTATTGGGTTTCTTTAGTTGAATGGAACTTTTACATGTTATATGTTTAATATTATGATTCAAACTGGATATTGGTTTTTTCATTTGATTTAATAAGAACGTGGAATGCCCCATATCCATCGGCTAGAGTAAACTGATAATTTTAAATCAGTAAACAATAAGATATAATCCATTAAAGTATAAAATAATAAGATCTACTGTTGGTAATTCAAATGTAGACAGGCACTAGAGGGTCAAAAAATTTCTGTACAATTTATATATAAAGAAGAAAAGCTCCATCTATAAACCTATTTACTTCAATTGAAGTTTGCTATCAGCACTTTACCAGTCTTAATGTTACAATGTCTGTTATCTTGGTATTCACATGTAGGAATGAAAAATTTATCTTGCAAGAGATGTTAAAATAAAGCCGTTTTATTAACTGAGCGCCATTTCCTCTGCTCCAAATGACATATCATCATTTATCGTTTCAGATTGTACATGTGCAGGTGTTGTAATCTCTATTTTAGCATTATATATAAGATACATATATATATATACCCAGGTTCTATGTACTATAGAGGGTAATTTCACTTACTGCAACTTCAATCTTTCCTTCCGCGTACTTTCCACCTACTTTTTGACAATTTAAATATACCCCATTGATTGATAATTTGGTTAATCTCTTTGATTATCCCCTTCAATTGGTAAATGAGATGACTCATCCTCATCAATGGGAATATCTTCAAATGCATCATGTGTTGCCTCGAAATTAATGGAGGTTTGCCAATTCATTTTCAGTGGGTTTCTTTATATCCTCAGAATCCTCTGGTTGGGAGTCAAGAACCTCTTGCTTATTCTTTTCGGCCTCTTTAGCTTCTTCCATTTTACGCTTCACTTGCTCTTTCAATCTGGCGACAGTATTTAAAATAAGAGCTTCTTCCATGAACTTATCAAAATCACTCATAATGTAAAATTTATATATATGTGAGTATTGCCTTACTATATTTTAGCCTTCTCTATATGATGAATAGATAAATAATGTGACACATAAGTTTTAAGAAGTGGAAATTTCTCTCTTTATATATAAAGATGTCAAAACGTGACTTTAAATTCAGATTGTGACTCATAAAACTGAGAATAAGATTATTTTACTGCCTGTTATGACTAACTGCATGATGGTGAAATATAACTGGGAATGTCAACGCTTCTTCTATCCTTGTTGACTAATTCCAGCTCTCTGTGTTTCTCGTGTGATTGTACTCTTGATTACTTAATGTATATCTCGTTGTGATTAGGACAAGAATATCTTATATTTTTTTCTCATATCCGTTTCAAACAACTGTGAATCCGGCTACATCTATTTATTAACTTTCTACTCTACTCTGCCCTGTTGTATGCATCTGTTAAAGTATGAGTAGTAACCATGTAGAAAGAAGACCAAGATAAAATACTAGTAGCATAAGAATTCATGCTTAAATGTATTAAGTTAGCTATATAACATAGCACTACACCCAATAATGTTAATGGGGAGTAATTTATTTGGAAAGCACCTAGTTAATATCTAATTCCTTGCATAAAGATTCAAAAACGCATGACTCCATCAGTGCTTTGAGTGTGGTATGATTTTCAACAAAAATCAGAAAACGCGCAAGTGGTTTAGTGGTAAAATCCAACGTTGCCATCGTTGGGCCCCCGGTTCGATTCCGGGCTTGCGCATTTGTTTTTATATGGAATTCCAAATTTCCTCCGGTTTTTTTTTTTCAATTTATTTTTTTGTCTTATTAAGGAACCTGAATTAATAATATTAAGGTGAGTAAAGGCATCGAATCAGTATTGAAGTGGGTTCAACTCATCTACTCAAGAACTCGATGATAAATTACTGATAAACATCGTCAGAAAGATACTGCATATCAATTGGATATAAACTATACAAACATGATTGTGATCGAAGGCGTCAAGTATGCATGCGAACGTTGTATAAGGGGCCATAGAGCGTCCAAATGTATCCATTCAGATAGACACTTAGTACCCGTCAAGAAACAAGGAAGACCTTCCACAACGTGTAACCACTGTAAGACGTTGCGAGAGGAAAAAAATATCAACCCTTCAGGCAGTTGTAATTGTAGTAAGTTGGAAAAGGAAGGGAATTTGTTCTCTATAGGTGATGATATCTTAGATAGATGTTTCTGTTCTTTAGGAAACGAATGCAAATGCCATGCAAAGAGAAATAAATCTGGTGCATCCACAAGTCTAGAAGGTAAAAAGCATATATCCATGATGAAGAGTGAGTCTCCCCCTACATTAGATTCCTTGACGTTACAACAGGAGATTAATAAAATGTCACCCATCTTTAATAATGACTTTCATGAAAGCTCACATGCTAAGAGAGAAGATCCACCTTCCTGCTGTATTCCTTCTGTTTCGGATGTGATAATGAGTTTAAGTGAAGGTCAAGAGATTACTGGGAAGGACTTTAAATTGGATCGCTTAATACCTGAATGTTGCTCTTCAAGTCGAACCGGTTCAAATGCAAATGAAGCCCTACTGACAAACGAAAAAGTCCCAAACAGTTGCTGTGATACCATTTCATCTCAATCTAATAAGGAATCAGAAATATCAAATTTACTCAACGATAATTCTCTGACAGATTTAACTACTCTGAAAGCTTTAACACATGATTTTATAGATAAAGATCCGTATTGAACTTTTTGATGAAACAAATCCTCACCTTCCCGATATTTACGCTACTAATAACATTATATCTTTTCTTGATTTTTCTTCGTCTACTCAATGATTCTTTCCTTTCCCTGATATATATATTTATATTTAAATTTTTTAAGACAGTTCATATATAGTTATCCCAGGTTCATATTCTTTAATGCATTAATTACTTCCTGAATATTTATACTCTTCTCCTTTGTTTTACTATGGGAATTTTCATCATTTAGATACAGAGATAATCTATCATCTGTAATATCTAATAATGACTTGTCATCACCATGTTGTAATGATATCAATCTTAATATATATTCTAAAAGTGCCACTGATGTAGCCACTTCAGGGGAATCATTTGTCTCTGAAGCATCTTTAAATTCATCTTCACTGTTTTCACTTGTAGCATCGTTTTCTTCATCCTCATCCTCACTTTCAGAAAGATCTGGTGCATCATAACTTCCAAATGCATACCATTTAATTATATCTCCGTTGGCTGATGATTTGGCATCACTTTCTGTCTTCAATATAAGAACAGGGTTATCATTTTCTTCTAATCTTAACAATCTGCCTGATACATTAAACACCAATCTTTTAATCTGATCAATTTTTAACGTTAGATCTTTAGTTTCTGCAATTTCTTCTTCATTATGATATCTACCATCGTCCAGATTTTGTTTAATAATTATCTTGTAGTCATATTGGTTACCATTTTTATTTCTAACCCTCTTTATAAAAATATTCGCCCTCTTCATAGTTTCTTTCCAAGTAATTGGGTTCTCAGCATTAGATGAATTATAAAATATTGTGTAAAGAGTTACTTCAAAGACTGGGCCAACTGACGATATACTATTGACATCTTTATTATTTTCAATCACATAATTAGATGCATTCAATAAAAGACTGGGGGAAATATTTTTGGATAGTGTCGAATTTAAGTTGGCACCCGATGTGGTTAATGATAAATTGATGAATGGTGTAACGTTTTCGATTTGCTTTAAAAGATTCGTCATATATGTTTCCAATGATTTGATTTTGGCTGCTTGTTTCTTGCTATTTGTAGAACTGTCCTCAATATCCTTGAACAATTCACTTACTTTATTATCAAACTCATCGATATCCTTTCTGAGCCCCTGTGTTAGATTTAAAGTATATCCCAGGTTTGTATTACCTCTAGCAGCTACTAGTTTAATCAGGTCTAATGCTGAGGAGACAATTTCAATTCTAGTCTCCAATTGTGCTTGTAGTAATTCTAACTTAGTGGCATCTTCCTGTGGGATCTGAACTATGAAATTACTGATCTTTTTGATAGCAAATGAGGACGCAATTGAAATCCCAGATTTTATAGCAAATGAAACTGCTTGTGAACCTGCCTTAGATAAGAACTCATCCATTCTTCTTCTGTATTTCCTTTATGTAACAGGTCTATAATGCTGTGGTGAAGCTTATTTCTCTTAAAGATCCTTTACAAGATTTAAGCTAAAAAACAAAAATATAGAGTGCTAAAAAATCAAATGCCATATATTAATATAAATATATATAAAGAAAGGTATAATATAAATTGATGTTTAGATAAGAATAAATGATTGTAAGTGATGGTATAGCATTGATAAAATAACAGCAGGATAACTTGGTTTAATGTGAAATGTATTGGAATGCATAACTGATGTCATTATAATGGAATTCGTTTTTTAAAAGATGGTCATTCGTCTTTTGTAAAGCATCATGATTAAGATGATTCCATGTTGTGGCATCACCATACAACATTGCCTTCGACCTGACTTTTTGTTTACCGTGGGGGGAACATCTTTTACAATTAAAAGTTTCATGTGTTTCACAATTTGTATTTTTATTGAAGAGAAACAATTTTCTTAAGTTATCTGTACTAAACAATCTTTCAACATCTTCTTTCTCATCCACCACACACGAACTTAAACTCATTTTCATTGATTGTCTTTGATAAATTTTCTCTTCAATAGCACCGGTGGTAATAAATCTATAAATGAAACAATCTTTCTTTTGACCATCTCTCCAAACACGAGCTAAAGCTTGTTGATCTGCAGCGGGATTCCAATCCGGATCCAGTAATATTAATCTATTAGCACCAATCAAATTGATACCACACCCACCAGCTTTGGAACTTAATAAGAAAATGAATTCTTGCCCCTCTGGATCATTGAATCTATCAACCAGTTTTTGCCTTTTATTGATTGTCATTGTACCGTCTAATCTCAAAACACCATATCTTTTAGATCTACACATTCGTTCAATTAAATCCAATGTTTGAGTATAATTGGAAATTAAAACAATCTTATCATCTGATTCAGTATTAATCTTATGTAAAAATCTTTCCAAGATTGAAAACTTACCTGACCATTCTGTATTAACCTCTCTCCGATTAGAACCTTGATCTAATAATTCATCAGGAATCTTATCTGTCTCCAATTCCCTTTCCCAATCCAATAAGTTTGGATGATTACATAATTTTTTCAAAGTACCGATGGCTCTTAATGGTGCATTACCACCTTTATTCTTGTTTGTAGGTATTTCTCTACCTGTTTCTATTACAGATTTCATTTCTCTAGAGGATAATAATGTATTGTATAAATCCAATTGAATTGGTTTTAAATTGACAAAGATGACATGTTCATATTTACAAGGTAAATATTTGGATAAGATATCATTTGTACGTCTAATAATGAATTTCGATACAATCTCTGATAATTTCATCAATTGCAATTTCCCCTTTTCAATTTCTTTATCTGTTGCATCAGCGTCTCTACTTAATAAGATTGGAATTTCAAAATTCTTTCTAAATTGTAATCTTGTACCTAATAAACCTGGATTGGCAAAATTTAAAAGAGCAAAATATTCAGTTAAATCATTTTGTATTGGTGTCCCAGATAAGATGATTCTTCTTGAACAATTTATATCATTTAATGCGGTGTATGTGAGTGATTCACAATTTTTCAATCTGTGACCTTCATCAGCTAGTAATAATCCTACGGGACAATTATTCAATTCTTGAACATTTCTACGTAAAGTTTCATATGAAATGATTAATACTGGCTTGACTATGTTTCTACCTTTAGCTTTAGCCCATTGATTTATCGCTTGGGCCACCGAATCATTCCCCATGGAGGTGATTGATGATTTTTTCCCATCGATGGCCAATGATGACACAGTCCCTGCACCAAGCCATTTAGTCAATTCGTTGGCCCAATTGTTGACCAGTGAAGAGGGACAGACAATGATACATTTATCGATCATACTTTTCCCTTGAGGACCTTGTCTTAATAGAGTCCACATTAAAGCTATACATTGTAATGTTTTACCCAACCCCATTTCATCTGCCATGATACAACCATAAGAGTTTTTCTTCTGTTCTGTTTCTGTTTCTGTTTCTTTGTCCTTGTCTTTTTCTGGTTCAATCCCAGACTCTAATGGTGATGGTGATGGCGATGGTGGTGGCGATGATAATAATGCATCGTTTGCGGATGATAGTAATTTAGCTTGATCCAAATAATCCTTCATTGCCAGCCCAGTTACACACCTGTATAAAAATTTAACCCCTTCCACTTGATGTGGTCTCAAGATTTTGGATAATCGTGGATCAATGACCACTGGAACATTAGGGAATTTCATTTTGGCGTTGTTTGTATACGAAGATGCCAAAATTTCAGTCAATGGTTTATTTCTCACGCCATTAGACATAAATTTGGGATGTATTGAACCCTTTCTTGTGTTTTGGTTGGTAGCATTTTCCTTTGCTTGCAACAAATCTTTATTCTCCTCTTGTTGTTGCTCGTCTGTAATCATTTCACCATCAATGGATGGATCGTATAGGACAATTGCGAATTCATCAGTTGGGTCATGCAATGGTCTTGGTTCTGTGATGATTTTAGTCTTTGTGCCCAACGTTAACGATAAAGAATGTCTTTGCACATACCCTTGTATGGGGACAGTGAACGATCTTTTCAAGACGCGTTCAATGTTATTAATCCTTGAAGGGTCGTTCATGAGTCTTGTTGACGAGAGGGCATCTTTCCTCTTCTGTCTTTGTTGTGTGGATTCCAATGTGCCATTTTCATTTCCATTTTCATTCTCGATGTCCCTGTCCCTGTCCCTGTCGTCTTCAGCTTGAGACGAGATGTCCATACCCTTATAGGACACAGTGTTGCGTCTCCTCCTGAGGTTATGTGTACTTTTATCGACAGGTTTCACTACTTTGTAGGGAACTTTGAATGGTTTGGACAAGATATTGTGAGCTCTATTTGGATCCAGGGGTGTGGGGACTCTTCTTGGTGTCTGGCCGAAGCCGATCCCGTTCGGCGGTCTATCAGGCAGTCTTCTACCCATCGTTGTTTTGAGTGTGATGAGTGTGATGGGTGTATGAATGTAGTTGTAGTTGTATTTGTATTTGTAATACAACTTTTCAGATCTTTTCAGATGCACACACAAACTTTGGCGTGCCGTAAACAAAGACACGTAAAGCGAAGTAATTTAAATGCGCAGGCGATATCATGGAGAATAGTATCAGCATCAGTTTCAAAGTCGCAATATATGCTGCCCAGTTAGCTGGTATTCAAAAGTTTATTAGATAAGGTTAGACCGATTACGGGCAATAAGATCGATAGTGTCAGCACATGCGATGGTAATTGCAACGCACTTAGGTGTATCCATTAGTAGCATGAAAAGGACAAGAATATATTATTTTCCACTGCACTCGTAGCTGTCTTGGATGGGATTCAATGTATTAGTTGATAAGAAACGGTGAATATTTTTAGAGGTTATGGAAACATGGGGTATTGGCCAAGAAGTCAATGGTATGTTAATGCCACTAGATGTGCCTACAGGACGTTGGTTAGATATAGCAATGGATTTTGTCTCAGGTATCCCCACTTCCACTACAGGCTACGACACGATTATGGTCGTCGTCGACCGCTTCTGCAAACGAGCTCATTTCATACCCATTAGAAAGAACTTTGGATCCAGTGATGTCATGAGAGGATTATACCGATTCGTGTTTTGTTACCATGGATTCCCACAGACCATAGTATCTGATCGAGATATTAGATTTGCTAGTGGATATTACAAGGAAATCACGGAGAGATTAAAAATAAAGTTGCTTAAGTCTACGACAAACCATCCTCAAACGGACGGCCAAACAGAAGCAGTCAATAAAACCTTGAATCGCCTGCTAAGGACATTCTGCGGAAATGATCAGTTAGTTTGAGACCTAATTATCCCACACTTAAAATTTGTGTACAACTCTACTGCTCAAGCTGCTATCGGTACTGCCCCCTTCGAAGTCGACCTAGGATACGTTCCTAATGAACCGTTAATGGATACGAGCAACGCTGCTTCCGCGAGAAATGACACTGCATTTAACTTAGCGAAGAAGCTAGATGCCATGACCCTACGGACTCGAGAATTCCTAATGGAAAGACAGGAGGCTCTCCAGACCCGAGTAAACCCGTCCCGACAAGATGTCACCTTCGCTATTGGCGACTATGTCTTACTGGATCGAGACGTGTATTTCCGAGGGGGAAGGTACGTTAAAGTCCTTCCAATCTACTTGGGACCATTCAGAATTGTTAAAATTCCAAACCAGAATACCGTAGAACTGGATTTACCATCATCATTCAAAAAACATAGGATTATAAACGTCAAAAATATAAAACCATTCGTAAATGATCCGTCAAGGTATCCAAAGGAACCACCACGGACTCATAAGGAAAGAGTGCTAAGACTAGCAGACATCACTTCAGTAGTAGGCTTTGAGATGAAAGAGCAAAAATACTACTGCAAAATGGCTGACGTCAATCCGGAACTAAATATTGAATAGAGCACCTTGTAGAGGGGAGGGGTAGTATATCTATATATATATATATAACCATGCTACAATACAACGAGAAGAGATACTTGAGCCCAAACGGGGGAATAATATAATATCATGCTGTTGGGGGATATTAGAGTATAGTAATATAAGCATACAATACACAAGTACATGTAAAATACAAGCAAGAAGCAATGTACTGTACTATATAGATATACTATATAGATATACAGTAATGTAGTAATATAGATATGGGTATACTACACTATAATATACTACGCTATGATAATGCATATATAGTATGTTAATAAACTAATATAGGTATGCTATAACTTACTATTGAGATACGGTAAAGGACAGTAATATACTAATATAATATACTCTACTCTAATACTCTAATACTCTAATACTCTAATACTCTAATACTCTAATACTCTAATACTCTAATACAGGTGTATACAGATATATACGGTAAGAATACAATATAGATATACCCATACTAATATAAGAGTATAGTAATATAGTAATATAGTAATACAGATACAACACAGATACAACAGAACAGTCGCAAAACGGCAGAACGCAAACAAACAAACTCGAACTCCGGCAGGCACGTGCTGATTTATGCTAATTTGTACCATATTACGGTGTGGAGCAGAGCATGCTGTGCTGTACAGTGCACTATCAATACATTACAGTACACTCAGATGTACTCTCTCAATACATTACAGCACAGCATATACTGTACTCTCAATACAGTATACACTATACTCAATACTCAATACTCAATACTCTCAATACTCCCAGCACGCAACAAAACGCCGACGGATTTCTCTCTGCAAAACGCAAAATTTTCGTCCTCGAGAGAAAAACGGAGTTACAGAACGCAGTGGGCGATGCCGTTTTGCGCGCTCTTCATATAAATAGCTCCCATTCTCGCTTCGTTGGCTCGATCTGTTATCGACTCGTTGATGGATTGATGTATTGATTGATCACAGCAGCTCATCCTCACAACTAACCATGCCCGCCAGTTTCACGCTGGACAACAGGGACAGCAGCAGGCCCCCCCTGCTGCTGCCTGCCATCCCCCCAACTCCCAGTCTGTCCCCGCCAACGTACAGTGTCAACACAAGCAATGCAATCAACACAAGCAATACCACTGCTGATATCGCAGACAACACCGGCAACCCGCTCGAGAGACTCGCCAGGCTGGCCACCAACGACCAGCTATACCACTACCACACCGCCCCACCGAACACGCTCTCGCATCAGCCGCAACTGCAACTGCAACTGCAAGCACAACAACAACCGCTCAACAACATCACCAAACGCACAAGAAACAACTCCATCGCCTCAATAACCCCGCCGCCAACCAAACCGGGAACCCCAAGCAACAACAACATCACCAACAGCAGCAGCAGCAACGCTAAACTCCCGCCCAAAAAATACTCCTCGAGGTACTACAGGAAACTAGCCGAGCAAGGCACCCCATCGAAGAGACAGCGTGTCGGCCCAAGTTGCGATAAGTGCAGAGTGAAAAAGATCAAATGCAACGCTTCCATAGACGTCGTCTTGAAGGACCCGCGCGTCGTAGCCATGTTCGACCACAGACTGCACTATACTCTGACAGACCAGGATATCCAAACGTTCAACTCCCAATGGAGCCAACTCTTCGGCATAACTCTCCCTTACACCATCAGCAACATCGCAGCCATGTCCACGTTCAAAAGGGGAACCTCGGAAACATCCCCGTCCCCCTCCCCCTCCCCTTCACCCTCGCCATCAATGGAAGACGACAGATCCACCAACTCCACCTCCACCTCCAGGCAAAGACGCAATCCAGACTACCAAGTGGTAGTCAAACATCTGGACAAACTGATCATCTTCCAACCATGCACCTCCTGCAACAAGAGGAAATACAAAAACGTAGAACATGGGCCTGCATCGTGCAAATTCGCCAGGGGGTTCTCACGCCCGGACATTAACCAATTCAACAAGATCAAAATCAACATGATGATCGATAACCCACAGATCACCAAAAACACCCCCATCTATGACCTAACCACCACCGACTACCAAAATGCAGGCTTCAAACTAATACCATTGTAAAATTATAATATCATATCATGTCTCAATCAACACATACATACATAGTTATATATATGACCCACATATTTATAGAAATAAATTCATAGCTATCATCTTCAATGTCTCGATCGCTGCTACTATCATCCTCACACTGAAATCAATCTCGGCACCTTCGCCTTGAACAGTCAAGAAATGCGTGATCTTAACCACCACCACCGACATCAGCGTCCATGTGATCCCACGAGACACTAGACCATCAACCAGTACGTATTGAATCAAATCAACAAGGGGGAACACAAACAACCAATTCACATTAGAGTACCCAAATACACTCAATATCGATACCATCTTCTTACTGTGCATTCGATACGACACTATCAACGAACCCAGAATGTCGAATAATATAAAGATCCAAAGCGTATGAAACATCAAATCAATGTTCACATGCCCGTCATCATTTCCCCCATTTTCAACCCCACCATGGATCAATTGGCGATCAATCAACTCATAAAACGTCTTCGTAATCAACTTCATCAACGAACACGTCATAATAATCCACACAAACCCATACAGATCCTCCATATCAGCACCAAGATCACGGTTCATAAGCGTCATTCGACACCGCTCAACGAACTGCGTCGAGGCAAAATATCGACTATAATAATTCAATAACCCAGGCTTCAACCCACTGGTTTCGGGCATTTTCACTTTATTACCATCCGCACCATTACCTTCAAATGGCAGACTCTCATCAGGAATATCAAAATCGTCTACACCGTCTAATCCATCGTTAACATACCCAGACATCTTTACCTCTCTCTATCTTATATGTCTTTGTATCTCTCTGTGCAATTCCCTAATAATATCCCACTTTCTTTATGCTAATTGCCAGTTTATTACTTCTTTATTTCAATATTTCACTTCGTCAAGAATGAGTGAAAAATAATTGAAAAATACTGTTAATTTTTTTTCCATTTCCCATACAAAACACGATGATTAATCCACAATTAAGTGATGAGCTTACTGTCATATTTACATATATCCTTTTAACAACCTTTGCACAAGATGTAATATGATCAAGAGATTAATGAGTACCAAAATATTGAAAGTAGATTCGAAAACTATCCATTTCACACCAAACTCCTGGATCGATGGGACTGCCCCCACAATTCATAACGAGGACACTGCAAAAGCCATCCAGGAAGCTGCTTTAATCATTAAAGACACAGACGGCACCGTGGCGTTCCCAACAGAGACCGTGTATGGCCTTGGTGGCTCTTCATTGAATGATAACTCGGTAAGAAACATCTATAAAGCTAAAAATAGACCAAGTGATAATCCATTGATTTCTCATATCGCATCAATAGATCAATTAAACAGAACAATCTTTAATGATCATCGTGTCGGAGACGATATAGACCCATTGAGAAACATACCGGAAATTTATCACCCATTAATACGGAAACTTTGGCCAGGGCCATTGACCATCTTACTTCGTGTACCTGAAAATACCACACTATCGAAATTAACTACTGTTAACCAACCGACATTTGCGGTCAGAATGCCTTCAAATCAAATAGCGAGAGCTCTTATCGCCATGAGTGACACTCCAATCGCGGCCCCGTCTGCAAACGCCTCCACAAGACCTTCCCCAACCAGAGCACAACATGTATGGCATGATTTAAAAGGGAAAATCCCATTGATTCTGGATGGTGGACCATGCTCCGTTGGGGTCGAATCTACAGTAGTGGATGGACTATGCAACCCACCAAAATTGCTAAGACCAGGTGGGTTGACATACGAGAATATCGTATCCCTAGGTGGTGAACCTTGGGCTCATTGTCAAGTGGAAACTCAGGCCAAGAAAAATGAACAAGTGAGAACTCCAGGTATGAAATATAAACATTATTCCCCATCTGCCAGAGTCGTCTTATTAGTCCCAACACAAAATAATAATAATATTACTAATAATAATAAGATACAGATCTTGAAAAGTATTATTGAGCAAGAGTGTCAAGAATCCAAAAAGATTGCCATATTGACTACTCAACAACTGGATAAACTAGATGCAAATGATCTATCCTCTTCTAATGAATTCATTGTCCAGAGTTTGGGTACCACTGGTGAAGAAATTCAAACCAATCTGTTTGCTGCTTTAAGACAAGTTGATGAAGAAGATAATGTGGATCTGATCTTTGTAGAGGGAATACACGAAGATAATCAAGGACTTGCTGTCATGAATAGATTAGAAAAGGCAGCAGGTGGTAACTGTATACCTTTTTAATTGCATTAATGATTAAATAGTATTCTTCTTCTTCTTTAACTTTTTTTTTTTTTGATATATTATTGTAACTTTAAATACACAAACAAATACACATATAAACCCAAATCAATCCAGGATTACATATCTTATACATGCATACATATATATATACAAGCCTTCTTGAATTTCAGATGGTAATATAATTTACATTCATTTCAATTGTTCCGATTCAAATATTGAAACAACCTGACATTATTATAACGTCTATAATTCCATTCAAACATTGGAATAGAAATACGATTCATTCTGCTTTCTATAGTAGTATTTTCTTAATTCATCTACAATGAAGACAGAACTACTGATGGTTAATAAAAATAATAAGTCCATTAAGGATAATGCCTCAGTCTTGAAGATACCTTGGAATAATGGAATATAGATAGCAGCCATTTGACCTAATAAAGATAAACCAACTGCTAAATTGAACATTTTATTGGTGAAAAACCCAACTTCAAAGATGGATTTAGTAGTATGTCTACATGCTAAAGCATTGAACATATCAAAAAACACAAAACAAGTGAAAGTCATAGTGGTGTCTCTGGCAGTTACTTTCCCATCTTCAGCCATTTCTTTAACAAAGACATAGGTGGTACCAAGGATAATACAGATAGCAGTACCAATTAATCTTTTCAAAACATCAGATGTTAAAATCTTTTCAGCACGCTTTCTTGGTGGTTTCTTCATAACTTCATGGTCAACAGGTTCAACACCAAGGGATTGAGCTGGAGGGCCATCCATTAAAATGTTAATCCAAAGAATTTGCATAGCGTTCAATGGGTTTGGAAGATTAAAAGCAGTAGATAAAGCAATCAAGGATAAAGCGGCAACAGATGTAGACAATTGGAAGGTTAAGAAGTTTTGAATATTGTTAAAGATACCTTTACCTTCCTCAATAGCGGTTAGAATAGTACTGAAATCATCATCAGTCAAAACCATATCAGAGGCTTCTTTAGCAACATCTGTACCCATCTCACCCATAGAAACACCAATATCAGCTAATTTCAAAGCTGGAGCATCGTTGACACCGTCACCAGTCATGGCAACAATATCACCTCTCTTTCTTAAAGCACGGACAATATTTAGTTTATGTTCAGGAGTAGCACGAGCAAAAATATTAACATGATCAATGACACCAGCCAATTGGTCATCAGTCATTTCATCTAATCTTTCACCGGATAACACAGATAATTTTGGATCAATAACAGGAATACCAATCTGTTTAGCAATATTAACAGCAGTATTAACAGAATCACCGGTGATCATAATAATATGAACACCACCTTGCAACAGTTGTTCAATAGCAGGCTTAACAGTTGCTCTTGGGGGATCACTCATACCAATTAACCCACTGAAAGTTAAGTTAGAAATAATCTCTTCAGTCAATTTTTCGTCCTTGTTTTCATCGTTTAATGATAAATCAGCAAACGCTAAGACACGTAACCCCTCAGAGGCTAAAGCATTAGCACATTCAATAATAGTGTCTCTATTGGCTTGAGTTAATTTTTCAGGTTTACCGTTTTCATTAATATAAGAATTTGAACGTTCTAAAATCTTTTCAAAAGCACCTTTAACGTAAATTGTCGTTTTCCCATTACTGTTCATCATCTTAGTAGCCATGAATTTTCTCTTTGAATTAAAAGGAATTTCTTGTAATTTAGTCATTGAACTTCTAGCATCTTGTAATTCAAACCCTTGTAATTGTTCCACTAAGGCAATGTCTGTTGGATTACCTAAATATTTGACATGTTCTTGAGAGAAAGTGGCGTTGTTACATAAATTACCAATTAATAAAGTATTCTTGACATCTTCAGTTAAATAATTCTTCAATGCATTCTTATTTTTGATAACGTTTAACATATTAGCCTTGTTGGACATACTACCTAGACACCACATCTTAGACACTGTCATATGGTTCGAAGTTAAAGTACCAGTCTTATCCGTGCAAATAACATTAACTGAGCCCAAGGTTTCCACACTTGGAAGTCTTCTTACAATGGCCTTTCTCTTAGCCATTCTTAAGACTCCAAGAGCTAAAGTAACGGTAACAATGATAGGCAAACCTTCTGGGATAGCAGCCACAGCTAGAGAGACGGAAATTTGGAACATATCCAACCAGGAACGACCTTGCAAGACACCAATTAAACAAATGAAACCAATAACAACAAAACTACAAAGAGATAAATCTTTACCCAATTTATCCATGGAGTGTTGTAATGGAGTCTTTGGCTTTTCGATATTATTCATCATCTCAAAGACAGCACCAAACGAGGTGTTTTTACCAGTACCAACAACAATACCTTTACCATGACCTTCCTTCACTAATGTACCCATGTAAGCAATACATGTTCTATCAGCAATTGGAACCATCCCACCAGGATAAGACTCTGGTGAAACATGTTTAGCAGATTTATGAGCAGGTTCATTTTCACCAGTTAAACTTGATTCGTCAATAGATAATTCGAATGTTTCAATAAGTCTTAAATCGGCTGGTATTCTATCACCAATTCTGAAACTGACCAAATCACCTGGAACTAAACCTGAGGCTAAAGTGTTTGCTGCTTTACCAAATCTGATTAAATGACATTCTGCTGGAACCAATTTGTTCAATGCTTCTAAAGATTTTTCAGATTTATATTCTTGAACAAACCCTACTGTGACAACAATAACAATGGCTAATGTGATACTCACAGCATCATCAAAATTACCCATAATAGCGGAAACAACAGCAGAACCAATCAATAAAAGAATCAATCTATCTTCAATAAAAGTTTCAATAAATTTCTTCAACAAACTTTCATCATCTTCGACTACGACTTCGTTTGCACCATGTATATCTCTTCTACGTTCGACTTCATGCATCGAAGACAACCCACTTTCCGCGTTTGTCTCCAAGTTTTGAATGGTGTCTTGAATCGATTGTGTACAATATTCTAAAGAAGCATTTGGTTTCGATAGAGCATCTGAAGCAGCAGTTAATAGTTCTATATTATCTTCTGGAGGATTAGCATCGTCACCGTTACCACCTCGATAGCTAGCAAAAGGGTTATCACTCATTTCAGGGAGGGGATAATATATAAAGCTTTATATTATAATTTAATTAATAAACTGGTCGAGTATTGCCTTTCTTATGGAAATAGGAAGAGAAAAAACACACACACAGGCAAACTGATTATGAAATTAAAAGTGTAACGGCAGTGTAAAATTATCCTCTTGGTTGCTAATAAGGTTAAAGTCACTTAAATACTTCCAACCGAATCTTTCAACTACTCCAATTCGTTATCAATTAAATTAACACTATTTATCTCTTCATGCATTGTCTCACCAAAAAATAAATAAATATTATTGATTTGCTTCAATATTGAAATTTGAATTTTTGGTTTTTTATTTTTTTTCACATCAAAATTTTTTTCCAAAATAAGGAAATCGTGAAGATAAAGAAATTGAGCCACCTTTTCTATTGTTATTGGTGATACTTCAGGGAATAACTACATCATAGCAAGTCACTATGACTATTTCATAGAACGGATTCGTTGGACAATTGGCGTAGCATCTAGCCAACCAGCTTTGTTTTGCTCTTTGAAGTTTTTTTTACGACTAACTTGTTGTAAACTAGCAAAATATGACACATCTCGGGTGTGAAATTGTGCTAAAACGTGTGACAAAAAGGGAACTGTATAATATTGTAAAACCATTAGGACTGCAATTGCTATATACTCTTTACCCATGCCCTACGTTAGCTGGATGGTGATATAATGCCTTCTGCAATATGATACATTTTGGATATATCGCTATAACATTGAATTTGAAGCCAAAATGCCTTCTATAGTAAAAAATGGCTCATATAGTGTTCTATATTAAATTAAAATTTGATATACTTTGCATTTTGACCTCCTTGTATGCAACTTTAAACAAAACCACATGGTTAAATATAGACAACAAGGTAAAGAGCAGTTTTTCATTTTTTCAACAAATAGCAGCCTTGCTGGCGCAATCGGTAGCGCGTATGACTCTTAATCATAAGGTTAGGGGTTCGAGCCCCCTGTAGGGCTATTTGTTTTTGATTATTTTTTGCTAACCTTAAGCATTAGAGATATTCACCATCAACCAAGAGGCACCTAATCATCAATAGTATAACTGCATCAGATATGCTTTTGAGCTATCCATAAGAATTGTATGTTTTTTAAGTATTGATTTACTACTCTTATATGTGAAAATATTAAAATTATTTAACTGGTCTCCTTGCACTAACGCAAGGAAAGGATAATTGCTCGGGTCACTGACACTTATACAATAAAATGGTGATAATTATATGAAATAATCTGATAGTAGAACTAAATACTGTAATAATTTCTGTGTATATTTTAGTATATATTTACGTACAACAATTCAAATTGATGCAAGGGAGTAGTGTCTTTTTCCAGTAAAGAGGAGTTTCAATATTTTAGGCTCACAACATATGTGACCTCTAGTGGTAATACAATATATTGTTTGCATGAGTGCAAAGGACGAGAACTGTCTTCTGCAACTGGTTAACAATGGGTTTTTTCATGCAAACTGGTTAAGCCATTAATGATGAGCTGTGGGTATATTCAGTTTTGTAGATCAATTACCGGAAGAAGGTGATTGATAGTGCTTGATACGACCAATATTCAAGTGAAGAGTAACATTCTGCCTCTTCACTTGACCACTGGTGGAACTGTTCAGGGCAGCATTGAATTGGCTATAGCTATGTAGATACTCATTCTAAATTGCCTCTTAAGGAAATGGTATCCCGAAAGGGAAAGAAATACGCTACACATGGAAAGACCGGGTAATAGCCCAGATACCATTCGAAGGTCAAAATGTTTCATTCCAGTGAGAAAAGGGTTATAACTACTAGACCCAGGCTTGTTGGTTAAGAGGCTATTGCCCCAAATGGTTACACCCCATCCCCAATTATATATAGCATTCAACCATGTCTGACAACAACAATTTCAAAATAAGAAGAATTGAAAACAAAGATTTTGAACAAGTAAAGAAGGCTTTAAAATTTCTTACTGTAGTGGAACCATTAGACCAAACCAAGTTTGATAAAGTTCTTGCATACTGGTCTTCCCATAAGTTATTGGATAGTGATATTCCAGTGTATAATTGTTTTGTTATAGTTCCTGTGGATACTGAAGGTATTGAAACTGGTGAAGTTGCTGCTGTGGGGACTATTTTCATTGAACAAAAATTGGTTCATGGAGGAGCCTTAACGGGCCATATCGAGGACATTGCTGTCAATGGTCAATTTCAAGGTCAAAAACTGGGTAAGAAACTAATTGATCATTTATCTCAATATGGGTTAACTAATGGTTGTTATAAAGTTATCTTAGATTGTGCTGAAAAGAATGTTGGGTTTTATGAAAAATGTTCATTTAATCAAGCCGGTATTGAAATGCAAATCCGTAATTGATATTTTGATGTATGTTTTATATAACCATTTACATATATATGTATATAGTCAATACGCTCTTCTGAAATTATAATGATACAAAACTTTGTGAGAACGGACTGGTTGACCCCTGTTCCCTATATCACTGGATCTAATGGTTCCATAGATATTATAGAATTACCTCTAATGACAGTTGATGAGCCTAAATTATTATGTATAGCAGGTTTATCATTTCCAGGATTAATAATCTCGATGGCATCGTCAAGAACAATATTCAAAAACAAATCATAACCTCTTAACACACCCGCGATCTTTCTCTTTGCGTTAATCGTTAGAACGATTTTCTTATCCATGTATTTTTTCAGTTCGGGCGTAGAGACCATGTTGTATAGTGTGTGTATGTGTATGTGGGTTGTGCTTTTGCCCTTTTGCTTGTTGGGTTACTGTCTTTTGGTAAAACTTTGTATGTAAATTTAAATTTTTCAATTAAAGAAAGGAAAACACACACAATTTCATTTAAGATATTGCCATATTGTATACTGTCTATCTGTGAGAGGAGAGGTAGGAAAAGGATATATATGCAATGGGGAGACTATGTCCTACTCTGTCTACATTGTGTGTATTTTTTGAAATCTAATTCACCGATAACGTAACTTCTCTTTGCAATGTTATTGTTATTATGCAATTGTGATTTCTCTATAGGGTGTGTAGTAGTACCTCCATCACTGCAGGCTAGTTTGCAAAGAGAAAACATATGCATTATTCCAAGAGTGTGATTTCTCCCAAGGGAGTTGTTTGAGTATCACAACTTATTTTTTCTATATATATGAATGGGTTGCGTTTAACAAATTTCAAAGGAATATGAAATACGAACATTAGAAAAAGATTCTGAGAATGTTGCGATATATAAATATTTACCAGTTATATATATGTATGTTTTGGGACTTAATTGTAGTTTGCAAGCATTCAGAATTCATATTACCATACGTTGATTGCAAAAAACAACAATATAATGTCGCAAAGTTTGACGGCATATCCTATCTTCAGGATATAATCTTGTATTTCCCTTTTGCATTCACTCATAAAGTTATCAAACCAAGTATCCTGGCTGTCTATATCTGAATAACCGTTTCATATTACAAAGTGGACACATATATATCAGGTAATATGGAATGTATCACTCTTAAGTAACGTATACATCTCTGTGAGATACCTCATCCAGCCAATACGACTATGCTCACTAATATCAGTTCCAAACACAAACACGAACACGAACAGAACCGATTTCAGGACCGGGTTCCTGATCTGCATTACGAGACAATGGAATAGATGCGTGCACTTACAAATAACACAATACATCCATTGTTAGAGACAGCCAAACTCCGAAAAGAAGACAATGGAACCTGTTATCTCCGGCCAGGAACCACTGCGCAAAAGCGGAGATAACAGATCCGGGTAACACACAGCAAAATTCGATATTTTCTTCCCAAAAAATTGGAGAATTGCCAGAAAATTGCACAATATTTGATCGCAGGGACCAAAGACTGCTATGGAAAGCATGGATATATGATCTATTGGGGAGGGGCAAAGGGCAAGCATAGAAATAGACAATTAAGGATGGACCACGACGAGATAGATACAGAATTCAATCAACTGATCGAATCCGACAAACAAGTGCAGTTCGCCTACACTGCAGTGAAAAATTATAATGAAGAATTGGAACAATTGTCTCAGGACCATCTTAAAAATAAATTGAGTACTAATAATAAAGATGACAATCCAGTGAAACCAAACTTATTCCCCATGAAAAGACATATAATAAATATAGACAATATCTCCAAAATCAACTACGATGTCATCAGAAACACTCCAGGTAACATATCGACAACGTATTCACCCAAATTTGAGGAAATCGATGCCATCAGAGCCAGATATTATAGGTCCGGTCTACATAAAATGCACGATAAATTCATATCCACATTGAACAATAAATTCGATCAAGAAACGACGAAGGAACAACCAAAACATGAAGAAGACAACGAACTGTCGTTACAAGAACAAATTGACATATTGTACAAGATACAAGAAAACTTATTGGTGGATTACAAAGCTTCACGCAAAGAATATACGAAATGGTTCCAATTGAAAGAAGTCATGCTTGACGCCAATGTCGAACTAGATCTATATAGTAAGAACGAATGGATTCGTCACGACACCATAAATAAATCAATGAAACCAACAAAATTCACACCACCTTTCGTCAACTCTTTCAGAAATCCAAAGAAAGGGTATAAGATTAATAAAATTAACTTGGGAATCAATACAAAGGATTCAAAGAGTGCCATGTCCTATAGACAATAGTTCATATCCAATATAAATATATATATATATGTATATATATGTATCATCTGTTTTTGATCCAATCCACTGTCTTACCGGGTAACTACACTTTTTTCGTTTTTTTTTGTCTCTCGAGAACTGAAAAATTTTTCTCGAATTAGAATCAAAACGTAATATACATTGACATCAAATAGAGAAAAAACTGTTCAATTGATATATAATTATATACATATATATTGATTAAAGAGCAAACCCTCCCAGCAACCACCCATCAACGTTTCAAAAAAAAAAAAAATGTCCCAATTCCAGTTGGATATTCTGAAAAAACTAGATGAATTAAATGAAATTAATTCCACTCTAGCTACATTCCCAGATGTTAAATCACAAGATGTTTTATCAGCATTAAACTCTTTAAAAGCTCATTCTAAATTGGATTTCACCAAATCCGATACCATCCACTACGATCTTTCTAAAGAAGGTCAAGACATCATCGATAATGGGTCCCATGAAATCAAATTAGTCGAATTGATCAATAAATTAGGTAAATTACAAATTAAAGATGTTATGACACAATTAGGTCCACAAAATGGTAAAGTTGGTCAAGCTCGTGCTTTCAAAAATGGTTGGATTAAAAAGACACCAGAAAATGAACTAACTTTATCCGATAAAGTTAACCTTGAAGAACAACAATTAGTAGATGAAACTAAAGAACAATTAATTGCTATTCAAAAACCAGACCATACTTTAGATAATAAAATTATCAATGATTTAAAGAAGAGAAAATTAGTCACCCCAAGAAAGGAAACCGATTTCCATGTCGTCAAAGGTTCCGATTTCTCCTTAGAATTAACTAAATTAGAAACCGATTTAACCTCTGAAATGATCGCTACTAACTCTTACAAAGATTTAAAATTCAAACCATACAATTTCAATTCTCAAGGTGTTCCACCACAATCTGGTGCTTTACATCCATTAAGTAAAGTTAGAGAAGAATTTAGACAAATTTTCTTCTCCATGGGGTTCACTGAAATGCCAACTAACAGATATGTTGAAACCGGGTTCTGGAATTTCGATACTCTTTTCGTCCCACAACAACATCCTGCTCGTGATTTACAAGATACTTTCTACATTAAAGATCCATCCACTGCTGATTTACCAGAAGATAAGACCTACATGAACAACATTAAAGCTGTTCACGAACAAGGTAAATTCGATTCCATTGGTTACCGTTACAATTGGAAAGAAGCTGAATGTCAAAAGTTAGTGTTAAGAACTCATACCACTGCCGTGTCAGCAAACATGTTACATGAATTAGCCAAGAACCCAAGACCAACCAGATTATTCTCTATCGATCGTGTTTTCCGTAATGAAGCTGTCGATGCTACTCATTTAGCTGAATTCCATCAAGTTGAAGGTGTGCTAGCCGATTATAATATTACTCTTGGTGATTTGATTAAATTCATGGAAGAATTCTTCGCCAAGATGGGTGTTACCGGTTTAAGATTCAAACCAACTTATAATCCATATACTGAACCATCCATGGAAATTTTCTCATGGCATGAAGGTTTAGGTAAATGGGTTGAAATTGGTAATTCTGGTATGTTCAGACCAGAAATGTTAGAAAGTATGGGCCTACCAAGAGACTTAAGAGTTCTTGGGTGGGGTCTATCTTTAGAAAGACCAACTATGATCAAATATAAGGTTCAAAATATCAGAGAATTATTAGGTCATAAAGTCTCTTTAGATTTCATCGAAAGCAATGCTGCTGCTAGATTGGATGAAGATTTATACGATTAAGCTTCATGAATGTATATATATACTTATAGATATATAGTGATATATTTGTATATTAACTAATGATTTAATATAATACAATACAATATAGTTAACTGAACGTTGTGTTTGACTTCTTTATTTCAGTTTAATGTTTTTGTGAGTTATTAGTGATTTGTGAGTTTTACATTTTTTTTAAAGGTATAGAGTCCTGGCTCTTGAAAGAGAAAATGGAACTCCTCTATAATAAAATGATAAAGGTTCTTTATTATCTTGAGCATATTTCTCAAGAATCCAAATACATTCTTTCAATGTCAATCCATCTTTCAAGCCTTTCTCAATTGAATTCCAAATTTTTTTCCTTCTATTAATTTGACGTGAGAAATTTTTGTCCTTATACCTCCACGATGAACCAAACTGCAATTCTAATTCTGCAATTGATATAGTTCTCTCAAGGATTGTTTCCTTTTCAAACGAATTAAAACCCATCTTATTTAAGTTTACAAGAAAACTGTTAATGTGAGCTTGGGACCATTCTAATGGACATTTCACATATTCTTCCCATAGCTGTCCAATAGATTCTGGCCATTTCATTAAGATGACGTTATGATTAGAAAGGGAAGTTTCTTGATTACGGAGGGTCGAAAGGTCGTTTGATGTACATGGGAATGTATATGGAGAAGATTGAACTGTGTGTGTGATGGTGTAGTGAGATAACTTCTGTAGAATAGACAAAAAATCAAGGACCAGTTTTTTTTCACTAGTGAGACCTGATATTTGATAATTACCATCTATTCCCATAATATTTTCATTAATTTCACTTATGATATTAGTTAGATAATTTCTCATTTGTTGTAGATGTTTCAATAAATATTCCATATTCTCATCTTCCTCCCTACTAATATTTTCATCTGAATCTGAGTTAACATAGCTTACCTTTTCAATACAGTCTTGAGGCCATACAATAGCCGACTGCTCAATAAAATCAAATGTGTCCATCTGGGGACTCATTGGAAGCCCATGGATATAATTTGGAGAAGTTGGCATAAACTCGTTTAAAAGAGAGACGTTTGCGTCACTCTCATCACGATCTAGGTATAATAACTTGTCAACTTTATTGTATTGAAATTCAAATGGTGATAAACTTTGATCGAGCCATAATGTATCATCTTGAAATGCTGACATGGTTGAAGCGAAAAATATGTTTATGCTTGTTTGTATCACATAAAGAGTAAGAGTGAAGTATTTAGAGTATAGAAAAGCCAGGACATCCGGTAAAATATGCTCAGTTATATAATAACTTTATAAAAGAACAGTCAATTGAAAAATAGATAATCTTCTACTTACCACCTTTGTCTAACAAAGTAGTTTATGATGTCTAACCTGCTGATATTTCGATATTTTATTCCTTCGATAGCCATTTGTGACACATTTTGGTGATAACGATAGTTTATTTTGACACATTGACTGGAAAAAAAACAGTGTTCGGCACCTGTTCGGGACTTTGCCGAGTTTCAACCGAACACTGCTGTGGCTTCATAGCGAATCTTGTCAGAAAAACACTGTGCTGTGTGTGGGCAATGAAATGATGGAAGACAGTTACTATGAATCACCATGTGGTGGTTCGCTTTCTTGATGGTTTGTGGTCACAAATTATGTTAAACTATAATGCTTGATTGAATATGTAAGTAAGTACGTAGTGATGCGAATTTACATAAAGATAAACGTGTGATTATGCCGGAAATTATTACACTGTCCTGAATCAATGGCTTAATTGTAATCTTTGGGATTTGAATTTACTCACCCTGATTGGGTTCCCCTCCGAATCAATAGGCTCAATACCATCTTGTGTAGAGTGACCGTGAGAATGGTTATGTGAAGCAGAGTGTGTATGATCATGTGAAGCGGTCTGTGATTCAATTTCTGCTTGTAATTTCGGTAATATGGTTTGTTTTAATTTATGGTAATCCAAAACAACCGATTCTTGCAAATTATCACTATTTAATCCGTAATCATCTAAAAAGGTGTTAGATGTGGCATCATTAGGTTCATCATAATCCTCTGGGATATCACGTTCAAGAATCGTGTCTGTCATGATTTTATCATCATCGCCAGTTTCCGTCTCTTCTTCAAACATTGGATTCTCTTTCTTAAACTCTTTTATAACATCACTCAAGGATTCTACTTCTTGATTATAAGATGTAAAGTCTTCAACTTTTTCAAGGACAGTGCCAGGATGTTCTTCCAAATCATCATCATACAAACCAAGAGAATATGCTTTCACCATATCATCTAGATTATCATTTAGACCCGAATAATCAACATTAGCTATATGCATATTGTCTTCGGTTTTACCCATTTTATGGATCGCATCTTTGATCTCTGAGGGAAAAATATCACTTTCGTCTTCACCTTCTTTTAATTCTTCGATCTTGGGCTCTTCTTCAATTTTTTCTTCCTCTGGCTCGTAAGAGTCTAACATTTCTTGGGTGATGATAGGTGGCTTGATAGGCAATTTTGATGATGGTTTTGGAAGAGAGCTAAAGTTTTTATTAAACAGTGACGTCCTTTTCTTGGGTTGTGTTTGATTTACAGGGGGAGTTGCTATTTCTGTAATATCTTTTTCAACAATATCACTGACAACAGGTTCTCTTTCCACGATGTCACTAACTACAGGCTCTCTTTCCACGATGTCACTAACTACAGGCTCTCTTTCCACGATGTCACTAACTACAGGTTCTCTTTCCACGATGTCACTGACTACAGGTTCTCTTTCCACGATGTCACTAACTACAGGTTCTCTTTCCACAATATTTCTTTCAACTATTGTTTCATTTACCGCTACATCCTTTTCTATTATATCATTGACAACAGGTTCTCTTTCAATAATGCCCTTTTCAACAATAATGTCATTCATGACTGGCTCTTTTTCAACTATACTGTTTACAACAGGACTCTTTTCAGAAATATCTCTTTCCATTATATCATGCTCAACAATTGTGTCACTAACAGCACTGGTTTCTTCTGCAATCTCTCTTTCTACTACATCATTAGTGATCGTATTTGTGTCAGTAATTTCATTCGATTTGTTCAATTTGTTCATAGAATAATCAGGTTTCTTAACAAGTTTATCCTTTCTAAATCTTGATACACGATTCTTCTTTGGTGCAGCATGTTCTTGAGATTTAATTTCTGCTGCTTCGACTTCCTTTTCCACAACTTGTGAATAATTATCGTGAATTTCTTCAGGGCCCTTAACACCAAGTAAACTAGCAAACAAATCATTATCGAATTCGTGTAATTTGGGGTTATTTGTATCATCAACCATATCTTCATCTTTAACACCGACAAGATTGGAAAACATCAATTGTTGTGCAGTGGGGAACATTCTATGTGTTTGTTTCTTAGTTTCTTCTTTAAAACTTTCCACTTCATGAATATCTAATTGAGTTGCAAAACCAACACTTTTCTTCTTCTTACTTTTACCTTTCTTTTTCTCTTGTTGTTTTTTAATCTCTGCTTCTTCACTGAAATCTGATTCTTGTTTTAAGATTGGTTTCGTATCAATTTGAATTTCTGCAGATCTCTTTATTGGTTTCATCTCTTTTTGGGTTTTTGATTCTGGTACTTCTTCCTTTTCTTCTTCTTTTTCCACACCGCCATTACGTTGTGCTCTTAGTTTTGATATTTGATCCATAAACGAGGATTGGCCTGAGGTACCTGGAACCATATTCATATACCCATTAAAGATACCATCATCTTCATATTCTTCATCTTCATCGTAGTCCTCGTCATCATCGTTTATATTTAAGTTTTCCATATGATTATTGAATCTGTCATAATCATACTCGACATCATCTTCATCAAATTCACCATCTTCATCATCTATTTGTTGGACTAAATCTGCAAAAGAATATATGTTTTCTGTGGCGATCTTATTATGTTGTGATTGCATAGATTCAAACTCTTGTTGTTGTTGTTGTTGTTGTTGTTGCTGTTGTTGCTCTTGCTCTTGAAGTTTCTCTTCCTGCTGATGTGGTAGCAATTTCCCTTTCAAAGAGGATTCGAAATCGTTATGTTTCTTACTTTCTTGCACTGGTTCAATTTGGGCAATTGGTTCAGCGTTGGGTTTCTTGGCACTAATTTCTCTTGTAGGTTTTATAGTGGAGTTGATAACATTACCATCTTCATCCAATTCTTCTCTGATTTCCATTGTGGGGAATTCAGTATCAAAATCAGTCAAAAACTCACCATCATCATCATCATCGACTTGGTTGAATGTTCCTGATTTCAATATTTCAGTTTCATCGATAATTTTTTGTTCCTTGGCAGCGACTTGTTTCAAATTAGTCAACGTTTGTTCTGCCTCTTTAATCTTCAAATTGAATTGTTCTAACGCTTCGACCATCAAATGCAATTTATCATCCACAAATTCGATGATTTCATCACATGGCTTCTCGAGATAATACTCGTACCCAATGTTCAAAAAACACTTATTGGAAGAAATGATCACATCGCCCATAACCATCCCCTTTTGCTCAGTTGCATCGTCCTCACCTTTATCATCAGCGTGGTGCGAGGATTGTTCAGACTTGAACGCAATCAACCTGTCATGAATATTACTGTACTGAACTTTTTGTTCTTCTAGAAAGTCCCTCTTGTTGCCCAGACTGGCCAGACTCTTCTCCACGGAGACTATCAACGCATCCACTTGAACGTCCATCACTGATTGCTTCTCTGCCCAACCTAATCCAACAGTGCCCACTACCCATGGGCTGGGATAATATTTCAAATAATCGTTCTCAGATCGACCTGCAAATGACAAATCAGGCATCGCAAAACCGTTACCCGGCCCGCGCCCGTTCGATTTCCTCGCTCTTCTCTTTTTCCCATTTTTTGCCCACCGAAGACGAGAAATTTCGCCACTTTGCTTGCAACGTCATTTTGGTTACTAAACATAAATAACACTGGCTCAACTACTGTAAGAACACCTCCAGACAAGAGCTAGCAGTGCAACCCAGGTGCACATGTCCAAGAGATACACCAGCTGTACGCACTAACAGACGGTATATAAAGACAGCACTACCTCTATACTCTTTCCCCCCACTGCAACGACTTCCACAGCGTTCGTGGCAGTTTCTCCTACTTAAAACAAGGAAAGAAAGAAAATTTTTATTCCACCTCTGAGTCGTGCGAGGTGATCCAGATACCAGTTTGGGGGTTACCATGGCAACGCGCAGCAACAGTAATCATAACAGAAAGGGTAATACGAATGAAGTGAATGGCAATGGCAATGGCAATGGCCACGGTGCAAATGGCAATGGTGCAATTGGTGATATTGCTGCGAGCAATAATATCCTAAACACTAGATCTAGACATAGAAAGATCTCGGTGAAACAAAAACTGAAAATTTACAAACCGTCTGACTTGAAGAATCTAGACCAGGATGAGTTGCAACAACGTGAAGTAGTCGATAATATCGAGACCGGTGTCGAGAAAAGTGAAGAAAAGGAGGTCCATCTGTATAAGATCTTAACACAACAGAAAAACCCAGATAACAAAAATGTGAAGACAGAGGAGAAAACTTATATCCCGACTCCATCCACACAACAAAATTGGGAAGAGTTTAATTCCTTTTATCATGGCCAATTCATACAACCGAAAAACTATATCAAATTCTCGGCCACGGTGGAAGATTGTTGTGGGACCACATATAATATGGATGAAAAGGATGAAGAGTTTTTAAATAAATTCAATTCTGAATCCAGCAATGATGATAAATCTGCACTCACTGAAGACGAATTCGAATTATTATGTGCCGCATTCGAACATGCCATCAAAGAAAGACAACCGTTCTTATCTATGGATCCAGAAAGTATCTTAACTTTCGAAGAATTGAAACCAACTCTTTTAAAATCTGACTTCGCAAATTTTGGACTTAGATCAAAATTAGCCACCGAATTAAACTATAAACCTGGAGAACGGTTCATTACACAATTCGAACCAGTACAAATTGCAGAAATGAGACCATTAGGTGAATTAATCGAATTATGGGGGACTCAAATTTACGATTATTGGAAATTTAGAAAAATTGAAGCTAATGGTGAAAGTATTTTCCCACAATTGAAATTCGAAAAACCGGGTGAAAGAGAAGAAGTCGATCCTTACGTTTGTTTCCGTAGACGTGAAGTCAGACATCCAAGAAAGACACGTAGAATCGATGTCATTAATAGTCATAAACTGAAATTGCTATACAGAGAATTACAACATGCAAAGGAAATGGCTCTTGCAATTGCCAAGCGTGAATTGAAAGCACTGGAATTATTGAATAATGAGTCTACCGTATTTGATGAAAGACTGAAAATCGTATCTTTGAAACGTGAATTGAATATAACTGGTGAAGATGATGATTTGATTAACCATAAGAGAAGACGTCCAAATATCATGACGATTGAAAGAAGAAAACAAATTGAACAAGAAGAAGCTGAAGAAATACTGAGAAAGAACGCTGCTGCTCAAGCCGCTGCACAAGCTCAAGCTGCTGCTGCAGCACAAGCGGCCGCTTCACTTTCATCTCCTTCCTTTTCCAATCTTGACTCTTCTTCAAATAGTAATTCCTCGACTAATTTGGTCAACGGTCTTTCAAAACGTGCTAGAAATAAATTAACAAAGAAACAATTAGAACAATTGGCTAAATCGAATGAAAAATTAGCTAAACGACAACTACAAGCTCAATTAGCAAATTCAAAATCTGATGCCAAAACAAAAGCTCAACAACAATTACAAAAGAAACAAGAACCAAAGGTACAACAACAATCGATTGCATCGCACGTTTATGTTAAATTACCCTCTTGTAAAGTTCCTGATATTGTTCTTGATGACGTTGATAATATATTAACTCACAAAGAAAAGAATGCTCGCAAATTTGTTCACGATAGAATGGAAAAACGTAAATTAGAAGATGGTGATCAATTTTTCAATCTTACAGATGATCCATTCAATCCTGTGTTTGATATTAGTTTACCAAAGAATGTTGATCCAACAACAGCTCCTTTTGCATCAATTGCATCCTCAAAATTCGTTATAGACAAGTCTTACTACGTTCCAAATTTCAATAATTACCTTCAAGGTAATACTAATGACATTACTGTTTTCAATAAAGATGGTGAAAAGGTTATCAGCGATAATTTACAAAAGGCTAAAAAAGTTGAAATTTATAATCCATTCCAAACACATAATGAAATTCATTCAAGAGAATATCCAGTTAAATTCAGAAGAAGATTTGGGCGTAATAATATTCAATATATTGATAGAAAACCAAATTCCAATTCTGTGGATACTAACCAAAATTCTAATGACATGTTTAGTCAATTCTTTGATTTTAATGCAATTGAAGAAGAAACTAAAAAAGTTGATGAATGTATTGATGTTTATGAATCTAAAGCAGACGAACTCACCAGATTGCATTACAAATGGAAATATGATTCTCCTTCCAATGATTATGGAATGAAATTCTCTGAAGGTCCATCTAGATTAAACCAAATTTTAAATCAAACTCAAGTGATTAGATTTGGTACCATGTTGGGTACTAAATCTTATGAACAGTTAAGAAAAGCTACCTTAAAGTATCGTAGAGAATATATCCATAAATTGAAACAACAAAAGGCCATTTCACAAAAACAACAATTGCAACCAATTCAAACTGGCATAACTAATGGTCCAAATCAAAAATCTAACAGCTCTTCAAGACAAAGCTCGAAGACTCCCAAGATAAAAAATGAAAATGCCACAGCATCTGCTCAAGAAAAGACTAAGAACTCCTGATGAAACCATTTTTCAATTCCCTTTACCACCTTGCATTCTATTACTTACTATCCACCTTATGATTATAACAATTTTTTTTATTTTACTCTTATTACGTTCCCACCTTACTCGAACATACTTAGAAGCCAAACTAAGTGTTTCGAATTGTATCATTATTACTATTATTAAATGGCGGAACTCACACCTGAGTTTTCCAACTATTTATTTATCTCAAATGTAAATATATAATTTAAATCTACATATAGACAATTAAAACCCTGAAATTTTTATAAATATCTTCTGGATATTTACAAGCTATTATACATCTGCCAGATGCATTCTTTATCCACTGCACATCACTTGCGCATATCTGTTTATGTTTATCTGTTTGCTTAACATTCTAAACCAAGAGATTGTCTTAAAAGAATAATGTGAACTATTTCAGAAAAACAAACATTATGTTCAATATGAAAGAATTCATAACAAAGAAAACAATAGTAACAGGAATACACAGTGGATCCCAATCATACCGGAACAAGTGAGGATGTTGTTTGGAAAGTTGCTTTCAGGAACATTGCGATCTGTTCTTGCTAGAACAAAAAGGTTTTCTCGAAGAAAGAGGAATTATGACCAAGACGAACCAGAAACCGAGAAAAGAATCGAGACCAGGTCAGTTTATGGTAGGACTTTCAAATACACTTCATATATCGGTATCTGTTTGATAATATTACTGTGTGCTGTGAGTAAACTTTTACAACTCTCAGGACCAGATTCTCAGCAATGTAGACCCATCTGGATGTATCCTTCATATGCCAGAATCGATGGGTTCGATACAAGATTCACGCCATTGGCCCACAAGTACCATTTGTATCTTTATAGAGAGCAAGGTAAGGATAAAGAACCATTAAACGGCAATGAAATTCAATTGGATGGTGTTCCTGTCCTTTTCATCCCAGGGAATGCAGGTAGTTTCAAACAATCCAGATCTATTGCAGCTGAAGCTGCAAATATTTATTTTGAGTCGAAGGATATTTTGGATAATCAAGTTAATACCAGAAATCTTGATTTCTTTACTGCTGATTTCAACGAAGATTTTACAGCATTCCATGGCCAAACCATGCTAGATCAAGCTGAATATTTAAATGATGCCATTTCTTACATTCTATCCTTATACGAAGAGTCCAGTTCTTATGATATGCCATTGCCTGAATCTGTGATAATCGTTGCCCATTCTATGGGTGGGATAGTAACAAGATTAATGATGACATTAGAAAACCATATTCCTGGTTCTATCAACACTATACTAACATTGTCCAGTCCGCATGCAGCCTCTCCTGTTACCTTTGACGGTGACATATTGAAGATTTATAAAAAGATCGATAGATATTGGACTAGTCAATTTGATGATGATGATTCATTTTTCAGTAAGAACGTTTCTTTAATTTCTATCACAGGTGGTGTTTCTGACGAAATCTTACCTGCTGATTATGCCTCTGTTACAGATTTGTTACCACTAGAGAATGGGTTTTCTACTTTTACTACTACAATTCCGAACGTCTGGACTCCAATTGATCATCTTGCGATTGTTTGGTGTAAGCAATTAAGACACGTTTTGGCCAAATTACTTTTAGAGATGATCGACAGTACTACGCATTCTAAGACCAAACCATTAAATGAAAGAATTGAACTATCTAAAAAACATTTATTATCTGGATTAGAAGATTATGCATACGAAAATAAACCGTTACGTAATCCTAGCCGTTACAGTAGAAGTCCTGATGTTACTTATGAATCAGGAGTTACTGTGTTGGAAGGTAAGGTTCATTTGAATATTGATGAAAAGAACTATGGAAACGTTTCTGATTATAATAAGATTGATATATCTGCGAAGGATGATATCAATAGTTGGACCTTCAATATGTTGACGTCAGTTGAAAATCCTCGTGTCTTATTTTGTAAGAAGGTCCCTGTCTTAGGTTCTCAAAAAAATATTAAATGTATATATGCAGATGAAGATATCGTCGATATTCCAAAATCTTCTGTATCAACGTTCACACCAGGGGATTCATCATGGGATGAAGAAGGGAATATGCCTTTCAAAATGCTATCACTTCCTGGTAATGTCTTAGCCTACTATGACTTCATTATCATACAAAAACCTTCTGCAGAAGACATATTAAACTCGAATTTCTTATATGCTACTTTATCAGACGAACATCAGAAAGAAACAAATAACGCAACACCTTTGGACATTCTATTAAGTGGACAGAAAATGTCACTAATTTCTGAATCAGGTGTTAATTCCAAAACATGGGAATTTCCAAATCTTTGGAACTCTTTAATTTCATACCAATTGACTGTAACATCTGACGATGCCAGTGAAGATGATCAATTTGAACCATTTTTAAGACAAGCTACTTTTGAACCATTCGAAACCAAATGGCATGTCAATATTAGGAAAATGAAACACTTGGGAATCACAATGCATAATGTTGCTCCATTTATCCCTATCGATGAAACTCAAACTAGACTATTATCTTTTACTTTATCTGCACCACCAGATACGAATGTTACATTGAGTATTAAGATCCACTGGTTATTGACCTTAAAGTTACTATTTATAAGATACAGACTTGCAATAGCATCGTTCCTGGCTACATTTATGTCTCTCGTCTTATTTTACCAATTTTGTCACTTTAAGAGTACCAGTAGGTTTATTAGTTTTCAAATGGCTAGTAGTTACATCATTAGGAAATTTGGCTTAACATTTGCTATCATTTTAGTTGTTTTAAGTCCCATTGTCAATAACAAATTAATTGAAAGAGTGTTGTATTTTTTTGATCCGGTTGGTTTAAATGATCCATTCGTTGCCGAAACGTACTCAATCTACAATAACTACTACTTTTTGGGAATTAGAGATATATTCACCGATTTTATTGGTTTACTATTTGGCTTGATGACGGTTGGCGTTTTCTACTTACTAGGGAAGATATTTGACATCATTGAATTTATAATCGTTTTTATTGGCAGTAGAAATATGACACATAAAAATAACATCATCAAGAAAGTCGACGAAAAGCTATTTAACAACAAAAGAATTTTTGGTTGTATGATATTGACTGTTGCTGTTATGTTTTATATTCCATACCAACTGGCCTTTGTTCTAATGGTGTTAGTGCAAGCTATGACTTGTATAAGAGCAATAGTTAACCAAACCCGTGATGGTGAAAAAAGATACCGAGATTGGAACGATTTGAAGAACTATAACATATCGATACTCTTATTTTTTATCATCATATCAATAATCAATGGTCCAATTATCATTGTATTCTTCCACAATGTCGCTATTAAATGGGAAACTACCTTCAATTCACACCATAACATTCTAGCCGTGCTACCGGTTATTTTATTTGTTGTTGCGAATTCAAATTTCCGTATACCGACTTACCGTAGATCTATCGACTGGTCTATCCTTTCTGCATTAATACTTTATATTGCATTCTTTTCCACAATTTATGGTGTCAGAAATCTATTTTGGATCCATCATCTTACAAATATACTAAGTGGGTGGCTATTCTATGGATGCTTACAAGTTTAATTGGGATATGAGCACTCTAAAAACAGCGTTGTTTGATCAAATTAAACTCTAGTGAATTACCAATATACAATACAGTCAAATATAATTTATATAGACTTAGATACGAATAAATAATTACATGGTTACATGATATCAATATCAATTAGGTATCAAATGATTGATCATCTTTTACCGTCATCCCCCAACCAAAACTCCCTAGCCTCAATATCATCTTGTGTATTTGGTGTATATATGTTAAAGGAAGGGTCCATTTTAGTTTCAGAAACATCTATAGTTTGCTTGTCTAGTTTTTGTTTATCCCCCCTTAGATTATTACTCGACAATTCAGAAGAAACTTCACAAAATATGCTGTCTTTCTCAATAGCTGTGTCTTGCTTTTCATCGCTTATTTCAGTGCTTGATGAATCAAGTAAATCACTATTTTCTCTTCTATTACGAGGATCAAACCTATTTATTAGATTCTTTGAAAATGTAACCGTATGTGGACTAGACTTTAAACTTTGAGTCATCAAACTATCGTTTCCAGTAGGATAAAACCCAGTTGGCGTTAAGTTTGTTTCTGTATTTATGGTTCTTGTTGAAGAGGATGTATTTGCAGAACCAGCCCAAATAGATGAGAGTGGTAAGGATAAGACAACTAATAGGGTTGAAACAGAAAGTAGAACATCGGTATCAGAATGCAAAGCATAAGCCAGAATTGTTAGTATAGATGGGACCACAAGTGAATGACAAGTCATGATTAATAAGATATGAAAACTATCAAACTGTCTTAAACCCAAATATTTTCTAGAACGAATGGCTAATATTAACTTCACCACTAGGATAAAAGTCATAAAATTAATTGAAGAGGCAAATAAAATATTCGCAACGTTATAACATTTAGTACCATTATTTTGCACACCAGTGTAAAGATTTCGGATAATCATAATGATAGCGGCGAGAAGTGTCCCACTTGTCGCTAGGCCAATAGCAATTGATGCTGATAAGAGTAAATACCCAACTCTTTTAAAACTATCACCTGAGAACATAACCTTCACTTGAAATACCAGGGAGCATTCAATAGTTACTACTAATAGAAATTTGAATATATCTGCAGCGGCGGACACATGTAGATTATATTTGTTAACAGTCTGTGGAAAATTGGTCAATATCAATGTCATGGAGGACTGCGAGGATAACATATATTTAAAATATAAAGCAGATTGGATGAATAGCAAAACTAAAGAAATCTGGTTCACTATAAACACCGGTGTTTTCTTTCTCTGTGATACCAACCACATTATAATGAATGTGATGATGGAAGCACCACAACACACACCAAACACAATGGCTTGTCGTGTTTTGGTATTAATTAAAAACTGAAGTTCACCAAATGTGATAGAAGTCGGACCAAACGCAGATAAGAATGTCAAATTTCCTGATGAAGGATTATAAGTTGGGTCAAATGCCAACTTTATCGGCTGCAATTCAGATTCCATTTTCAAATATGTTTGGTTTCTTCATTTTTGAATAAAACCCAATCCAAGAGCTGCAGTGTAAAAGGTAAAAGAGTTTTCATATCCTTTATCCATCACCACAATATATATGGTTTACATGTTTTTATTAATCTGCCAGTGCCATTTTCATTTAAATTGGACATTATGAAAGTTTCATGTAAATTACCCGATTAGGATAATTACATGCTATGCAACAACATGGACCTCAAAAATATAATAAAATGATGATAGAGAGAGGAAGGATAACAAAATAACTTAATAATTGGTATTGTCTTTGGTTCTACCCAGAATACAATTACAGCCAGTTTAGACAATGGGTGTAGGATACCTTGGATGTAAATGTTTCTGCCAGATCTAATGTCGACAACTTTCTTGGAAGTCTTTGAGTAGTATTATGATGCAGTCCAATCTTAGTTTCCCAATTGAGGAAGTCCTAACATAATTATGTTGAATACTTCTGATATATTGTTGTTTCAGGATTTTGGCCAAATATAATAGTGGCTAAACAATATTGTCCCAAAGACCTGAAACGGTGACAATCAGTGAGTGTAACTACAAAATATTATTTAATGTGAATATATTTTCGATTGTTGAAGGTAGAAATGGAGTGTTTTGTTTCATCATATTTTCACTAGATGGTATCTTAGTATGACCCTAGGTTCACTTTATTATTTATTTGAATATTGGTAGTAGTGACTTTAGTGCCTTATCTTGTAAAGGAGTAAACTACCGAGGTATGAGTATATCCCGGGTTAATAATTTCTGCTCTTGTCAAATAATTGAAGAGATGGCCCTCCTTTTCAGTGGGCTGATACTTGACCTTATTAGTATGAGTAAAATATCTTTTAATAGTTGGAAAGAATGCCATATTTCCTCTTATTCATTTTTAATAACAGTACAAAAGTATCATGGTAGCATTATTGATAATAATTGACAGCTAGAGGTGACATATCAGAACTATTTGGGCTCTAATTAAAATAATATCTGTTATAAACTGTCATAGTAACAAATCCCCAATTTCAAAGAATGAAAAATTCTAAACTATCTCATATTTCTTACTGATGTTTGATGCTATATTTTAGAAAGTTCAAGTCAAAGAGAAAACAATCCATAGCCACCAAAGAGTCATTATAATATACTACTATTAATTACCATCAGAATCGCTATGAAAGAGTGGTCAGATACGTTAGGTCAAGTGGAATCTACTGAAAAAACGAAATATAATACAACAAATGTAGCTAGGACCCTAAAATATAAGATAATCAAGCAGGCATTGGCGAAGTCACCCCCAGCCTGGTTAACATTCTCATTGCTTGGTATCACAGAATTTGGGTTTGTCAATAACGAAGTGAGAAGGCAATGTTGGTCCATACTTTTGAATAATCAATTTACCAAAATGAAGAAACATAAGAATATGAACAGAGATAGCAAGGGTAATATCACGAAACCTGAAGAACACAGTGACTACAAACAGGTGGAACTGGATACAAATAGATCCTTTGGATATATTAAAGATCCAGTGCTCAAATCAAAATTGAAAAAAATATTACAAACGGTGATTATGGGAGTACTGACAGAAAATCCTGGATTAAGTTACTATCAAGGGTATCACGATATTGCTGCTGTATTTGTCATGGTATTTTATGATACAGAAAGTGCAACTCAAAATATTGAGAAGATGATATCATTATTAAATTTTTTTACTTTAATATACCTTAGAGATTTTATGATGGATTCGTTAGACTTTGCTATTGACCAAATTAAAGTTATCCCACAAATTGTTTCTCAATCCGATAAGAAACTGGTTGATAAATTGAAATTGGATAAACAAGACCCATTGTTTGCTATTAGTAGTGTCCTAACATTATATTCGCATCATTTTAAACCCCAACTGGAAACAGATGAATTAGAATTTAATCTCATTTATGAGATATTCGATTTGATTATTGCTACCCAATCAATGATGTTACCATTGGTAATGTACTCCAAGTTTTTACTTATCAATAAAGAATTACTATACAAAGAATACGAATTAAACCTGGCCAATTTTGATAATTTGACTGATTTAGTTCATGTCATTGTGCAAAAGATAATTATGACAAGTTTGACTATGGGCGATGATTTGAATGTTTGTAAACAATGGAATTTGATTCTTAACGAGGTGAGATCAGACTTCCTCGAGAATAAGATCAAGATTCCTTCATTGAAAAAGTCTTTGAATAAATATAGTCCCTTGTTAACCACTACATCAAATGTGAATTTGAAGACATTGCAATTAACCACATACAAAGAAGAAGAATTAAAAGATCTATTAGCAAAAGCTAGCTCATTAAATGCAGTACGAAAGAATCTGAATGGACCTGAAATCAATAAATTATATAGACAACAGAATTATCCGTTTCTTTTACAGAAGATTGAAAACAAGTATACTGCAATGTCCCCTTTAGTTAAAATGTCCATGCTAGTTGGGATAATGACTGTAATCATTAGATTCATGGATAAGGATAATCGTTTGTTTTACAGACTTCAAACTGCATTAATTCCATATTTCTTATCCAAATTGAAAGGAATTTTGAATAAATAGTTAATCTGACTCTTCAATCTCCTCATGCCCAGATCAATGAGCTCATGGGAGCTATGACATTCATGGAAGTCATCTGCATTCACCACTATTCACCTCAATAAATTTGACACATTTCACAGTGAAATTTCAACTTTTTGAGATGAAAAAAAAATATTAATTTGGGAACAAATATTTTAAAGAGAGATAGGAATCAGGTGAAGGATTGACAGATGATCATCTTCTTTCAAGATATACCAACAAGAACGTAACTCAACAATTGCTAAACATGACCGAATTTGCTGCTGAAGTTGATGATTTAACATACAGATTCCCTGAATCCTCTGAACCGTCACTGTCAAACATCAATTTGCAAATCCCCTGGAATACAAGAACCCTTGTTATTGGATCCAACGGTGCTGGTAAATCGACTCTTTTGAAACTTCTCAGTGGGAAACATCTTAGTTTGAATGGTAAGATCAGAGTCAATGGGCTAGATCCGTTCAGTCCTTTATCTATGCAAATCAATGCTGCTAGAGACAAAGGGGAGGAAGATGTTCAAGTGACTACATATCTTGGCACTGAATGGTGCCATATGAGCATTATAAATAGAGATATCGGTGTATTAGAACTTTTGACAAGTATTGGGCTAGAACATTACAAAGAACGTGGTGAAAGATTGATCAAATTCCTGGAAGTTGATGTTAAATGGAGAATGCATAGATTATCTGATGGACAGAAGAGACGTGTTCAATTAGTCATGGGTCTATTGAAACCATGGAGAGTACTATTATTAGATGAAGTTACCGTTGACTTGGATGTCATTGCCAGATCCAGATTATTAGAGTTTTTAAGAGAAGAAACTGAAACACGCAAGTGCTCAGTGATTTATGCCACACATATTTTCGATGGGTTGGCTAAATGGCCAGATAAAATTATACATATTAAGAAAGGCTTCATTGTGGAGCAAATAGATTATAAGAAAGATGTTGAATTTGTGATGCCCAGTAGTCATGGTACAAATGCTAGCACTAATGGTGATGTTAAATTCCATGAAGATGGGTCCGAACCAAAGATTTCTGTCAGTAAAGTAGACAGTTTGCATCCCTTGGCCGTATCCTGGCTGAAAGGTGATAACTATATCCCAGAATTGTAGTAACTTTTCCAAATATTCTTATATCTATATATATATATATATATTTATTCAATAGATTTTTCATTAAAAGGATCCGTTTGAAAAATATATAAACGTTATTTGAGATCATTGAAGTTTCTTCAAGCACTAGAGATATCTGAAGGGTGAAGATGAGTGATAACAACCTCAAAGGGATATTAGAAGACAGAGATGACAAGGACGTTGAATTGATTTGCACGACCAGATTTGCTAGAATATTCAGGTACAAATTAAAATATGCAATCAAATGTATCGAGGCAGATATGGTGATTCCACCACATAATCCAGAATTCGAACTATCAATCATAAAGAAACTAACTGAATCGAACAATTCCAACATAATTAAATTACTGGAGTATCGGGAAGTTAAACAACACGATGAATTAGAACTTTGTTTCGAATGGTATCCATCCACATTAGCCCAATTTATGAAATCACATTGGAAGGCAAAAACTATAAAGAAGAAATTTAATCCATATTACAATGTAAGTGTTGATCAGAATGAAGCATCCAATAATGAAGAAACAGAGTATTTTAATGTATTACCTGTTAACACAGTGGCGAGGGAATTTTTCACTCAATTAGTTATAGGTTTGGATTTTCTTCATTCACACGGTATCATTCATAGAGATCTCAAACCAGAAAATATTTTAATGTCATTATCCGACCCATATACATTAGTGATCACAGATTTTGGTATTTCATATGATCAGAATAACAAGAAACAAGTTTCACAGGAGACTAAAGATGCTAAGATTTGTGATATTAGTACATCATTTTATAAGGCGCCAGAATTATTATTTAGTGTTAAGAACTATTCTACTGCTGTTGATGTTTGGTCATTAGCCATTATCATTACGCAATGGTTCATGGAAAGAGGCGATCATAAATCAGTTCCTGCATTATTTGATAATGGTGCCAATGATTTTGAAGAAGGTAGTGATATAAGACTGATAATGTCAATATTTGAAAAGATGGGTATTCCTTCCATTGATGAATGGGAAGAAGTAGATAAATATGGTTCAAGGGATGCCTTTGTTGGATTATTTGGTGAAACTGGTAATGGTGAGTATCTATACAACAAAAATGAAAAGGAACAAGAAGCTAAATTGACTGAATATTTGCCTGGATTGGATACTTTATTAGATCCAAAAGATAAACAATTATTTATTAACTGTTTGTTAGGCATGTTACAATTGAATTCAAAGAAGAGATGGAGTGTATCTCAAATTAAAGATGAAATATCTAGATGATATGACGTTAGAAATTGAAATTGGTCATTAAATATACATACAAAACAAAAAGGCATGCTATATACATTATATATAGACAAGTAAACGATATTTAAATGGCTAATGGATATTGACCGACCCAGTTATAGATTTCGTCTTTCAATTTTGGTAATTCACCTGGATTAGCATCAACATAAGCCTTAAAATCTTTCAATCTATTAGCATCCTTTGGTAAAGCAGATTGAACTCTTTCAGCAATCTTAACGGCGGTATCGATATACTTGACAATGGACACAAAGTCTTCCTCACCCATACCTCTTGTAGTCATTGCTGGAGAACCAATACGAACCCCACCTGGTACCAAAGCGGATTTGTCACCTGGAATCGAGTTCTTGTTTAAAGCGATATTAATTTGATCACAAATATATTCGACACGAGCCCCATCGACACCCTTTTCTCTCAAAGAGACTAAGACCATATGAGAGTCGGTACCATCAGCGACCAATTTATAATCCAAATTTTTAAATTCTGTTTCTAAAGTCTTTGCATTCTTGATGACTTGTTGTTGATATTCTTTGAATTCTGGCGTGGCAGCTTGTTTCAACGCAGTGGCTAGAGCGGCAATGGTATGATTATGTGGACCACCTTGATGACCTGGGAAGACTGAGAAATTGATTGGATTTTCTAGATCGTACATGATTTGTTGACCAGTCTTTGCATTGGTGGATCTGACCCCACGTCTAAAGAATATCATAGCACCACGAGGACCTCTCAACGATTTGTGAGTAGTGGTGGTGACAATGTCAGCGTATTGGAATGGAGATGGGATGACTTCAGCGGCGACAAGACCCGAAATATGAGCCATATCGACCATTAGATACGCACCACATTTATCAGCAATTTCTCTCATTCTCTTGTAATCAATGAGACGACAATAGGCGGAGGTACCAGCGACCAGTACTTTTGGCCTATATAGGATGGCATTTTTCTCTAGAGTATCGTAATCGATAATACCTGTAGTTGGGTCGACTCTATATGGGAATGATTCGAAATAGGTGGACACAGCGGAGATATTTCTTGTTGGAGTGGCATAACCATGGGATAAATGGCCCCCATCAGGAAGGTAAAGCCCCATCAATCTTTCGTGGGGTTTCATGATGGCTTGGTAGACTTGCAAATTGGCGGGAGAACCAGATAAAGTTTGGACATTGACCCCCCAGTCTTCTGGTTTGACATGGAATGCTTCAAGGGCACGTTGTTGACATAAAGTTTCGATTTGATCGATGTATTCGTTCCCACCGTAGTAACGAGCTCCGGGATAACCTTCAGAGTACTTGTTACAAAGTGGGGTACCTAAGGCATCGAAGACAGAAGTGGTGGTGAAGTTTTCAGAGGCAATAAGAACCAAGGAATGTTTTTGTCTGTCGATTTCGTGGTCGATTAAAGATTGCAATTGTGGATCGGATTCCTTTAAATGTTCAGAGACCAAATTTAAATGAGCGTCAGATAAAGCGTATACCATGTTGTTGTTTTGAGCGAGATTGATGTGTTGTGGTGTGGGGTGTATCGATATAATTGTAGAAGAGATGGTAAAAGTAGTTTGAGTATATATATATATATATATTGGTTATAGATTCAAGAGTTTATATACATAAATTTTTCACTGATTGATGGAATGATCGATTGAAATAAAATGATTAAAACAGTGTGAATAAAATTGGGAACAGTGTGAAACTTTGCATGCTTGCATGTTTGTCACTGGTCAATATCAGCATCAATCATTGGTGTTAGTCACCGTGACGGCAGTGATGGCGATAAGAAGAATAGTAGCAACAAGGTAGGAATAGTAGTAGTAGTAGTAGTAATAATGTGAAAGATTGGGAATGGTAGCAGTAAATAGGCGTGGAGCAGAGTCAAAATACATGTGTTTGACTCGGGCCGCTGGAGAAAAAGGCCGACTCATTTTTGACTCCGGCTACACTGCTGACTCTGTCTGCTCGAGGACGGCCAGCACACGTGACAGCGCACCACTGGCATCAGTACCACTGTTATTACCACTGGCACCATTACCACTGGCCAGGACACTCCATCCCATAAGACCCACTCTGACATGCTGGCTCTTGATCTCTGGATGCAGCCCACCGGCAATGGTGATGCCTTGCTTGGCCAAGACAGAGACGACCAGCGCCGGGTCCCTGACATACACAGCGGCGAGGCCGTGGGCAGTGTGTTCCAGCGGGCCCTTCGAGACCAGTTGCAAGCCAAGTGTCTCGACAAGTTCCCTCTTGAACGAGTCACTTCTTGCCCTGTGGTCTCTGACATAGTCATGGTCCAACAGTTCAAGCAAGGCCACGTTCAAGGCTCCAATTAGTTGAGTTGGGGGGGTCGCAAAATATTTCACAGGTAATTTCCCCAGCTCGTACGATTGGAGACATGGAGCCCATTTCTTCAAAGAGGTGTAGAAGTTCTGTCTTGGTTGGTCATTATCCATGGCTATTTGTAGCGCTCTCTTGCTGATCATCGACACAGACAGACCCGTGGGGCCGCAGATGGCCTTCTGCGATGCAGATAGTACGAAATCTAGCTTCCACTCGTCAAATAAGATTTCTTCGCACCCCAATGAACAGACAGCATCGACAATAACCAAGCTTTGAGGGGACGTTGCGTGAATGATCCCACTGATCGCTTGGAGATCATTCAACACCCCAGTGGACGTATCGACATGTGTCATAACGACAGCGTCGAACTCTTGTCTTTGTAATTGGCTTTCCAATTTATTCAAATTGATCGATTCTCCAAGGGAATCACTCTTCAATACAGTAACGTCGTACCCATAGAAATCATGTAAACATTCTCCAAACTCATCACTGAAATATCCAGTGGACAACAACAAGATCTTGTCCCTCCCTGATGGGAACAAATTATTGGCTACAATATCGAACCCTAAAGTCCCACTGCCAGCAATGACCAGGGGAAGAGACCCACTGTTCACGTCTGAATGGAATAAAACACGCAATTGTTTCATCACATTGTGGAATATAGCAGTGAATTCGCCGCCCGTGTGCGATAACGAGTCTGAACCTAACGTTTGAGTCACTCTTGAAGAGCAACTTACTGGACCTGGAATTAATAACATAGTTGTGCTTATACTTGCACTGTTATATATTTTTGTATATAATTGTGAAGTGTACATATAGACATCACAGATCCCTTTTGCAAAGAACCCAAGCCTTTATATATGAAAGTGGTCTTGTCACTTCGCCCTATCAGATCTCTTAGATATATGATAATAACGTCAAGAGGGGAATATACAACACACTGTATTGAAAAAACAAACATTACCAATTTAAAAGTATATAGAGATACAAAGATATATAAATAGAGAGATATAACCAAACTAACGAGTCGCAGTGTTGCCATGTAGATATATTACATTACAAACGCGCCAGGATAGCTTGTGAGACAGAGAAGAATATAGAACACTGTATAAGTTGAGAGAGTCAGAGTAACAGCCTGAGGAAAATCATCGTAGAAGAGTAGTAGGACATCTAGTAGAGTATATTGAACAATTCACCATCGTTTGGATTATTATTTGAATGCGCTGCAGGCATTCAAATAAGACACAGTGAAGGGGTGGGTGATTGTAGTCAACCCAGGGTCCCCCCACGCACAATAAAGAAAAAGAGACAAACTTAAGAGTACTGTAGTTAAACAGACCCCCTTGCAAGTCTTTTTTTACATGTAGTAAGCACACACACACACACACACATTTGTATAGGTCACACACCTAAGTCATACTGTTTATTAAAACCTTATTATGAAATAACGGCAATCAAAGTAAACTGCTGGATTGCGCATTATTTCCCAATCGATTGGTGAACTCAACAATTCATTCAATGAATCTGAAGTTTGGATTATTGGAAGTTGTTCCACTTGATCATGTTCATGTTCATTTTCTTGTTGAGATAATGAAGATGATGGAGTCATTGAATCAAACCATTGCATTTGTAGATTACTGCTCGTCTCCGTTAGAGAGGTTGGAGTGTTGTATGTGTAAATGTTTTGGAATTGATTGAATGAGAAATCGTCCATATGATCTTGTTCTTCTTGTTTGATTTTAGATAAATATTCTTCAATGTTATCATTTTCCACTTCCTTTTTCAATGAAATTGAAATTGGTTGTTGTTGTTGTTCCTCACTTTCTTCCTTCACTAGTGTGGTGGATGTTGAGTTTGAAGTTGTTGAATTTGGTGAGTTGTTTACACTGCCTTCTTCTTCTTCATCGAAATGCTCAATGTCTTCGTCATCACTGGTCAACAAGTCTTTCGACTTGTCGTGGAAGGAGGTCAATTTGGTTAACAGTTCTGGATGAGCTGAGCTCAATTGTTCATTGACATTCAGAACTTGGAAAATTTCATCGTAAATCTTCAATTTCTCTTCCATGGACTCCATATAGAGTCTTTTCCTTTCTCTCGATTTCCTGGCGGCTCTTCTGTTTCTCATTATACGTTCTATTCTTCTCTGTTCTTTCTCTTCTTTGGTCTTTGCTCTCTTACGTGGTGGCAATGTCGACTTGAAATTCTTGGGAATCAAAGTCTTTTTGTTGTTTGTGGTGATAGAAACAGTAGACATAGTTATGTGTGTGTGTGTGTGTGTGTGTGTGTGTGTGTTTGTGTGTGGTCTCTTGAAACACCAACCAGTAAAAACCAGGAGTGGATGGTAATTTATCAAAAGGATGTGTTGGTCTCTTCTGCCTTTATATACTCTGGGAAGTGGGATATTCGAACGATTTTCCTCTAAGAATGCGCAAATCCAAATGGAAACGGCGCCTCTTTGGCGTTGAAGCCACGTCACGGCGGAAAATCACGCGGGAGTTAGGGCTGGGCTGGTTTTAGTTAGGGCTGGGCGCAGCTGGGCGAGGGCTGGGGCGGGTTGCAGGTAGGGCTTGGGGGGATGCGGCTGCCCCAGCTTCGAATTTCGGTGGCAGCAACAAGGAGATTTGAACAGATAAGCAGTACTGTTAAGTAGTACTGTTAAGTAGTACTGTTAGTAGTGGAATACATTCAATTAACTGTTCACCGTTAGAACAACAATCACATCAACCACATCAATCACACTACAATGTCTGGAAATATCCCTCGGGCTGCCTCGAGATCCATAATAAGCAAGTACATCAACAAGCAAACACTGAAATACGTCTTCACCACGCACTTCTGGGGGCCCGTATCCAACTTCGGGATCCCCATTGCTGCCATCTACGACCTGAAGAAGGACCCCAATTTAATCTCCGGGCCCATGACGTTCGCCCTACTGGTCTACAGTGGTGTGTTTATGAAATACGCCCTGGCCGTCACTCCAAAGAATTATCTACTGTTTGGATGCCATGTGGTCAATTCTTTTGCTCAAGCAGGGCAAGGCTACAGATTCCTTCTAAACAACTATGAGAAGTCAAAGGATGCCTTGATCCCATCAAAGGAGAACTGACCGGTTTGCCTTACTCCTATTCCTTTTCCCATACTTAACTTTTAATTCATTTCTCATTTACTCCACTTTCAATTCATTTACTCCACTCTCAATTCATTTACTCCACTTTCAATTCAATTATATATATTCTGATAACATTACGACCTAACATTCACCCCATCCAAAGGCATCCACACCCCCATCACCTCTATCTGTCAATATATACATCTACATACTAAATAAAATATTCAAAATTTAAATCATTCATTTAAATAAAATTTACTGCATGGAATAGAAAATGATATCTTGAAATAATGTCATTGACACAGAATACCATATCCCATAAGCACCACCCTGATTGAAAGCATCCGTTAGTGTGTGTGTGTGTGTGTGTATTCAAGTATACAACTGGTCTTTTGTATCTGGCAGCCTTTCAAAAATGGAGGAATCAGACTCAAGTGATGCAAGCAAGTCAAGTCTTACATATGAGGACTACTTAAAACTAGCAACAGATCAACAATCATCCGTCATCTTAGAGTTAGATACACAAGGAAACATACAATATATATCAAAGCAATGGCTAGACATGGTCTCGTTGAAGGGCAATGATGATAACCCAAAGTTGCCACTAGGTAAACCAATGCAATCTCTAATTAAGGGGTCCATACACGATAAGTTAGTCTTCGAAAGAGCAGTAGAGTTAATGCTACAGAATGATAATATTAGTTATATTGTAACGTTCACCACGCTGGATGACAAGATCCTGGAAGCCTCCGGGATCTTGATCATGGATGAAGATAAGAAAATGACCCATTCGATGTGGATTGTCAAACCATTTGTAGACATCGAATACGAAAATAATATGATCATGAAGGATCAAACTATAGCAAATTTAAACCAAATACAGGATCCATATTTTTGGAAGAAATTGGGATATGGGGCTACATATTTAAACGATTATTTAAATGAAATCATCGATTCAAACATCGTCAATGAAATAGATTTACCACCTCCAAGAATGGAACTATGTCGGGTTTGCGAATGCTTTGTACCAGACTGGTGGCTTGAATTACATTGCCAGAATTGTATTGTCGAACATCGAATAGAATCGATTATTCAATTGTTACATGATAATCTTATTGATCAATTAAACATTTTAACGAAATTGGCCCAGTGTAATGATGAAACACAATTTGTTTATAAAGGTTTACCCATAAATTATAAATCCCAATCACATGTGATAAACACTGTTCATTCATTGATTCAATTATGTCAATGGGCAATTAATATAAATACAAGTGAACTTCTATTAAAATACCAAGAGTTTAATAATAGTTATAATAATAATAACTCTGCTTCAAGCCTCAAAAATGACCGTACATACCCTCAGAACAACAACTCAAATCCTGATCATGTTATGTCGTTCTTAAAGAATAATATGGATAATGTAAATATATCTAATCGCAATGATTCTGAAAATAATATTAAAGATAACGGCTGGAGTTTTGAATTCTCTCCGAATACAAAATCTAATATTAAAGATATTCAATTATGGGAAAATCCATTAAACAATAAAGATAATCAAGAGTTATTAAGCTTGGACCAATCAACCAACGGATTACCACTTTTAATCAATGATACAATACAATTATCAAGAGATAAAGTCGACGCTGTTCTGAGATTAGATAATGCAATGACCTATTCCTTAACCATTAAGAATGAAATCAATAATGATATTTTGCAAGTTATTACCAACCAATTGGAAATAAATCGTTATGAAGCGTTACGTTGCCAAGATGAAACGTCTACAACTATTAATATCAATAGCAATGACAGTACTGCTGATGAAATGCCCAAATTAGCCTCACCACAACCTTCGAAAAGGAAGTTTTTTGCTGAATCATATCTACAAAATGACGATATGCCAGCATCATCAAGCTCGATCAAAAATTTGAATCTTAACAGCAGTAATATTGATTCTGATACAAATAGAGTAAACACAACTAATTCACACTTATCTGTTAGCAGCAATGGTAGCTCTAGCTTAGGGGCCGATAATGGTCTTATCTTTGCTCCAAAACCTAGATCACAACGTTCATCAAGAGCTATCACTCCAAGTACACACTTAGATTTCATGAATAATATTCAAAATGGTAGTGATAATAGCCAATTTCCTAATGAAAACAACAGCAATAATGAATATAACGAACCCAACAAAGAAACAAATTATCAAAACACTGTTAGTTCCGCTGGTTTGAAAATTACCACCTCAACACCAACTATTGCCGAATCATACAAAAACAATAACCACTCTCTTAATAGCCCTGCCAATGCCAGTAATATCTTTGTACACGCAGCTAAACCCAGAGGGTCAGATCCCATGAATCAATCAGTTAGTGGCAGTGAAAGACAAGAACCCCATAATAACAACCTTTATCCGAAAGCATTATCCTCAATCTCGTCAACACCAAGACGTGGTTCACCCTTATTAATGCAAAGAACAAATAGTTCAAAACCTGCATTTATGTTGTCGGATAAATCACCTTTGAATTCGCCTTTTGTAACCGGTAAAGAATTTCTTACTCCTGAACAATACCCAAACATGATGAACTCTCCAAACCAACCTCTATCGCCATTATTACTGGCTACAAATCATTTCAAGAGTCCCACACCAAGTATTAAGGACTATGATATTTTGAAACCAATAAGCAAAGGTGCTTATGGAAGTGTTTATCTTGCAAGAAAGAAAATAACAGGTGAATATTTTGCTATCAAAGTATTGAAAAAGTCAGATATGATTGCTAAAAATCAAGTGACAAACATCAAATCTGAAAGAGCAATCTTAATGGTTCAAAGTGAAAAATCATATGTGGCTAAACTGTTTGCTACTTTCCAAAATAAAGACAATTTGTTTTTAGTCATGGAATATTTACCCGGTGGAGATTTGGCTGCATTGCTTAAGATGATGGATTATTTACCTGATAAATGGTGTAAGCAATATTTGAGTGAAATTATTTGCAGTGTGGATGATATGCATCAAGAAGGTATAATTCATCACGATTTAAAGCCAGATAACTTACTGATAGATTCCACGGGTCATATAAAATTAATTGACTTTGGTCTTTCTAGAACAGGTTTGATCAAAAGACATAAGACCATTACCAGAATAGTTAAAAGCCCATCGATATTTCCAAGTAATCCGTCAACTCCAGAATCAAGTAGCTCTAGTAATACATTAGCGTCTCGTTTAAGGAAAATATCCAATTCGAGACAAAACATCGAATCACTTGATAGTTTACAGCCAAGACAACATTCAGGATCTCCATCAGATCCAATGCAGAGGCTAAGTAATGACATCCAAGCACTGAAAAGAACAGAATCTCAGCTGTCATTTTCAATGATTGATGTTTCAAGATCTAGCACTCCACCACCTCCTTCACATTCAATGTCTACTGATACAACATCCACTGGTACAGTTACAGCCGCTTTAGACACATACAACAGCAATACATCAGGTAATACAAATGTTACTTCGCAAAATCTTACAACTTTAGCTGGTAACCAGTCCATTTTACCGAATATGTCCACGCCGGGTCGTTCAAGGATGAGTTCCGTCGATTCACAAGAACTAGATTATGGAAATTCAAACCATCCTGTATCCAGTAGTAATAACCACCTTAATTCTAACAATACCACATCCGCAGGTGTATCTGATTTAGCTCTATTTCATCCAGGTAATCCAAAGCAAAACAAGAAATTTTTTGGTACTCCGGATTATTTGGCTCCAGAAACAATTAAAGGTACTGGTGAGGACGAAAACTGTGATTGGTGGTCAGTAGGGTGTATTCTCTTTGAATTATTACTAGGCTATCCGCCTTTCCATGCTAGTTCACCCGAACATGTTTTTGAAAAGATTCTTGCTTGTGATATCCAATGGCCAGAATTTAGTTCTCCTGAAGAAGAAAGAGAAATCATCTCACCAGAGGCGAAGGACTTGATTTTAAAGTTGCTTGTTCTTGATCCTAAGAAGAGATTGGGTGCCAATGGGGTTGAAGAGATTAAAAATCATCCGTATTTGAAGGATGTGGTGTGGGAACATGTGTATGAAGAGGAAGCTTCTTTTGTTCCAAATATTCAAAATCCTGAAGATACGGATTATTTTGATTCCCGTGGTGTTGTCTTGGAAGATTTTGGAGATGATGAAGCAGAGAATGATGATAGAACAACAATAGGTGAAAGTGACTCGGCTAATTTAGATTTGAATAAAAGTGAGGCAAACAGCAATTCTGATGTACCGGAGATACAAACAACAGCAGTAATTAATCCATTATTACAGGCCAATATTGACCCGTCCTCTCCTATGAGGTTGAACAGTTTATCTATTTCAAGCTCTAGTAGTAGAGAAAGAGAAGCAATTAGGGACTCTGTTAACAATCCAATGAATAAGTTGAGTATTTCGTCTGTCTTAGAATCACTTCCTCAGGATATTAACAGCAGTCCAAGAAGTTCAACAAAGAGCATTTCATTGGCAATTCCACCACATATGAGAGAAAGAAGAGCTAGTAAATTAAGTGACACTCAAACTGAATTTGGTTCCTTCTCATTTCGAAATTTATCTGCATTAGATAAAGCAAATAAGGATGCAATTAACAGGCTGAAAAACGAGCATATGAATGAATTACCAGGTCATAGAAGATCTTCTTCCAGTTCTCAAATTGGATCTACCTCGGATAATTCTTTAAACAAGATTCGCCCAGGAAGACTTTCGATAAATGGCTCACCTGCTATTAATGCTATAACAAGAAACATTGCCAAATCCGATACATCCTCGATCAGATCATTTTCTCCTGACAGGTCAATGAGTTTAGATCATTCGATCACTTCAAGAAAGGGTAGTAATGCAAGTACACTCGAAAACTCATTAAACATCAACTCTTTAACAGCAAGTGCTACTATTAACCCAAGCAATGCCTCGTATTTCAGTGATACAGAATCACCAGTGACATCAAAATTCAGATCCCCCTTACCGCCAACCCACACCACGATCCCATATGGACCTCGCTCGTTGTTAGCTTCGTCCTCAACTCAAAGAAGAAGTTCAAGTGAAACCGGAAGTGAGAATGATGACAGATTAAATGCAATCTCAAGAATTAATGCATTGAGGTACAGAAGACGGAGCCAACGGAAGAGTGGTACTGCAATGGAGAATGTTGGATACCAGTTGGACGTTTTACTTTGTGAACCTATTCCTATTCATAGATATAGAGCTGCCAAGGACCTTGAAAGTTTGGGGTGTACGGTGGTAAGCTGTGGTGCAGGAGATGAGCTGATCTCAAGAGCTACCAGTGGGGTTAAATTTGATATTATCATGACCGCATTTCGACTCACAAAACTTGGCGCAGTGGATATTGTGAAATTGCTAAGAAGAACCAACGGAATCAATTCGACAACACCGGTTGTTGCTATAACCAATTATTACCAAGAAGCATATAACGTGCATGTGTTTGACGATGTTGCTGAAAAACCGGTGGATATCGAAGATTTACGTAGAGTCATTGCAAAGTATGCTTTGAAGAAGAGTCAAGAAGAAGAGGAGACCATTTTTAGTGATAATGATGAAATATAATCGCTAGACCTGATCCACCCTAAGGACTGGAAGGGCTGCGATGCTGTGGTTCTTGGGAAAGTTTTATTTGGATTTCTAATATGAGAGTTGAGGTTACCCGCCATACCTGAAAAATTTTTGTCGATTCAAGAATGAAAATTTCATAGTAATAATTGACAATTACTGTAAAAAATGATGAATACTGTTATTATGACATGCTTTACAATGATTTGGTGATACTTAATTCATTGCTGCTAACTTGAAACAGTGAGACGCAGATCAAGAAGAAAATTTGAGCAAAAATGCCTACCGTTACTGTGAACAAACAACAACTTTTCGATCTTTTAGGTAAGAACTATACTCAAGACGAATTCGATGAATTGACTTTTCAATTCGGTATTGAAATCGACGAAGATACCACTGAAGAAGCTTTGAAACTTGGGGAAGAACCAGAATTCAAAATTGATATTGGTGCCAACCGTTATGATTTATTGTGTATTGAAGGGATTGCCCAATCATTAAATGAATATCTAGGTAGAGCTGAAGCTCCAAAATACACAACTGTTCCAGCCACTACTAAATTGATCATTGACAAATCCACAGAAGAAGTCAGACCATACGCTGCTGCTGCTATCTTAAGAGGTATTACTTTCACTGAAAAAAACTATGCCTCTTTCATTGGTTTACAAGATAAACTTCACTCCAACATCTGTAGAAACAGAAGTTTGGTCGCCATTGGTACTCACAATATCGATACCGTCGAAGGTCCATTCCATTACAAAGGTGTTGCCCCAAAGGACATCAAATTCATTCCATTAAATCAAACTGAAGAATTCACTGCTGATAAATTAATCGAATTTTATAAGACTCCAGAACAAAAGAACAACATCGGTCGTTTTGTTCATCTTATTGAAGATTTCCCTGTCTACCCAGTTATTTCTGACAACAATGGTGTCGTTTGTTCTTTACCACCATTAATTAATTCTGAACATTCCAAGATCGATCTAGATACCCGTAATGTTTTAATCGAATGTACCGCCACAGACAAGACTAAATTAGAAATTGTCTTAAACCAAATGGTTGCTATGTTCTCTCGTTACTGTGACAAGCCATTCACTATTGAACCTGTTGAAATTGTTTCTGAACACAACGGTCAATCTCGTACCACTCCAAATGTTAACGTCAGACATATGGATGCTTCTATTAAATATATCAACTCGGCTTTGGGTCTAGAACAAAGTGCAGAAGAAATTGGTAAATGTTTAAAGAAATTATCTCTTCATTCTACCCCATCCACTGAAGACTCTGATGTTTTACATGTTGACATTCCAATTACCAGACCAGATATCTTGCATCCATGTGATATTATGGAAGATGCTGCTATTGGTTACGGTTATGACAACTTACCAAAGGGTGAAAAATTATCTAACGCCAACTTCATTGCCTCTGCTTTACCAATCAATAAGGTGTCTGATATCTTCAGAATTGCCTCTTCTCAAGCTTCTTGGTTAGAAGTTTTACCATTAACCTTATGTTCTCATGATGAAAATTTCAAATTCTTAAGAGTTGAAGATGATAACACCAAGGCTGTCAAATTAGCTAATCCAAAAACTTTAGAGTATCAAGTTGTCAGAACTACTTTATTACCAGGTATTTTAAAGACTGTGAAAGAAAACAGAAAGCATTCCTTACCAATCAAGGTCTTTGAAACTGGTGATGTTGTTTTCAAGAACTTAGCCGTTGAAAGAAAGGCTAACAATGAACGTCATTGGGGTGCCATCTACGTCGGTAAGAACTCTGGTTTCGAAATCATTCAAGGTTTATTAGGTAAGTTAATGCAAACTTTCAGAACTAGCTGGATTGCTGATTACGGTGCTGCTGCTACCTCCAGAGGTTACTGGATCGAACAAGATGATTCTTTAAGTACTTACTTCCCAGGTAGAGGTGCCAAGGTCATGTTCAGAGTAAAGGAAGGTGCTGAACCACAAGAAATTGGTCATTTAGGTGTCTTACATCCAGAAGTTATGGCCAACTTCGATATTCCATATGCTGCCTCTTATGTCGAATTAAACGCTGAAGTCTTTTTATAGATGGAACGCTTAGTTTCTTATGAATCTTATGTACGAGTTAGTATATTGTATAGATAGAGAACAGAAAATATTAATATAAAAATGTATTCAGATTCTGCGTCGTAATTCATCGGAAGGTAAAAGGGTAATTTATAAAATGCAATTGTCTAGAGATAATTAGCTATATTAGTATAATTATATATCGTCTGGGAATGCTACTTCAACACGGTGTGCAGCATTTCGTTTCATATCATCATCTTCTGGTAAAATTGTTCTACCAGCAGTTAATAATTGGAAACTGTTTGGAGTATTGTTAACTTTTGGAGTAGAAGGTAACAAAGGGGTCTTTGGTACAGTTGGCAAATCAGTAGGTATCTCATTGTCATCGGTAAATGGGTTTGAGGGATTAGTAGATAATTCAACTGGCTGTTTGCTTGAATCAACTGATTCGGCTTGTTGTTTCATTTGATTTTTAAGTTCATCCTCACGAATTGCCTTTTTCAGTTTCTCTAATTCACCCATTAAAGCACCATGGTCAACTATAGCAGAATCCTTGGGTTTCTTTTGTTTTGTTGATTCATCAGTCTCAATTGACTCAAAAGAAATATCATCTATATTTTGGTCTTCGATTGCACCCTCCGCCATTTTCTTCCATTTGGACTTCTTAGGCTTCATCCATTTAGGCATCCAGCCACTGTTATGTTCCTTCTTCTTGGCTAATTTTTTTTGAGCAGCATCAACTTCACGAATTAATTTTCTTTGCCTCTTAGCTTGCTCTGGGTCCATAGTTTCTTCAATTTCAACAAACTCTTCACTAATCACTTCTATGCCAAGTTTCTTTAATAGTTTAGGCATATTCTTACGGTAAGCCATATGACCGTCTACTAACTCCGTACAGTTAAAATCTTCAATACCCTCTACATCTTCAGCAGGAGTTATACCCATAACTTTACTGAACCCACCAGCAGTAGCACGGAATAGGTAGGCAAGAACCCAATCTTTAGCTGAATAACCATTAACGAACCTGCCACTTACTACTGAACGAGCCATCACTAATTGTTCTTTTTTCCTAACAACGGGTGTACCAAATATGAATACATTTTCAACTAATCCTAATGCTTTCTTTTTACACAGTTCAATCAAACAGGAATATATGACTCTTGAGCCTAAGGAGAAACCAATCAAAGTAACAGGTCGTTGACCTAGATTCCTGGTGATCAACGTATCCGCTAAAATTAAACCAGCAGACCAGGCTCTATCTAGAGATACATTCCATGGATTATCGATGATATAGCCTAGTTTAGATAAAACCATAGGCCATTGGATGGCTGACATAAATGCTGTTAGAATAGTAGCACCCAAAACTTGTTGGATTGTTTGTGTGAATACTTCACTGGCTACGATATTTATAGTCTGACCGGTGGATTTAAGCATTTCAGGTTCCCAATACAAAGAGTATAAATCACCCTCGACAGGGTCCACAGTAGAAAACGGTAATCTCACATCATCCTCATTACCAATAATCCAACCAGATACACTTATGATCAAATTGACTCGACGGTTATTATAAAGTGGAACAAATTCAAATGTTCTGACACTACCCATTCTCTTCGACATACCTCTTGCACCAATATTTGCACCAATGGCTGTACTGGATAATGCAACAGCAGTTGTACCACCAACACCAGTCAAGAACCCAGTCGCCCCAGTGATACCAATTGTGGAAAGACCTGCCGCAATACCAGCACCGATCACAGGAGCTAGCAGCCCACCACTTAAACCTAAAACAAGAGAACCACCCACCATAGCTAAACCAACATATGCCATCTTTCTACGTCTTTTCTTTGCTCTTCTCTTTTTCATATGTTCAGATTCATTCCATACTTGATCATCGGTTGATTGTTCCATGTCTAATGAATCAGTAACACGCTTCTCAAATTCGCAAACCTCCAAATCTGTAATATCCAATGCCTCGGCAAACTTTACTAAAAGTGTTCTTGATCTTGCATCATAAGTTGAATTTTGTAAAAGCACCAAAAATAGATCACAAACAATAGTCCATGCAACGTCTATGGGTAATGTAGTCTTGTCTTTAATTTTTTCTGGGTCAATGACTTCTTTGACACCTTCTTTATCTGAATGTTCTGATTCAGAAGACGATTTTGGTATTTCTGGTTCTGGTGATTCTTTAGGTAGCTCTTCAAGAGATGCAGAGCTTGAATGAGAATAAGGTGACTTTTCCCAAGGGTTCTCTATATCTCTTGTAATCTTTAAACATTTCAAAATATCAGCCAATTCAATTTGATGTAAGGATAAATTTTCAATCATTTTAATTTCATCTTCATTGATATTCAAATGTGTATATAGTCTTTGCAATACAACCATTTTCCAGGCAGCCATATCCTTTTGTGTGAAATTTAATCTTGATGCTAATTTCTTGTTTGCTTTGATGTCGACACACAGACACAGTGTTGCCAAGTCGGTAGACATTTTGTTTGTTAGAATATTTATAGCACCCGCATATGCAATCTTCTCCATGTCACTTAATAATAAGTTTGTAATATTCAATTGAGAGTCTAAATTTAAGTCATCGGTCTTTTCGACATCATCTTCATACTCATCATAAAATTGGGCGCTACTGTGTAACGACAAGGTGGATGATGACTTTGTCAAAGACTGTTGAGATAAATTTGTATGACTATCTAAATTTTTTAAAATCTTCTTGTGTTGGAACAAGAAATCTGTTTTCTTATTTGAAGTATAGGATCTTTGTGCCTGTTGTTCAGCAGTAATTTTGGTGTAGTCAAATGTGTTTTTATGCTCCAGATTATTTTGAGGGCCTGCATTATTTTCTGGAGCATTTTTATTCGTGTGCTGCATATCACCTTCACTATATTTCTTAAGCTCTAATTCACCTTTATTGTTATAGACATTATAAGATGCTACTGCAGGTACTGTTTCCCAATTATCAGAATCTGAGTCGGAATCAGAATCATCGCTAGGATTTAGTTCAGGATTTCTATCTATGGATATGTTGTGGTCACTCTGTAAGGTTGAATCGTTAATATCATCAGGGTATTGGAAGCTAATATCGTTGTTATCTGACGGTTGTAAACCGGAAACGTCTGTCTCTTCTCTATTGTGAGTAAAGGACAAGTCGTGATTGCTAGAATGATATGAATATTGTTCTGATTCTATATGATCATTTGCAACCTCTAATTCAGCTTGAACATCATTATTAAGTATTTGTTTATAGTGCCCGCTTCCATTGGAAACCACTTTTGTAAGGTCATTAGAATGTTGAGTCGCGATATTGTATGTATTATTGTCAGAAAGGTTATCTTGTTCGTGTTTGGGTTCATCAAGATGGCTTAGTGTATTATTTGTTAAGTCATCAGGATATTGTATAGAGATATTTGTATCATCCCTTGGACTAGTTATATTATCATGTGAAAGATATTTGCTGATCTTCAGACTCTTTAAAGGAATATCTAAACTCTCCAAGTCATCGTCTTCGCTATCTTGAATTGATCGATTATCCGATTTATTCATTATTGGAAGATTATAATGTACTTCTATAATCGTATGAAGAATATTAGATACTTTCGTGTAATATAATATGCTACTTTTAACGGTATGTGATTATGATTATGCCAAAAGCCCTCTTTCTTGTATGGACGTGTATTCGTTTTATCATATTTTTTTTGATTCTTACTTAATTCTTGACATTTAAAATTCTAAACTGAAATTATAAGAAACTGTCTTTAAAATGAAAGTTAGAAACATGGCAACAGTTATTCAAAGGGAAAGAAATTTGTATCGGTGTGTTGACACCTTGACGACATGCAAAGATACTGTAGCTTGTATTGACTTTTTTGAATGTATATGGAACCTAATTTGCGAAGCGTGATATCTCGTTTAGAGAGTTAAAGGAATAAAAACTCATATTAAACATCGTAATATGTATAAGTAGTCAGGATGGAATTCAAATGTATAAAACTATCTTTTGCAAAATATCAATCCAAAGTTAAACCAATAATAAATACTTAAGTGTAACCGTTACATTTATTTATCCTATTAATTTTTACCTTTTGGTGGAAGTTGATCTTGAATAATCAAAAAAACCTTCCAAACATTAAAATCCGATAAATAAAAAAATTATTATGGAAAATAGCAATTCTAATTTCATGATATACTACTATCTTTAGTATGTTAATATATTTACAGGGAATTAGTGTTTCAATATTTTAAGTATTTGATAAGTACCATCCAGCAGATACTTATCAAATACTAAATATGATCACACTCTCAAAAAATGGATGGGATTACATTTTCTCCCTTTGTTGACAATATAGAGCTTAGATAACAATTAAAATACTGTGTCCTTTGGGAAGAGTAATACTGAAAAGATGCTAACAACTATCATGGACAGTACCCTTTTAGCTGTCAAATTTAACCTTTCAAAAACTGGGAAAACGAATGCGATTGTTTGGTTCAACACTTTATGTAATCTCAACTACACAACAATATGGCCTAAACACACAATCTGATATGAATAAATTGGCGGTTGAGTCTCTTTTGAATCTGTAATACTCTCATCTTCTTTGTTAGCCGCCGATTTTAAAACTTTTAGAACCAAAAATATCATGTGCTCTGAAAAATAAAAAAATGAAAACACATCGAAATTTATTTGATCCAATTTAATAGAAGATCAAGAAGACGCCAAACTGTATTGAAAAGTAATCCTTGAACAAACTAGTGTCCAGGTTTATGCCAGCTTTCATCATTGATCTATTGCTCAAATAAACATATACAAAAATCCTTCTAAGCACACAAACATCATGTCCTTTTTCAATTTCAAAGGTTTTGGGAGAAATTCGAAGAAAAGTAAGAATCAGACCCCAACTCACACTCAAACGACTCAACTATCTCCACCAGTTGCTCCTGCCACCAAACAAAATTCTTTATATTCCAGTCCACATAACAGCAACTCAAAACTTTCAATAAGGAAAAATATATCACCTAAAAGACAAGCACAAGCTGTCCCTCAAAATCAAAATCATGCATTAAATGGCTCACCTGAAAGACGTTCAAACGCAATACCGTCTATACATACTAATAAATTACAGAATGTATCTTCAAATTCCCCAACCAAAACAGGTTTAGCCTCCCCTGTTAATCCTAATCAAACAAATTCATTACAAGTAATGTTCCTCAGTGAACCATTTGTCAGAACGGCTCTAGTGAAAGGTTCATTCAAGACTATTGTCCAATTGCCCAAATATGTTGACGTTGGTGAATGGATAGCACTTAATGTCTTTGAATTTTTCACCAATTTGAATCAATTCTATGGTGTTATGGCAGAATATGTCACGCCAGAAGCATATCCAACGATGAATGCTGGGCCACATACCGATTACTTGTGGTTAGATGCAAATAACAGACAGGTGTCCTTACCTGCTGGCCAATATATCGATCTAGCTCTAACATGGATCAATAATAAAGTTACTGATAAGAATTTATTCCCCACTCAAGATAATGTTTCATTCCCACAAGCATTCCTAAGAGATGTTCAAAGAATAATGATACAAATGTTCAGAATTTTTGCTCATATATATCATCATCATTTCGACAAGATTGTCCACCTATCCTTAGAGGCTCATTGGAATTCATTTTTTGCTCATTTCATCAGTTTCTCAAAAGAGTTTAATATTATTGATAGAAAGGAAATGATACCATTATTACCTTTAATTGAGAATTTCGAACAACAAGGGAAGATCATTTAATGGGTTTAAAAAAATGAATAACTAATATTTATCAAAACGTTTTATATATAGTATATATTTATAGATGTATCCCAGAAGTCCTACTTGAAGGATGTGTTTATCTATTTTTTTTTATTTTTATTTTATTTACATTCAGAACTTTCTCATTTCAATACTTCTTAAAACACTGTTATATTTACAAGATATTATAATGCTCGTAGTGATTCAAAATTTCGTTTTGTTGGAGAATGTTCAGTTTTTTTGGGTAATTCGAATAATGGTATGCATGGTTTCTTGTTTAAGAAAAGAAGTAGACACTATCTTTCACATCGTGAACATCAAAGTTATCTTTTGGTGGAATGGCTGGTAGTCTTAACGGAACAAAAATATTTGTACCACTGGTGCTTCTTGAAGTCAAGCAATCAAGCTCCTCAAGGGCAGCTTCATTACCCATTGTAATAGATATCGTTGTCTTCATAGCTTTACCTTCTTCTACCTTTTCTGGATCTTCAGAGTTAAGTAATCTTTGTCTCGTTCTCTCCATATAAATTTCATCGGATAATTTTGCTGGTCTACCTAATTTGGTACTTAGCTCTTCTCTCAATGTTAAAATTTCCTGTACAATTGGATTGCTTCTTGGTACTTTAACCAATTGAACATAATTACGGTATCTTTCATCAAATTCTTCTTTTAATCTTGCAATTAAATCTACTTCGTGAAGTTTGATAAATTGTTCTCTTAAATTCTTACTCATAACTTCAACATCACAGGCATGTGTCCAATAAGAATCATGGACAGAGGCAAAATCTAGCCCATCCTCAGCACACTTACTTGCGGATAATAACATATGAGATGCATCCAATGAATGGATAAAGTTTGGTGGAAAACCGGCCTTTTGTCTTCTAGCATTAATTTGGTTTACAGCAAACGGATCACTAATGTACACAGTTTGTAAATTGGTTTGAACTTGTTTCTTTTGGATTTCACGATATGGCTGAACAATAGGAAGACCTAATGGGGTAGTCCAAATTATAGAGGTCATAAAGTCTGGTTTATTACCATTCTTAAACGAGTTTTGATCAACATCTAATCTTACTGATTTTGAAATTCTCTTGCAGCATTCACCTAACCAATTTTGAATTAAGTGGGCACCATTGAAGGATTCTTTAATAGCAGCAAAAACATGCTTGGCTAAATATTGCGAGTAATGTAAAGAATCTTTCTTATCTTCAAAATATGAAGAGATTTGCTTTTCAATTTGTAGCGTAGCACCAACCATTGTAACACCATAAACATGTGTCATGACAGTTTGTTTAACAATCTTTCTATTTAATTTATCCACAAAAAATTTGGCAACTGGGTCATCCTTGGTTTCTAGAATCTTTTGTAATCTCTTCTTCACAATATTAGCGACATGAAGGTAGACATCGTTGGGTTTTGGACCTGGTAGCAGGTTGACATGTTGAGCACCTTCGATATCACCACCCAAAGCAGCATAGTGCTGTAAACCATTACATGTACCATCTTGATGGACAGGTTGGTGAGAAATATAATCTTCTGGGTTTTCTAATTTCAATGCTTCATTAAGTTCAAAACAGGTTGCAAGCGCTTGCCATGGTTCATCAGCTTGCTTCCACCAACCTTCACCATCCAATGGATGTTCAGCAGATTCTCTAATTTTATCTAAATTTGATTCTGTGAAGGAAATTCTTTCTTCTAATGGCACTTTATCTACACCGAAAAGATTAGATAAATGAATCTTCAACCATTTTAGTCCATCTGGTCCTAATCGTTTACCTTTCCAGAAAACCAAAAGACCACGACTCATATCATTACCTAAATGGTTGAAATGTGGTGATAGCGGGTATGCACGACCTCTGAAGTCTAAATTATGAGGGAAATAGAATTTTTCACCTAAAAATGCTCTGGCAATCTCCAGTTTATAGTTTGAATCACATCTCATAGATCTATTGGCGGAATATTTATTAACCATATCTCTATTCTTTTGCTTCCAAAGATTGATTTCACCTGGATCTGCAGAACTTGGAGGTCTTGGAATTAGTTCTACTTTCTCTTGAATGCCCGGAATATCCAAGAAGTCTTCACCATTATTCCAGACTTGTGATACTACGTCAAATACCTTTCTGTTGACAGTCCAGGCAGTGTTACCTAGGACATTCAAACCATCATAAACTTTATCAATAGCATTAGAATTCGATGCAGCTTCTAAATATGCTAATTGTTCAGGACAGTCCTTAGCTCTCACTAATAATGATTGACTATAGAAGTAACCACCGGATTTCCAATTTCTCCAACTACGGGGTTTAACCAACATTGGTAACAATTGAGGTTGTACTGAACCAGCCAGTCTTTCACCATTTAATTGATTGACCAAAGATTTATGGATTTTAATGATCCCTAATTTGACCCCGTTGTGATATTGATAACTATGAGAAAAAGCTGGGGCTCTACCGACCACGATTTCTTTTGTCACCGGGTCAGTACCTTCTACTCTGACTTTTGCAACTTTAATTAATTTTGAAATCAATACAGAACCGATTTTAGCCCTTACTGCTTGGGGCCACACAATTTTAGATCTTTCAATCTTCATTGATCTAAATGCGTTCTTGGCATTACGGATATATTTTTTAAATTCGTTCGATTTCTTATTAACTTCTTTGAAAATACGAGATTCAGTTTTCAATAATTGCTCAGATCTAAATTCCATTTCAATGGCTTTACCCACACTAATTACAGCACGTGCAGTTCTCATACCTTCCATGATACCACCTGTAGAGTTTAATTTAAGAAGTTCTAAAATGGTAATAACACACATTTTTTCTGGATTAACTAATTTCAAGTAAGTAGCAAAATCAGGATTTTTCAAAGCTTCCTTTTCTTGAATATTATTAATTTCTTCCTTTAATAAAGGCAACATATCAGTATACCATTCCCATAATTTGGCGTTAAGAGATTTTTGAATGGAGATATCACCTCTAGATTTGGCTTCTTCGAAATCATGTTTCCATCTTTCCTTGGCAGCATCTGTAGCACGCAATTCTAAAGTTCTTTGTCTTTCTTGATTGAACTCATTTAACATGAGTTCAAATTCTTTTTTCTCATTTGGTGTTTGCAATTGATTGTATATTTGATAGAAATCAATATTTGTTGTTTGATCCCCATTAGATTGCAATTCTGGGTTCACAAAATTAGATAATTGGTTTCTTTGAACATCTGAAAGAGTCAACCCTAACAGAGTATGTTTAACGACTTTCATACCAATGGTATCAACATCTTTTAATTGCGTAGCGTCTTTATTCAAGGATTTAATTTCTTCATCAAACAAAGTTTTATTTGAGGATTCAGAGGAAGTTTCCAATGGTGAAATATTATCAATAGTGGCTGGAGTCACTTCTTCATTAGAATTTAAACTTATTGCTACTTCTCTAATTGAATATGGAATATCTCTATCTGAGATAACTTTTAATTCAAAATAAAGCCTCTTATAATCACTCACTGTTAAGACATCTAAATACGATACAATGTCTTTGTAATTATCGTTCCCCATTTTGAAATATGTCCTGATATGAGATCTTAAGTTATTTAAATCTGGAGTCAATCTAATAGCATGATGAATCAAGATTGCCAATGATTTATTGTTATAGTTCACCAGTGGGAAGTGTAAAGTCAAATCATCTTCCAACAACTTCTCCAACTGTCTTATACTGGACATATTTTGCCCTCTGGCATCCAAATACAGATTATAATCTTCGATGAAATTTTGTTTTCTATGCGATTTAATTTCATATAAAGATTGTAAGATGGAGAATGATCTTGGGAAATTATTTGTTTGCAAACACGCTTCTAACAAAGACCAAAGTTGCATTATATCTCTTTGTTCAGTCATTTTGGATGCTGCTAGCGAATGTGAATTCGTGAAGGGGTCATTTCTTAAAGCAAAGGCTGAGGACGGGGTATCTGAGAAGGATGAGCCCAAGTTAGCTTTGTTACGTGGGTTATTGAAGAATAAGGGCACTTGGTTTGAAACAGCTGTGGTAGCAGATAATGGTGTGTTTGAAGTAGTTGTTGTTGGATCGATAGAGGAAGGGGAGAATGAGAGTTGTCTTAAGATGGAGACAGAATGGAGCTGTCTTTTCACATGTTGACATGTCGATACAGTCTGACGGTATCGTAACATGGTTATGTGCTTGTGGTCTTGTTCTGTTGCTGTTCTGTTAGGTTGGTTCTGCTGGATTATTACTAAGTGTGTTATCTTTTAAAATACGATTCTTCGTCGGCTAATATAAAACTGAAAATAAATCATTTCAAAATAAATAATTTGCAAAAAATAAAAACAGCATAGGCATTAATAGCTTATCATTAATAGCCAAATAGAAAAATACGTGTATGTTAATTAGACAATATATATATATATATATATATATATAAAGATATTAGATAGATGTACATAAGCAGTGACATTATAATAGCAAAAAAGGGAACCACTAGTCAATTATATAAAGAGAAAGAAAGAAGGAAAGAAAGAAAAAACAAGTTTTCTTGCAATAAACACATGGTGTGTGTGTGTAGGGGTATGTTAATTATAGGTTTTTTTTGTATGGGGTGCAATAGGGAATTAATAATATTGACAATTTATTTATTTTTTTATTAGTTGAAAGTTTCTTGCATTGGTTGTTGATCATCGTGGTTCGTCATTTCATTTGAAGTGTAGTGGTGATCAGCATTGGACAGATTGTTCTCATCCATGACATCGTTATCAATATCGTCTACCAAATCTTCATCGTCGACGGTGGCTTCTTGGTACTGTTGGTATTCTGTGACCAAATCGTTCATGTTTGATTCCGCTTCAGTGAATTCCATTTCTTCCATACCTTCACTGGTATACCAATGTAAAAACGCTTTTCTCTTGAACATGGCCGTGAATTGGTTCCCGACACGTTTAAACAGTTGTTGGATGGCAGTGGAGTTCCCTACAAAAGTGGCAGCCATATCCAAATCGTTTGGAGCCACTGAACAGACGGCGGTTTGAACGTTGTTTGGAATCCATTCGACGAAATAGTCGCTGTTTCTAGTTTGCACTTTGTGCATTTCATCCTCGACCTCCTTGACGGAGACGTTACCTCTGAAGAATGCGGCGACGGTTAGATATCTACCCTTTCTTGGATCAGCGGCGGCCATCATGTTTCTTGCGTCGAACATTTGTTGAGTCAATTCAGGGACCGTCAAGGATCTGAAGGATTGAGACCCAATGGCGGTCAAGGGGGCGTACCCGACCATGAAGAAATGTAATCTTGGGAATGGGACCAAATTGACAGCCAATTTTCTTAGATCCGAGTTCAATTGGCCCGGATAACGTAATGAGGTGGTGACACCGGACATGACTCTTGAGACCAAGTTGTTCAAATCGCCGTAGGAAGGTTGGTTCAATCTCAAAGTTCTTTGACAAATATCGTAAAGGGCTTCGTTATCGATACAGAATGTTTCATCTGAGTGTTCTACCAATTGGTGGACGGAAAGAGTTGCGTTGTATGGTTCTACGACAGTGTCTGAAGTCTTTGGGGAAGGCAACACAGAGAAGGTTGCCATCATTCTGTCGGGGAACTCTTCTCTAATCTTGGAGATTAACAGGGTACCCATCCCTGACCCGGTCCCACCACCCAGGGAATGGGTGATTTGGAACCCTTGCAAGGAGTCACAGCCTTCGACTTCTCTTCTGATGACATCCATGACTGATTCTACTAGTTCTGCCCCCTCGGTGTAATGGCCCTTGGCCCAGACGTTCCCTGCAGAGGATTGGCCGAAGATATAGTTATCTGGTCTGAACAGATTGCCGATGTTGGAGTTTTTCACGGCGTCGATGGTCCCTGGTTCCAAATCTACGTTGATGGATCTTGGGACGAATTTGCCCGAGGAGGCTTCGTTGAAGTAGACGCCTAGTTTATCCTTTTGCAGGTCTGTGGCTGCTGATTGCAGGTTCCCGTTGAAGTCTAGGCCGTGCTCACCGCAGATGGTTTCCCAGAAGGCAGCACCGATTTGGTTACCACACTGGCCTGTGGAGATGTGGACGATTTCTCTCATAATTGATTGATTGATTGTTTGCTTGTTTGGTTGTTTATTCAATGAAAAGAAGTGAGTTAGTTCTCGAACAAATTCAGTGCAGAGGATATGTATCTATCTGTTTCAAAGGTGCAACTATGTGAGTTTCAATAAGTGAAGAGGGTAGTGGATAGTGGTGGTAGATGTAACCGAGTGTTACTGTTTCAGAGCAGTAGAAGTGATCTTTGAAAGAAACAGAAGATTTGTTTTCTGTTTGTTTACGCGCACTGGCAGCGGTTTCCTAATGCGGTAGCGCGGCCGGGCAACCTTGCGATTCTGCGTATTTGCGTATTTGCGTATTTACATATATTACAGTATATATATATATATTATATCTATATTACAGTATATTATAGTATACATACAGAATAGTATACTACAGTATATATGTATTATTATATTACAGTATAGTACAGTATATTACAGTTTAGTATATTACAGTGTAGAATATCTATATCAGTAGATCAGGATAGTAGTATATTACTGTCTTTTACCATATCCCTATAAGAAGTCCTAGTCTAGTATAGTATATCTATATTGCTATATCACAGTGTAGTGCATATATTATTATAATATAGTGGATATTACTTACAATATAGTCTAGTGTAAATATAATAGAGTGTTCTTACAATAATATATAGTAGAGGATACTTACAACATAGTATAACATAACTGTAGGATACCTATATTTTTAAGAACAAGCCATCTACGCTGCAGTATAGTATATCTATATTTCAGCATATTACATATATTACATTACTGTATATCGATATCTATGTTAGTATACTAGCATAACAGTATAGTAGAGTATATTACAGTATATTAGTCTAAGGTATTAAAGCCTTATACCAATAGAAGAATATAGAATGTCTGAACTGATACAGTACTATTTTACACTGCATTATATTTGTAAATATATGTATTATATCTATATCAATGTTTTTATATTACAGCAGAGTAGCATATCAACATATCTATATACATATTCTACTGCATATTACAGTATATCACAAGGCAGTATAGTAGGACATTACTATGTATCTATTTTGGTACAGTGCACGAAAGTTCTATATAATTAGAGTGTGGCACAACTCACTGTTAACAACTCACCGTGGTATGTTATTATACTCTATTATTACACTACAATACTACTATACCGATCCGACAATACAAGAGTATAGTATACTATAATACACTATATCACAGCATAATGCAATCTAACATAATAAAATGCTATACAGTAAACTGCCCTACTGCCAGTCAGTATCGTATTATAAATATTTGCAATACTACGGTATATTACTGATATGGGCAGCACACAATACACACACACAACATAACCACACTCTGATAATATCTTGTTATCAAATTATTACCAAACTACTAAATCGACTCTTTAAACATCGCATCGATGGCACTGTCGCCAGTATCTATTTGCACAATTACAGAAAACCAAACACCCACAATTGCATAGCACCAATCACTTCATCATCAACCACTTAACCAACCACTTAATCAACCATCGCAACCATGGACGACTAGTGGTCGGTGTCACATATAGAGATGGGCCGTTACCCTCCGCCTCGCTGCCTTAATGCCATTTTGTGGCATTTAAAATTCATATTTCGAAGAAACAAAAAATTGAAGAACCACTTTGGAATTCTAACAAAGAGGCCAGATAGTTATTCTTCCTGCATCGATTTCAAGTTATCATCACTGCTGGAAAACATCCTGAGACTGTTGCAACGTTTAACACTAGTGAAAATAACAACCAACGATCTCAACTCTATCCCCTCCCCCCTTCTCGTTTCCTCAAAGACAAACAAACAAACACATATATCCATATTCAACAAATCAAGCATCATAAAAACAGCAACAGATAAAATCAAATATAACAATGAACAGTGAATACGATTATCTTTTCAAACTACTATTAATCGGTAACTCAGGTGTCGGTAAATCTTGTCTATTACTTAGATTCTCAGACGATACCTACACAAACGACTATATCTCCACCATCGGTGTCGATTTCAAAATCAAAACCGTAGAATTAGACGGTAAGACTGTTAAATTACAAATTTGGGATACTGCAGGGCAAGAAAGATTCCGTACAATCACCTCCTCCTACTATAGAGGCTCTCACGGTATCATTATTGTCTACGACGTCACCGACCAAGACTCCTTCGATGGTGTCAAGATGTGGTTACAAGAAATCGACCGTTATGCTACTTCCACCGTGTTAAAATTATTAGTAGGTAACAAATGCGATCTAAACGATAAACGTGTGGTCGATTTCGACGTCGCCAAAGAATTCGCTGAAGCTAATCAAATGCCATTCCTAGAAACCAGTGCTTTAGACTCCACCAATGTCGAAAAGGCCTTCTTAACCATGGCTGGTCAAATCAAAGAATCTATGGCCCAACAAAAATTATCCAATAATAACAATAATAACAATAACGGTAACTCCAATAACGGTAACTCCAATAATGTTAACTTATCTGGTGGTCAAAGTTTGACTAACCAATCTAGTGGCTGTTGCTAAGCTTTTTTTTTTGCTTCCCCCTCCTGCCGCTGCCCCTGCCGCTGCCCCTCCCACTTCTATTTTCTTTTACAAATTATGGTCTAATATAATTATATATATAATGTAATTCATATAGTATATTTTTTTTTCTTCATCTAAAGTCATATCTTTGCGAATCATCTAAATTTATTTTGGCTATTCTACCCTTAGTTAAATTGATGAAGTTAAACATGAAAATATAACAATAATACAAATACATTTTTACAAATGATATAATAATTACATCAAATAGCATGGTGGTGAATACAATCAAGTCAAAACCTAAACCTTATTATCATGATCTTCTTATAGCTCATCAGCCCACTACAGATTTATAATATCGAATTTCTTGATCGCTTGAAAAATAATTATTACAAGTAGAAAAACTGAATTATCATCAAAGAAACATCCTATCTTTCCTTCCCACGATATACAGCCTCAAAACAGTATCAATTGCACACAAAGAGTGAGAGATACCAGTGTGTTACAATGTTCTCCTTATCACAAAGATTTCAAACCATCTCTAACACCGCAATCACTTTAGGGATTGTGATTATTGCCTTCATTGTTTCCACCTCGTGGATTCAATTATATTTCAACGATGCATTCCACAACACTGTCTCCATTGCCAACATTAAACCTAAATTAAATATCAGAACAAGTAGATACTACGGGTCTTCCAATGGTAAACCAAAGGAAAACATCAAAGTCAACTTCGACTTAGAAACTGATCTATCTAGTTTGTTTAATTGGAATACAAAACAAATATTCGTTTATTTAACTGCCGAATATAATAACACAAAACAAACCACAAGTAACGAAGTCACATTCTGGGATAAGATCATCACCAATCCAAATGATGCCATCTTAAATTTAACTAATGTCAAATCCAAATATAATGTCTGGGACGTTAGCGAAAACATAAGTGGTAAAGACTTGAATTTTAAACTAAATTGGAACATTCAACCTTGGGTCGGTCCCTTGATCAATGGCCACACTGACGGTGACACCACCATATCTATTCCAAAGAAGAAGAAGAAGCCTGTAGTCGAGGAAAATAAATCTTAAACATTGTAAACTTAAAGAATATATATATATATTCTTCGGTGCAATATACACATTTTATATACAGTTAATAATATGTATAATATTTGATATTATTTACACAAGGAATATTAACAAATTCACAAGGATCGATAACATTTTTCAAATCATTGATATGGAATGTTATTCTCTTTCAATTTTTGGGATAAAATATTGTAAACAACTTCATCATTTGGAATCATTTCAGATAACCCATATTGAACGATAGTCCACAGCCCCCAAAGTGCCACACAGGTACATACAAACATGGCCACATATCCTTTAAAGATAAATCCAGATGGTAATGGTTTAGGTTGGCGTGGTAATCCGTCCATATTAAACCAATCATCGGAATGGCCTGCAGCATTCCCTACGTTAGAAATCCCAGCGGCTTTACAAGTATCCTTATAATTATCACTCAACGTTTCCATAGCTTGTAACGATTCTGGATCTTCAATCATAATGGCTGCAAGACCTTGTTGTAAATGCCAATCAACATGACAGTGGAACATCCAAACACCCGGGTTATCGGCTTTAAATCTTATAACAAGATGTCCATTAGGTTCTAAGATCACGGTATCTCTTATGATGGGTGTTTCAGGGAAATCCATCATTGGGTGGTTTTCATCATATGGCACAGTTAATTCTTCTTGTGGGATATCAGAATTCATGTCCGCAGTTTCATTAAATGGTGGAGATTTCTGTACCACTTGAAATTTATGACCATGGATATGGAATGGATGTCTACCGGTATCGTAATTATTTAACACGATTTCGATAGTTTCATCTCTTTTTAAAATGAAAGTATTTGCATTATCACTATAGATTCTTGGATCTGTGGCCAACTTGCCTGAGGTGAGCACAGTGGTTAAGAAGGGAACCTTTGGTTGCACGTACGTTAAATTGTTGAAAAATGCATAGTTGACCCCATCACCAAGATTTTCCATCTTAACATCAAATACAATCTGTTTATCATAACCTTGCAACAATTTATCACCATTTAAGGGTTTCAAATAGAAATCGTTAGTTGCATGTTTATGAATGTTTTGGAACCAGGGATATCTCTCTGTATCGTCAGCATATAAAGGTTTTGGCTTCGGTAACTCACTATCATAAACCACAGCATTGGTTGTATTTAATTTCAAATCCTTTGGAATAACATCTAACATGGTTTCATCCATTATTTGCATCAAAGCATAATTCTTACGAGTAGTGTTTTCATCATCAGGTTTAGAATGAACTAATACGCTCATTCTTTGCCCAGCAGCAATATACAGAATATTAGTAACATTTTGTTTCACATAAGCACCATCAACCTCAACAATAGTAAAATCATGATCTTCCAATATAATGTACTGTGATACAAAAAGACCCATATTAACAAATCTTAATAGATATGTTTTATTTGGCTGGAAATGAAGTTCACCTTGAAATTTATCGTTGAACAGCAAGTGTTGTGGCACTGGTTCTGCACCTGTGGGGTTATATCTACTTAAAAATTCCCTTTCAGAGTCTCTATAATCTTTGTAATAAAGATCGGCAATCGACACAGTGATATCTTCGTCATACTGGAATGGTTCCTCTGGGTCATGAATAATCAATGCACCACGCATACCGTCCCCATACTGAGCACCATGATGTGCATGATACCAGTAAGTACCAATCTGATCTGGTAAAGTAAAATTATAAAGATAAGTTTGCCCGGGAACAATAGGGCATTGAGTCACCATGGATGGGCCATCCATTTGGTTAGCACCACCAAGCTCTAAATTATGGAAAAGACCATGGAAATGTAATGAGGTAGACGTATCGTCTTGAAACCCGTTTGTCAAAAACAATTCAATACGATCTCCCTTGTTAACGTGAATCTCTGGAAGGGGCCACTCGCCGTTAAATGCAATCATTTCTTTCACTCTGGGCTTACCATCATCTTCATAAAAGGTCACATTCTTCCAACTGGTGGTAAAATTGAATGTATGAGTCTTTGGCTGTATATTCCCACTCGAATCAGCGGAACATTGAATTGGTTGCAACCAAAGGAACTGTAAAATTAAAGATAGCAATATAGAATCACCACTCAAACCCAGCATCTTCTTCTTCTTCTCTTTCTTGCAATGTATCTAGCAAAGTAAATCTAGTGTGCTCTTATCAACTAATATAAGTCTAATCCACACAGAATATCTTGCTTATCTTCACTTTGTCTTGATACTTTGACTTGACTTCCTTTCTCAGATGATGAAGTCCTAAAAAAGGTGCTTTTTAAATATTCAAAATCCCTCCGCAAGTTATAAAATTCAAAGAGACATAATCGTCATTTATCATTGACTAAATGTGTTGGGATTCAAATCAAAACGGCAAGGAAAGCAATTAGCAATAGGTTGAATTGATTTGTTAGAATTAATTGATTTAATATATAGTTGCCACTACAATAAGAGACGGAAATTATACAAAGAAAGAGCAATGTCAGACCGCAGTGAAGATGAATTTGCCTCCTGGGAACCTTTATTTGACACGGGGGATCAAGATACCAAAGAAGGCGATATTGTAGCTCAAAGTTTGGATGCGGAGACTACGTTGGATAAACCATTCATTGTTAAGTCAGAGTCTTCAGGAACTGGCAGTGCCGAGGAGTCTGGGGAAGATAACAGCGAGAGATCAAGTGAGTTAAACGAGGACGGTATGGGGAAGTTTAGGCATAAGAAGAATGATCTAGCGGATAGTTCAGAGGAAATACATTTGGTAAAGAGGAAACTAGTAGTGGATACTAATGTTAAAGCCCCAAAGGAAAATAATGACAATGATGCAGAAGAGATTAAAACAAATGAGAAGAAAGTAGCCAGTGTAGAACCAATGGGATCTAAGACGCCAAGTACTGTCCAATCACCCTCATTTTTGAACAGCATGTTCTCTACATTCAAGAGTGAAGCCACTCCGTTTGATGATAATTCAACACATAGCAACCAGGATTTTACCAAGTCTCCAACGGGTTCTGCAAAGAACAATATTGTCTCATCACCCAATATTATAAGTCACAGAAGGGAGAGTTCATTGAGTTCCAGAAGGAAGTCCAGTAGAGCTAGAAAGGCAAGTAATGATTCGTTGGTTAACACGATCCACTCACCCTTGCAGAAAGCACCACAACCTGTTGAAATTATTAGTCAACTTCACAGTAATAATCCAAGCACGAAAGATCTGAATGAAGAAGGTGAACAACATCCAATTGAAGAAACGGAAGAAGATAGTATCACTAGTGAAACTGGTAGTTTCAGAACTAGTGGTGAATATAACAAGAAGAGATTTATTGAAGAGAAGTATTCTGATACTGAATATCATTATCCAACAACAGAAAGAGACACGGACTTCCACACTTTGTTTGAGTCAATCGGTGAAGAAGATAGACTTATTGATGATTTCAGTTGTGCATTAAGCCGAGAATTCTTGTATCAAGGAAGATTATATGTCTCCGAGAAGAATCTTTGTTTCAACTCTAATATCTTGGGTTGGGTAGCTAAATTTACCATCCCAATGAAAGATGTGAGATATATTGAGAAGACCTCTTCTGCTGGATTATTTCCTAATGCAATTTTGATTGAGACGGACGAGGAGAGGATCCAATTTAACAATTTCATATCTAGAGAACAAACATTCAATCTTATTAAAGGAGTTTGGTCTAAGAATTTAGTCTTTGCAGATTTGGATGCAAAACACTCATCTAATAAAGAAAAGAAGGAAATGGAGATTCACACCACAAAAGAAACTTATGATGACGATGATGAATACAATGATGATAGCTCTAATGAAAGTGTAATTAATGAGAAAATGGAATTGAGATCTACGGGTCATTATAAATTTAAAGAAGATGCGAATTACACCAATGAACCTCCATACACTCATGATGAGACTTCATTCCCTGAGGAGACAGAACCAAACGAATTCACTCTGAAAACCCTTGATTTGTCTTGTACACCGTTACAAGCATACCAAATAATGTTTAGTGATAGTAATCATGACTACACGTATGATTATTTGAAGGCTAACGATTCTTCAGATATTTCTGAAGTCACCAAGTATGATGAAAATAATCAAAGAACATATGAATATGAGAAAAGTCTAAATATTCCTGGTGGACCTAAATCTACTAAATGTTATGCAGAGGAAGTGATTGAAAATTATGACACACATGGATATATTATGATAATTAGTACGACAAAGACACCTAACGTGACTAGTGGTAAAGCGTTTTGTACAAAGACTAGGTACATGTATAGATGGGGACCTAAAAACAACTGTCAAATGCAAGTATCATATTGGTTAGAATGGACCGGGACCAGTTGGTTTAAGAAAATGATCGAAGCTGGTGCAAAGAGAGGACAAATTGAAGCCACAGAGAAGATGGTAGATATTATAAATGACTATGTGGAGAAGAACGTTGTGGAATCTGATGCCATCATAACTGAAACCAAACAGAGTGAATTGCAACCGATCGTCAAACCAGTTTTGGGTAAGACTGATCTTGAAAAGAATGTTGTGAGTACTAATGAAAACGTGGGTTCATTATCGTTACATTTAGTGTTTTTGATTATTTTGCTAATAATTTTATTAGTAGTCAACATTTGGTACCAAATGTCTACAAGAAGATCCATATTAAACATTGAGAAATTGTTATCAGCCCAAAGAGATATGAACTGATACAAGTTTCTCTAAAAATATTTAAATTATTATCTATTATACACCTGGTAAATTAATATATATATATATATATATATTTATTATTCATGATATTTATGTTATTCTTTAATCTGTTAAAATGTCGGGAACGATATATGTGGTAATTCAGGATAATGGAAAATTGGAGTCTCATTATTCGAATTAGTTTCTTGCTTTGTGGTATCATTATTAGTGGCTTGGTTAATATCGATATTGTTGTTGTTACTGTGATTGTGATTGTGATTATTATTATTATTATTGTTGTTAGTATTACTATTCTCATGAGCTAAAGTTGTATTGAAAAAGGCAAGAGATTGATTGAACCTATGTTCATTAAATGTTTTTGGTAAAAATGGATATTTTATTGTGTCGTCCTGCGAACTTCTTTCCATATTACCATTTGCATTACTATAAGCCTTATCATTGCGATTATTTATTAAATTTTTGGTTGGTTTGGCAATGTTTTTAGCTAACGATAATTGATGTTTATTATATTGTCTATCGATTTGCTTTTGTAAATCTTCAATTAATTTGAGGACAGCTGGAACCTCCAATTTAATCAATTGCAAATATTCTTGTTTGTACAATTGGATTTCCGGATCGGTGTTTCCTTTAGAAAGACATTGAGGATGTCTGGCTAATTTATTTGTACAAAGATCGACATAACGGTAATAAAACATGAATGCCATTTCTGAGTCACCGCATTGAACACTCATTTGAGCTTTGTCCAGTATCCCCACACATGTCTTTAAGTATATCTTTAGCGGTATCATGGGGTTGAAACGATAATCTTTAGCATCTTGTATTAGTTGTCTACTACTTTTCATCATTCTTCCTTTTATTTCTGTTGATGATAATTAGATGTAATTGAGTGTGAAAACAGTCAAAAGAACTCTAATATTGCAATTGACTGATAGGTTGATGGCGTTACTGTCTCAAGTCGTTACAATCCGCTGCAATTGATTGAATCTTACCGCAGCTCCTTACATTCTATCTCATCACATCTCATCTCATCTCATCGCATTAATTAATTAATTCATTATTCACTATTCGGTTTTCTCGACGTTGCCTCGGCCGAAACTCAAATTTTGAGTTGCGTCGTTTTTTTTTTCTTCGCAAATTTCAAATTTTTTTGCGTCGCCGGCCATTGCAACCTTCAAGGTTATTTCAAGACCGCAAGCCCTAACAAAAAATGATCAAGCCCTAATCTCGGAAGTCACAAGCCCTAACTCACATGACTAGGGCTGGGGGCGGCATTCTCCCGGAGGATTGTGTTCCGAAACAGCGACGCGTAAACATTTTTCAATATTTTTCACTTTTTGCATTGACGCGTCTGAAAATTTTTCAAGAGTTGAACAAGCAAGACGTTCTTGGTTTCGTGTCCAGTTGGCATTGCTTGCTTGACTTGATGTTGTTGACAGAACAACATGTATAAATATCTGCGACGTGATGACCATTCTTGTTCTTCCAAGGTTTTGACTCACAATCTTCCTTGCCTTTTTCTTTTGGTTCAATTGCAAAAGAGAATTGACTACAAATAATCCCACAAAACCACTCTATACACAAACAATGTCTACTCCAAAGGAATTCGCTTATAAAGAAAGACCAGATGTCTTAGTTCTTTTCGATGTCGATGGTACTTTAACCCCAGCCAGATTAACCATCTCCGACACCGTCAAGGAAACTTTAAGAAAATTGAGACAAAAGGTCTGTATTGGTTTCGTCGGTGGTTCTGATTTAAGCAAACAATTGGAACAATTAGGTCCAAACGTCCTAGACGAATTCGATTACTCCTTCTCTGAAAACGGGTTGACCGCTTACAGATTAGGTGTCGAACAAGCCTCTCAATCCTTCATCAACTGGATCGGTGAAGAAGAATACAACAAATTAGCCGTCTTTGTCCTAAAATACTTATCCAGTATCGATTTACCAAAGAGAAGAGGTACTTTCTTAGAATTCAGAAACGGTATGATCAACATCTCCCCAATCGGTAGAAACGCTTCTACTGAAGAACGTAACGAATTCGAAAAGTTCGACAAAGAACATCAAGTCAGAGCTAAATTCGTCGAAGCTTTAAAGAAAGAATTCTCTCATTTGAAATTAACTTTCTCCATCGGTGGTCAAATCTCTTTCGATGTCTTCCCAACTGGTTGGGATAAAACTTACTGTTTACAACACGTCCAAAAGGATGGTTTCAAAGAAATCCATTTCTTCGGTGACAAGACCTTCGAAGGTGGTAACGATTACGAAATCTACGTCGACGACAGAACCATCGGCCATTCCGTCACTTGTCCAGAAGACACTGTTAAGATCTTAAACGAAATCTTCGACTTATAATCTGGGAATTATCTTGTTAACACTAAAATAATATCGTTTTTGCATTCTTATTTGTTGGCCATATGTATACATATCTATATTTATATTAAATAATCTTTTATAACGCACTTTATGCCTTTACTTAATTTAATAAACTATCATAAACTCTATTGAATTATCGACTGTTCTGTTTAATAGGAATATATTATATACAGATATATATCTACTTATCATTGTCATCGTCACGATAATAGTCTTATATATGCCAAAACTAGGGCAAATGTACCTGTACAAACACCAATTAACCATTGCATAACTTGAGTCTTTACAGAGTCAATTTGCATCTTCATATTTGACACCTCATGGTCAATTCTAGTTTCAATTTCTTTTATCTGAAGATCATGATGGGAACTCTCTTCCCTTATTCTCCCTTTCTCCAATGAAAGATCTAATTTAAACCCGGCATTCACTTTGGTTATTTCCTCTTTCAATTTACTTCTCATTTTCTCTAAATCACTACGCACTCTTTCATATTCATTTTCAATGTTATGGAACTCATTTCTATCCGATGTAAGTAATTGATCTCTTAATTTGGCAAAATCTACTCTTTGTTGGTACGTCAATTGAATTAATCTTTCCCTCTTGGCTAAATCCTTGGACACATGAACCACACCACTTTGGATCGTGTCTCTAAGTATATCCACTATCTTGGTTGCTTGTTCATCACTGAATTCACCTTCCTTCATCAACAGTTCTTTGTAATTGTTCGAGTTATTGATATGAGCTGGATCAAATGAAGACGAATTCCAAGCTTTGCTGATGTATGTAAATGGATGCAATTGTTTTCTGATAGTGGGTTTACAGACTCCAACGATAGACCTGATCATGTTGTATTGGTTTGTTTGTTCTGTTCTGTTTATTAATATCAGATGAGTATGTCTAAAGATGATTAAATACTTAATTAGAGTTTTTTTTTTATTTAATAAAGTTTGTTACGTTAACCAAGTTGAAAAAACAACACCTAAACAACCATATATACAGAAGAGACTTTATATGAAGCGAAGACAACAATTTATTTTAATGTGGATGCTTGTCTTTTCAATTGTTTGAAGATAACTTTCTTTTGTGTTAATAAATCGTGGAAGATCTTGAATCCCAGATTGTTATCATCGAATACTTTGGCATGGATGATACAGTTAGCAAATTCTCTTGAGATTTCATTAACAAATTCTTCAGAGGAAACATACACACTTGAGATCTCGGTTCCAGTGTCACCGTCTCTCGTATTAGTCGTATCCTTCTTTGGTTCAGCCATCTTGATGATTTTGTTCAATCTATAAAAATGCGTCATAATAGCATCCAATGTGGCTAAATGTGGTTTCGATAAAGATGCTAAAGTTGTATATAACCCTGTTATTCTTTTATTTTCGTTTCCATTCAATATTTCCTCGTCTTCCTTTGGAATTTCCACAGATTCAATAGATGAAGGTGGATATTTGTGGTATAAAGCTCTAAGGATATCCATCAAGTCGTTCGGTATCAATGCCTCGGGCAATTCTAACAAATAAATCTTAATGACACTAGCAATGACACTTGAATCGTATTCCCCCTGGGTCAAGATATCGAGGATTTCAGATTCTTCTTTAAATTGTGTTTTATTTAATTTATTTCTTAACTCATGAGTTAGACTTAATTTCACTGGGTTGATCCATAATGAGACTCTAACTTTATCGTTTTCTAACTCTGGATAAATTTGATCCATACAGGATAACAATACGATTATGATCATTGGAACACTCTTTTGATCTAATCTACATCTTGTCTCCAGATCAATACCGAAATTTTGGTAAATACCTGGATTATAGTAATTGTTATACGTGATGACTTTTGGTTGAAACAACCCGGTGTTATATGTAGTGATTAATTGCATTAAATCATTCATTGGATCGATAGAATTTTCAAAATCGATCATTTTATCAATTTGTAATTTCAATATGGAGATCTTGTTCCCCATGGTGGAACAGAAATCCATGGTAGCCTTTTTAATGGCTTTCAATCGATCAATTTCGCATTTTTCCATGAACGAAAGATGATCAATCATTAGTTCTTCAATGGAACAACGTAATTCATCCATTTTATGACATTCTTTAAAATATTTTGAATCTGATTGTGATACATTTTCCAATAATTTGAACAATTCATTTTCTGATTCTGATAACACTGGCGCTTCTAACGTGGGGATGCTGTTATCCTTTGATGTGGTGCTGTCATTATTGCTTATTGATAATGTTGATAACAGTTTGTTAGTGTTTGTGATATCGTTTTGCGAAGGCGAAGGCGACGTGGTGGTGGTGGTGGTGGCATCCACTTGAGCAAAAGTGTAAGCATAATCCTTCCATTGATATTGGAATTTTTTCGAATTAACGAAACTGTTCCCGACCCCATTACAATATTTTAAAAACCCATAATTCAAAAGATCTTGACCGAACTCTTCAGCTTGATCGAAATCCGATAATGACATATTATCCAATAAGAATTTTGTGATTTCGTACCCATTATTAGTATTTTGTAAATTATAATTAATTAAAGGTAATTTATATTCAAATTTGGGTAGATTTAAAAGTAACATTTGCAATAATTGTTTCAAACTCTTGTTATCGAATTGGATGGAACCGATGGTACCAAAAATCTCATTATCTCTTTCCCGTTGTACATCGATTTCATGTTTTTGTAAAAGGGATAAATTCTTGATGGCATGATCATACAATTCATCATCATTGAAATGTAATCTCTTCAAATCTTCTAATTTCTTACAATTTTTCAAATATTCTGTGGATAATTTATTGACATAGTTGTTTGATTTCTGGAAATTCTTGACGTTATCCATCAATATAGTTTCTGAATATTTTATCCTTTCTTTGTGGTCTTTACACCATTTACTAAAGGGTTTCAAGACCAACAGTTCGATATTTGAAGCGATGGTCAGATGTTGGTCCCCTTCGACCTCCATTTGTTTTATAATGTTTGCCAATGCGTTCGATGTGGTGTTGGAGGTGTCTACCACGTCTATTCCTGAGCCAGTGCCGCATAGTTGCCTACCGTACGCGACTTCAAACTGCATTCGAGACGCAAACAACTGTATAAATGAATCACATTGGTCGCAACCTTTATAAAGATTTGCAAATAGCACGGATAAACCTGTAGACAGGTCGTCAGACCAAAAACTATCCGAGAACGATGGCATCTCTAACTTACTGAGCTTACTCCACTTACTGAGCTGACTCTATCTATAATAAACCTCTGTCTATACCACCAGTTCTTCTCGATGGCGACCCCAGCAGTGGTGAAAGAAAGTCGATTTTTCAGTTTCAAAATCTTGCCTCGCACCAAAAACAGCTGAAATTCTTGTCAGAGCAGCATTCTCGCCAAAACTGCCAGATCAAAGTCCGCGGCGTTTCAGATCGCCAGATGCACTGGGAATGTTCAGTGTATTTATTTGGAATGCAGTATGTGGTGGATGATTCAGTGGGGGTGGGTGATTGCAACGATGTATCTGTTAGAGAAACAACCTAGCAGTTATTACAAGTAGCATACCTCGTTAGCAGTATTCCGTCGGACTCTCTCAACTCAATTCTCTCAACTCTTTGAAACACACACATTTCATTCCCGCCCTTGCATCTCCCACCACCCAGCAACAACACGGTACACTACACTATCAATGGGGCCATGCTCTACTGCTACCATTGCTATGTGTCACTTCTTGCTGTTAATTATAGAAACGCATCCAAAGTTACCCTCCTTTCCCGCTTCTCTCAATGAAAAAATTCGATCTCAATTTGGAAATTTCGTCATAGTAAACAGATCAAATGAAATTTCAATGAATAAATGATTGATTGATTGATTGATTGATTTGAACAGTGAAGGAACCCATTCGTTGACAGACAGATATATCAAAGAGACAATCGCCCAATCTCACAATGAAGTTCTCTAGCTACACTCTAGTCTCGTTACTGTCCCTGGGATCTATGGCAGTGTCGTCTGCTCACGGGGCGGAAGATGACCATGCAAACAGTAAAGATCATGCCATTCCAATGAAAGATTACTCTCTACCAAACCTTTTCAAAAGTGGCAATTCCATCCCATCCAATTGGGAAGTGAAAGATATGACCAAATTGGAAGAAGGGCGTTTCATACTAACACCAAAGAAAAGCTCAAAGGGGTCTCTTTGGTTGAAACCAATTTTGAAGAATTTGGAAAGTTTTACCGTCGAATGGACGTTCAGAAGTTTAAACTATCAAGGTAAACATTCAGGTGGGGTTTCCTTCTGGTTCCTGGGGGATCTAGATAAAATAGGTAATGACCAATCCTTATATTCGGGTCCCTCAAAATTCAATGGGTTACAACTTTTAATAGATAATAATAGTCCAGTCTCACAATCCATTCATGCCCAATTAAACGATGGGTCCAAGTCATTATCCAAGGAAAAAATCTATGACGACAGTTTCGCCTCTTGTTTAATGGGGTATCAAGACTCTTCTGTACCATTGACTTTAAGATTATCTTACGATTCTGAATCAAACAATCTTTTGAAATTACAAGTGGATAATCGTGTTTGTTTCCAAACAAGAAAAGTTAAATTAAACGATTTGATCACAAAGGGGTTGAAAATTGGTGTCTCTGCTGATAATGCAAACACTTTAGAAACTTTCGAAATCTTACAAATGCAGTTCTTTGATAAAATCATCGAAGAAGCTATGATCCCAAACGTTAATGCTATGAGCCAACCAAAGATGTTAACTAAGATCATTGACGAAAAGACCGGGACTGAAAAGATCGTCGACAAAGAATCCTTGGATTCTCAAAATAAACAAATGTCGACTTTTGAACTGTATAAGAAAATGGATAGATTAGAAGGTAAAATTATGGCCAACGACATAAACGTCCTGGAAAACAAAATCAATGACATCTTAACCGTTCAACAAGCAATGATTAAAGAATTGAGTATCCTAGCCAACAGTTTACAAGGTGGTAATACCAATGAGAAAGGTGAAGATGGACAAAACAATGATCAATTCAAAGATTTCATGTCCATGAATGATAAATTGGAAAAGATGTTGACTGAACAAACTAGAATCAGAGAAGCCACAAAATTATCGCAAGAAACTCGTAATGCGGGCCCACAAATCGATGAAATTGTTTCCAAATTAGCAGTGTGGATAATCCCATTGATCGTCATTATGTGTGTTATGGCATACTATACATTCAAGATTAGACAAGAAATTGGTAAGACTAAATTGTTATAATTCATTTAGCTGTATAATCATTTTCCACATTATTTTCTTTATTAATATATATATATATATATATATGTAGTTAGTACATGTACATTAAGCATAACATATTGTCTTAAAAGGGTTCGAGTTTTGGGTATATGGTTTTCATGATAGCTATATTATATGTTGAATATAATGACTATTTAAAACTATATAAGTAGATTATATTTTTTTTTAGCACAAAACAGCTTCAAAATTACAAATTACCATCATGCTTTACAGTGTCATTAATAGTTTGCTTGAAATCAATGAATTCAAAGCCAAGAATCTCTCTAGTCTTTGAATTGTTGACAGTAGCACCTCTTTCACCATTACCTAGGACACCCATTTTTGGTTTCCCCACTGGAATCTTACCTTTCAATTGGGGAAATCTTCATTCAAAACATCAACAATATCTTGAGAAGCAAATTTACTGGCATGTAAAATCAATCTTTGGCCAATGGCTTCCTCCTTTTGGAAAGCTAACAGATGACCCTTGGCAACGTCACGAAAATCAATGTACCCACGGTATAATTCATATGGATCAAATGGAGCATCTGGAGCAGAATAAATCAATGAGTTTACAAATTCACACGTGGTGTTCAGCTTGGCAGTAACACTTGAGTCAAATTTCTGTGGACCAAAGACAACAACAGGATTGATAACAGTTAATTTAAATTTAACAGCATCTTTATTTTCCTTTAGAAAATCCCATGCAACTTGCTCTGCAAACTTCTTAGAGGCACAATAACCCCTAAATGAGTTAGCCTTTCCTGCTTCCCAACTGTCTGGGTTCCAACTCTCTTCAGTAATGGTGTATGTTTCGTCATCTTCCCTATCAACATCTACAACCGAAGCGTAACTTGATGTGAAGACGACACGTTCGACAGAATTAGCAGCATGTCTTTTGATCGATTCTAAGATATCTTTAGTACCTTCAATAGCCGGACTGTAAAGTTCTTTGACAATATCAGTAACATCAAAACGGTTTGGAGAAGCAGTGTGCAAGACATACTTGATATCTTTAGCATGTTTTTTAATAGCTGCATCGAAAGCCTTTGGTCTGGAAATATCATCGACAATTTCAAGAGTCAAATTTGGGTTATTGCCAAATTGACCCTTTAACTTGTCAGCTTTGGCTTGAGATCTAACAGTACCAATGACTTTATAGTTTTGGTCTAATAATTGACCGACAATATGTTGGGCGATGAAACCTGTTGCACCGGAAACGAAAACAGACATTTTAATTTGTTTAAAAGGGGAGTGTTATTTGTTGGGCTGTTCTGTGTAAACGACAACAACTCAATCTTATACAAATAACAATCATTAGTAGTTTATATATGATTTTAGCAAGTTTCTTATGAACTATTCCTTCTGTGGATTAGTAATCCTTTGAATGACAGCTGAATTCCACGGAAGGAATAACAACAAATACAGTGGCTGCATAAGGTTTCTAATGTTCAAAAGTGTTCTCTAAGTTCTTGATGGTGTGTATCCGGCTTGTATAACTACTATCTAATGAACTAATGGTCACCGAGTTCCACGGAAGCTTGCCACGGACCGTCTGAAAATTAGTCAGGATGGCCTCAATAAAATTTGAAATTCATCCGCGTTCCACGTAAAACGAACTGAGAAGTTGAACCATCTATACTAGAAATATTCAATTCAAACTTCCAGTAACATCAAAGAAATCTGATAACTGTTGATAGCTGCGTATATTGCGTTTATAAGCATGTTTGTTACATCTATCAGAATATCATATTCATTTAAGAGACAGATCAATTCCTGGTCGAAATTAGTTAAATATAATGTATATATGAAGCACCTTTATCCATTTTTTCAAAGGCTTGTTGGACCTCCTTTTCACTGATTGGGATGGGTTCGACCGAAATCTTTGATGGTTCAATCAAACACTTGAATAACCACCATCAAATTAAATACTAAACAGTAATGATCCTTGTCTCAATATAAACTGGGATGCCAGATGGCCTTTGCTACAGGTCAGTAACAGCAAAGTTCTTATGAAAATAACTCAGGTAACTGGTTGGAAATTTAATAACAACTGACACCCCGATATAAATATACTACGAGAATAGTTTTAAAAGGATTGTAAACGACACTATTATTAGATTATGTTGATAACCTCCTTGGAGTAGTTCCCTCTAATAGCATAATACTCTTTGTAGAGATGGGCCACTGTAGTTCAAAAAATAGACCCTTTAAAATTGTAAACTGATTCAGAAGAATAGTTTTGGCCTGTTTAATATGAATACTGAGGAAGTTATACAATTAACGTAAGTATTCATGCTACAAATAAGTATTTCCTATATTCACCAAAGGAAACCTACTGCAATGAGTACTCCAAGAACACCCACTAATTGTTGTTTTTCTGTATGGCTAATATAAGAACACAGAGAGGGAATATATTTACCGAATTGTGAGTTTAATAATAGAGGCAAAAGTCTATTACTTGCATTAATATCAACAGTTAACTTCTCAAAGAAGGTTATTAAAACTAACGGAGTCACGATTGTGGTGATAAAGATACTTCATAAAATCCTTAAATTTGCTTGTTAGTGTCAAGGAAAGGAAATCTGATGGAATAACCACTTTGAGTTTTATTTTGATTTGGAAACATAAAAAGTGGATAATACATTGTCAGTCCTGCGTTGGTAAATACTGTTATTTTCTCAGGTGTTAATGCTTTTATTAATTTATTTTTCACCGCTGAAGTTGATATCTAATAGATGTTAAACTTGACCATCTTAATTGATGTGATCGTAAACTAGCTTGTTAAGATGGAGATATCTCCAATTGGCTTCATTTAAATGTGAGATGTGTCTGAAGTGTTTTGATTATCTTTCTCCATTTGTAGTAGTAGCTGCATTTGCATATCAGAAAAGTATATTACTTGATATTTTATGAACCCATTAATATCAATGTATTGGACTATATAGCGTCTGAAAGATGTGAAGGTGTATTGGTTCGGTAGTTATGAATAATTGAAATTGGTATTATGATCTGTCCACTGAATTTCTATTATAATAGTGCAAATAGCAATTTGGTGCTTGATTGTTTAAGGAAATTTATTTTGTAACTATGGATGGTTTAAAACAGGAGTGAGTTGTCTTTAACTACTTATGAGTCTTTCTTAGTGGGAAAATATCCTTACCAAATTGTCTGATATAGGACTGTGATCATCACTGTTGGATGGCAAAAAAAGTCTCTTACTTAGAATATGAAAAGGGCATACCCAAAACGGGAAAACAAAAGTGACTCAAAAACTCCGATTCCTTTTTTTTTGTGAAGAATAGCTTAATAAATTCTTTGCTAAATCAAATTAATATATATATACCAGTACAGTACAACGGTAGTCGGAATTTTCCTTTGATAATACAATCCACTTTCAAAAAAAATAAAACAACGAAACCACAATGAACCAGCTACCATCAACTACATCAATCAAAGAAAACCAGAAAAAACTACATAATTTAGACAAAAGGATCAAGTTCCTGGAAAAAACAAGAATAGGATTTCTGGCATCTATCATCATATTGAGTTATGCCTCTATTCCTGCAGGATTTATCACTATTAGAATATTTGGTGTGCCCTTTTACTCAATTATTTTAGTTTCTCATTCTTTATCTTTTTTGTGTTTGTTTATTGTTCACTACCAGCTTCTCCCACCACTAATTGACGAAAGAAGTAATATCTGCTATAAGATTGAATGCAAAACATCTCATCTACCAGCATATCATCCACCTAAAAATGAATTGTTTAGGTGTTACCAAGGAATCTTGTTTTGCTTTTTAACCAGTGCAGGCCTCTGGGAACTTATAACATACAGCGGTATGTCAACTAATATGGAAGACTGGGATGAAAATGACGAAAAAATGGGACTTTTATGTATGCTCGCTGGAATATTGCTGGCAATCGTCTCTTTTATTTCATGTTTACAAATGGGGCCCCTCTATAGTAAATCCAAAATAAATAAACCTAAAACGAAACAGGTAAATGAGAACACTAAGAAGACTGTCAATTTAACTAACCAGAACATATCGCTTAAAGAAGATTTAGTAAGAGCAGGAATTATTCAACAGCTTGCAGAGCATAGAGAAGAAATTTCCTCGTATTCCAGATTACTGAAACAACATGATAAGATATTGAAAGAATTACAAGAAAAAGACAAGGCTAACAATAGAACTACAGATAAAAGGGAAGGAAATGGCGATATTGAGAAAAGAGAAGAAAGAACTGAAGACAAAAATTGAAAGGTTGTCTACAGAAAATGAAAAGTCGGAAAAGGAGAAATAAGAGTGAAAATAAAATCAATCTCTGTCAACTAAAATTCCATTGTAATCCTTATTAGCTGAGCCATATTTTTTCTTTTATAGGGAGTTTACATATATTTTCTTTTCAGTTCTATGTTTACCTTAATGCTATAATAACGTTTCTCATATAAAAAATGTATCTGGTTTTTGTTAATCAATAATTGAACCTAAATAATCAAATCTTTCTTGAAAATCATAATTGAGTATAAACGACACTCACCTCATTAACTTATTTCAATGAGATTCAACTTCTGCTTAAATAAGTGCCTCGTTATACATGTATCACATTGATATAATTTTTAAGATATAAATTAGAAAAGAAATAGAGATAATAATATATAAGTATTTTTGCGACTCGTGCCAATTATTCCGGTCGTAAATATGACAGTATCTTAATGATGAGCTTATGCGACCTTAATTGATTTTGAAACGTTTATGATAAATAACACACAAAACCAGAATCTTCATTTGCTACCATTATCAACAGGAAAAAACTTTAAGGCTATATTACTAAGATATATTCTATAGAGAGTCTATTTTTTTTTTTAAAATAGATGCCTTTAACTAAAACAACTTCAGTGAAGCAAAAAGGTGAACCTAGGTCCAGAATAATATGGTGGTTTAGATTATTGGAATACCATTCAAATGAATAATTTTACTTCACATTCAAATATTTCAGCTTAAAAACTATGAATACACAGAAGAAAGTAAAGGTTTACAATTTTTAGTACGGATGTGTGGATGATTTTAAAACATGTTATTGATATTACTATTTATCATATATTTCTTATTTAAGTATTTCTCACGGGGCAAACATCTATTCCTTGTCCCAGCCCAGTTTCAAAGCTTCTTCATAAGTTGGGTAATCGGTGTAACCGTGATCAGTCATGGCGTAGAAGGTATCTCTGTCATATTTGTTTAATGGCAAACCATCCTTCAATCTGTGGACCATATCTGGGTTAGCAATCCATAATCTACCAAAAGCGGTTAAGGTTCTGCCGTCTTCCACCATATCTTTGACAACTTCTGGGTGGAAGGCCAAGTTACCAGCACGGATAATTAACCCTTTCCAGATTGAATAGACGAAATCGTTGGTGACAGTGGTGTCTGCACCAGTACCTTCAGTCATGAATGGATCAGTGACTCTAGGCTCAACTAAATGGATGTAAGCTAATCTCTTACCTTCCTTGGCTCTCTTTTCCAATTCACCAATAACATGGGCATATTGAGCCAGGATCAATGGTTCAGCACTACCGGATAGAGTTCCGAAAGTACCCCAAGGGGAGAAACGAACACCGACATTTTCATGACCCACTGCTTCAATAACAGCATCGACAACTTCCAAAGTGAAACGAGATCTGTTTTCGATGGAACCACCGTATTCATCAGTTCTGTGGTTTGAGATTGGGTCCAGGAATTGGTTTAGTAAGTACCCGTTAGCAGAGTGAATTTCAACACCATCGGCACCTGCAGCGATGGCATTCTTGGCAGCTTGGACGTAGTCAGCAATGTGTTGCTTGATTTCATCCTTGGTTAAAGCACGCTGTGGGTTTTTAGATTTCAGAGCTTTTTCCTTTTGCTCCTCGTCCATGTAGATGTCATCGGAGGCAGACACATATTTGAGACCGTCTCTGGCCAGGGAATCGGCATAGGCTTGTCTACCTAGATTCCATAATTGGACGTAGACAAAAGATTTGTTGTCGTGAATCTTCTTGAAGATCTTGGTCCATTCAGCGACTTGCTCTTCAGACCAGATACCTGGAGCATTGTCGTAACCACCGGCAGCATCTGAAATGAAAGCACCTTCAGTGATGATAAAAGTACCTGGGTACTGGGATCTTTGGTTGTAGTATTCAACAGTCCAGTCTTTATTAGGGACATGGCCTGGGTGGTGGGCTCTCATACGAGTCAAAGGTGGGTAGACAGCACGGTGTTGCAATTGCATTTTACCAATCTGAATTGGCTTGAATAAGTTGGTGTCGGCTAATGGGACTGGAGTAAAATCTTTGGAGAAAGGCATGTTTTGTTGTATTGTTGTGTTTGTTAGAATGTTGGTTCTTGTTGTGTTGTCTAGGGGTAAACTTCCAAACAGAAAAGAGCATTCCTGTCAATATGGTAAAGTTCACCCGTATTTATACAAAACTTGTCAATTCAAATGAACATTGCAGTTTTACATATCTGGATCGTTCTTCTTGTTTCATTAGCAACAAAGATGCAGTTGAATAGCTTGTAGCGGCTAGCAGCTTAGTCAAATACAGATGTTGTAGCGGGACAGCAATCGCCTAAAGTAGAAAAAGTACATTACTATTTTTTTTTGATAGTAGAAAAACAGAGTGTCCGAGTGTCCGGGGACCATTTCTTGACCGGGTTGTCCGGTGAACATATGTTGATATGTTTTCACTTGTTAATACTAGACTCAACAGTCCTGGAAATCTGAGGGGATGCTAAGCTTTCTAGTAATAGAATGCACCTTTTGTGGATGTGAAAGTTGTAACACACTTGGGATATAATTTTTTTGAATCATCTAATAATTAAATTACGTTGAATAAATCTCTGCACTTTGATCAAGTTGTTGAAACTACCTTATCGTAATCCATTGAAACATTGGCATGTAAATAGATAAATGCAAATTGGTACTTAACTTATCCATAGTTTTACAACAACACAACAATTAAAACTATGGATGGTATCCAAACAAGTGAATCATGTAGGGAATTGATTTATTAAAACTGGTAAAATGATCATACAAATAAACAGAGAGTATATTGACTGATGCTAGTGATGATTAGCTGGAACCAAACATTGGCATATCATTGAAATTTGGAAGATGGAATCAATTTACTGTAATAATTATAGTAAGCTTATTTATTTGGAAGCCCATGGATTAAGTTATTGAACATTACTCTTTTAAAAGTGAATAGGATAAAAAATTAGAACTTTATAATATCCATGTAGCAATAGCTATACTTCCAGTTATCAAGTTCAATCACAATATCCTGTATCGGCTAACTCATATAGCAATGTTAAAATGGGCATGTCGAATTGAAAGGCTTTATCAAGCAGTCAAATGTTGCTGATTATGATATGCGTATTTTATGGAATCTCACCTCTGTGTTGTAAATGCACTAATACATATAAATCTGTTATTATGAGAGTTATATTGTCATTATCGTTAATGATTAATTGTGCTATTATTATTCATCATATTTTAATATGTAGTGGCAAAGGTATTTGTTTTGGTTTGGTTTAAGAAACATCCAGTAAATCAACAAACTTCCATATACATTTTTTTACTATTGGACATTTTCAAATTACAACTTATAATCTTGTGAAGTTTGAATGAAAAACTAACATCCACTATTGACTCTTAATAAGAATAGCTTATAACTATTCAACATAAAGGTATTTTGACCTAAACAACCTTGATTTTCCTATCCTTCCTTAAAATAGCAAATATAATTGAAATTGGAGTTAGGTATTATGGCTGGTTAGACAGTTGAGGAGATGCTAAGTGGTTTCCCAAAATTGGTGCAAACTCTTAACGCTCGATGAAACAGAAAAACCCAGTTAGATTAAGGATCTGAAGGTGTCTAACGTTTATACAAGAAATACGGCCACACTTTATGGTAGATTAATTACTATTCAAACACAGAAGATGTTGAATTTTCACAATGCCTAAGAGAGTTGTGTAAATCATAGCAAGTCACATAAACAAGCTAGGGGAATGTGTTGTCAATGAGTCTACAGCAAAAAGGACATCCTTACGTTGGAGGTAGAAATGAATGATACGTAAATATTTCAATCCCCAAAGAAAACAGTTCTTTAGAAGTGATCATGGGTAATATTCCATCCAAAAAGAAGACCAAATATAATTTTAATCCATTTAAAGATGCCCAAAAAGGACAAATTTGTTTTATTCAGTGCATTAGATGTCTGTTTTGATGTGTTTGTTGGTGATTTTTCATCGAACACAGCTGGTAATATCTGTAATATTTTAAAAGATCGGGAACTATTCGGTCACAGAGGGGCCCAGTTTGGTTATTTGGTTTCAAGAAAGCGTAAATTTTGTCTGTCAAACCCATTTTTTGGAGTAAATGCGAGGAACATCAGGACTCTATATAGGAAAAGCGGAGGAAGACCTTGCTTCTGTCCAATTCGATAGATGAACATTGGTATGGTAAAGTGTTGATACAAAGAGACATCCCCTATACGATCCAAGATACTAATCTGATTATTACTTGCCTCGACGAATTACCAAAGGCTGATGTTGAATCTAGTATTGAAACTCTTAAAATTGATGAGTGTGTTCTTGCAGCCATAGGATTTATACAGAATTTTGGTAATAGCACAAGCAATTTAAAGACAGCTCTCTATTTTCGTTTCGAAAAGACGTTACCTCAAGTGTACAGTGGAGTTTATGGTAATGGGTCTTGGTGGAGGGACAATAGTGCGAGTTACACTAGACTGGTTTCCAGAAATTTGAAATATTCCAATACTAAAGTATTGGTGGGACATCGTGTATATCCTAATTTTTGAACTTTTAGTCTAATAAGTTCATCATAATATCTGCGGCTGCTCAATATTTTACTGTGAATTGTTTTTATCAAGATACATTATACAATATAGCAATCATAACTCTAGCAGTTTTTACCAAAAAGCTGTGATATCTGCTATATCATTGTATTCATATTATCTCAAGCCGTACAGAATAAAATGTATTATTTGGCTATGGTATCTACGAAGAGGTATCTACACCAGAGTAGATGTAGTTTTATTGCAATAGTTTATGGGATGCTATTGAGATAAGATATCTCATAAAAATGAAATCTGCCAGAAGATTCATTCTTCCTAATACTTAATAATTTATTAATTGAAAATATCCATTATTGACTGGAAAATGAAGATTGGGGTTACTTTAAGTTGGAATATGGTTACTACAGTATGAATTATCCAGAGAATCAATACACTGGTGAGCATTTGTGATCTGATAATATTATCCTGCATGCAACATTATTTTATAGTATGCATTAGAGTATTGAATTTTAACAAACTAGTTGTTAACTAGACATTTTTTGTTTTACATCATTATATTATTAGTTTGGCTAGATAAGATATATAAAACGAAGCAAAGCCTTTAAGGGAGAAACAACCCTGTACTATAGCAAAGTGTATTTATAATAGCTAGTATCGGAAAGGAAAGTAGCTTGCTTTCATGGAAGTGTAACTTTATGTGGGTCTGTTACTTCATTTGAGGCATCTTGGTTTGGTCTCCTTTCTATTTTTGCAGAAATCCCATCAGCATATAATATCACGAATATGAAAATAGTTATAAACGCTGTATTTGTCATATTTAGCATATCAGTCTTCTTTCCATCGGCCAGATAGTATACCAAATGGAAAACCAATAGATATACTACAATTTCGAACATTAAAAGTTGTACCAAAAAGTGGTGTTTCTTCTCTTTATCCCAGGTTATGACTTTTAACAGGATAGTAGCTCCCAAAGTAACAACAGCAAATGGTACTGATGGTTCCATTTTAACGACACACCAACCAACCCAGATAGTAATAGTCACTTCTCGATCAAACAAGCAAGATTGGCAGAAAGCAACGGTGTCAAAAGTCAAAGCCTCCTCCTTTTAGATGTCTTCAAGAAGTAGATTGTTAGTGATAAAGAAAGTCACAAAGGCGGCAAAACGTAAAGTGCCTTCCCAAAGCGGAAGAATGGAAAACTCCGATGCTTTCCAGCTGATTTTGTGTGGAGAAAGTACGCGGTAATGAACAATTTGCTGAATATACCCCAAATATATTTTATATAAAAGGCGGCTTTGAACAAGTAGCTTTTGTATTGCTTTTTTCTCTTTCTTGAATTCTGTTGATTTTATATAACTTTTATTGTTGATCCACCTTTAGTTACACTAAGATGTAGCATATCCTTATAATAAGATTTTTAAGCAGCAGTACCACACGGTTCCTAAAGAAATGTCTAAAAACAGAGACCGTACCATGAGTCCATCCTCTTCTACTGAAGATTCATATGATAACTCCCACACACAGAAAGAAACTAGTGAAGTCAAGCCGAATCAGTCATCAGCAGCTTCCTCAATGGCAGAGCAGCGGAAAAAAATGAAAAGTTTGGCCAGCAAGATTGATTTTCTGAATGATTTAAGAACGGGTTTGAAGGGGTTAATAATGGTGGCAAGTTGGCTGTGTATGCTTTTATTATGGGTACCTATTAAAGTATATGGTATTCCATTCTATATTATTTTGTTAAGCTCCCATTTTATAGTTTTTTCATGTTTGTTCATTGTTCAATTCAAGCTTCTCCCAACACCAATCGATGAGCTCAGTGTTATGACCCATGAATTAAAACTGAAAAACCCCTGTCCACCAGCATACCGAAGGCCGAAAATGAAACTGTTATTGTTCTACATGAGAGTGTTGGTTTATTTTTTAGTTATTGCAACCATTTGGATATACTTAGCGAACCAAGATTTACAAGCTGGTTGGGATTCCAATACTTGGCAGAAAGAAGCAACTTTATGTGTTCTTTTCGGATTGTTATTGTTTATTGTTTCTTGTAGCATGATGGAAAACCTAGGTCTTTTTTATAATCAACCCCAAACAGAGGAATTTGAAATAGACGATGGAAACGGGAATACGGATAAGCGTGCTAACATACAGATGCCTGTATTATCGCACACAAAAGACCATCTAAATGTTGAGAGGATTGACGACAAAATAACAAAGCTTAGAAATGAAATGCTGGAAAGAGACAAGGAAAAAGATAAAATAATAATGGAATTATCTCATGAGGTTAAAAGATTGAGAAGACAAAGCACAACCAAATAGCAAAGCCCAACGGTTTCTTAGCTAAAAATAAAAACCTCAAAGTAGAACTATAAGAAATCTGATAGAGTCTCCCAGAGCTAATCAATCTTCTAGAATACTCAATCGTAGCTATATTTGTTTTATGCAGAATACATATATACTAACTTGCAAGTTTTAATTTAATGTTAATGTTAATTTTTCATCCAAACCAGATTTTAGACAGGCTAACTAGTCATAATTTTCCTTTGAGTGGTATTACCAATATATACATGTTACTGAGTTCATTGTCTATCAAGACCTCCTCTTTTCCTATAACTAAACTCTTAAAGTTGTGGTTGTGTTTGGTTCCACTAGGGAATTCTTATACATAAATCTTTATTACATATTCCTAAAGTTGCACTGATTTCAACACTTATGCCATTTCTAGCTAACTTATCAGAACCAAATATGACAGGTTCGTACATTTTCATTGTATCTTCAATTGCAAATATCCACACTTGCCATATGGGAAATCCATGGTTAGACCAGATAAATTATACTGTTGATAATAGTTAAATATTGGAGTGTTCATTATAACCCAGGATAAAACGATATGAATCCCTCCATTACAATACAATCTTTCAGCGGAGAGTGGAAAAGAAGCATGGTTTGAATTCTTCTTTGGTCTATATTCAGTTATCATTAGGGTAGCAACTGTACAACAAATCTTATATTTGTTATGGGAGACAATTTTAATTCATATTTAGGAAATTCGTTGTTTTACTATACTCAAATCAATATGTCGTGTGATTTTTATAGATATCTAATAATTATTCGACTGCCTTTCCTGTTTTGAACTTTTGATATTATTTTTTGGACTGCAAATGAACAGATCGTAAAGTTGATTGTCAAAAACCCTCTAGAATTAGAATGTTCACTGGACGAAGTGTCTAGCCCAGCTACAGCTAAACATTTGAAAATATTCAGAAACAACAATAAAAGGAATACAATCGGCACCGATAGTTATTATGAAAGTGTTAAGTTTCCCAGATTGTCTGGAAGTACTGTGAAAATAGGAAGCCCTACAGGCCGACTGAAAATGTAGTCATCAATGATTATACATTAAAATATCATCTTGCTACATTATAATATTTAAGCAAACTGTATCTGTACCTAACTGATCCTAAAGAAGGCATTGAGTGGGAACCAAGAATGGGTGATATTCCATTCCAATCGAGCCAAGGAGTATTTTGACATGGGATGATACAATATCCTCAAATATCTGCGCAGAATGCCTGATGCCCCTGCATGGTGTAGATGAATGTGGTGTGACAGCTAAGGTTGTTGGAGGTTTGCTTTATGAATTGCTTGCGATTATGAAGATCATTGGGGATAGGGATAACTACACATCCACTCTAAACCAGTTGCCAAGAATTGGTGCCACGCTACTCTTGATCAGAATACTGGAGAGACTTAAAAAAAGTGTTAGAAAGAAATTTATCAAGATGAACCAAGCTCTTCTGACACATCCAGGGAAGGCAGTCGACAAGGATGGGTTGACCTTGAATCCTTGTGAAACATTCCAAAAGTATTTTGGGCTAATCTCCTCACGACATATCAATATGATGTTGCTGTTATTTAAGGGTGACGTCGACCACAGCCCAACATTGTTTTCTAATATGAGTAATTACTATTCCGCTGTGTTTAGAAACAAAAAGAGTACAGAAAAGATTGCAAGTAACAGTGATGGTGCATTTGCAAGAGGCAGACAGATCTGGAGGCATGGTATTCTTTCCAGTATCAAACTGCAGACCGTAAAAAGTTGGTAGAGGGATTTGTTGGCAATACCATAAAAGTCCCTGTGGTAGTTACAATGATATGGGCCATGTACGAGAGCAGGAAATACAAGGAGGTGTTCCACAAATATATCTCTGTTGATTATTTTGAACATGCCACAACGTTTCCTGTTTTCTTTAAATATATGTGTTCGACAGTGGATTATCGAGAAAAGCGTCTTCCATTGTATGTGGTGATCCTGGGGGTTATATTGGGAAACATACCATCCCTTCAGATCTCATACAATTATTTCAATAGGGCAAGTGGACCAGAGGGACCGTCATTGTGATTTATATGTAAGGCTTTGTTGTTTTGTAAGATATATAATTGTGTTGTTAAATTAGAGTTTAAATTGATAACAATCGTATGTTTGTTTGCTGGTGTTTCTTGTGATGTAATTTGGATGGCCAGGGGCCATTGCTAGATATTTTAGTATAATTCAAATTGGTAGGTGGTTGGTCCAGAATTCCCTGTTAGATGGAGTGCCTGGTTACTTGCCCATTCGCAACTCCCCATAGGGCACTGTTCAGCCTTGCTGGCCATTTGCATAGTTGACTGTTATTGAGTTGTAAGTAACTTCAAGAGTTCTTTATTTATTCGAATTTACATAAATCAAAAATTATAAATTACAAAAATTACAAATATCACAGAAAGTTAGACAGAAAATTGTAAAAAGAGGGATAATATATCTTACCGGTGGTAATTAAAATTTGCCCATTCTTTCAGGAGATATTGGTATTGATGAAAAAGACAGTCAAATAGCATTAAATAATTGCACTTTAGTTGACTATTGGTATTTTTGTCTTTTTGACTTTTTGACTTTTTCCTTTTTAGGAAATGTTGAAATAATTCGAAGAGATAAAGATTATAACTGAATCATGGCCATCTTCACAGTTGTATTAAACAAACAATGGTTAGTTCAACTACTCTTTAGTGGCGGTTGCTTAATTAAAATTAAATCTTGTTTGGAATAAATCATATTATAGAAATGTATTAATTCAATAATTAAATGTCGATAGAAATGGTTGTGTGATATTGTGTGCTAAAGTGAGGTATTCCATTCAACTAAAGTAACGGTTTAGCAATAGACAATTGTTGTGATGGATTATGGGCAAATTGGAATCATTGTATTGGCATTTTGTATCATATTTATCAAGATTAAGCTAGTTGTATTGAATTTCATGGATGATTTGAAATTTCCCAACAGCAAGGAGTTTTCCATTTCTAATATGTTAAATCGTATTAATATCATATCATTAACTAGGGAAAGTGTTTATGGATTTTGTTTAAGTTGTTGTTGAGGAGAGATACCAGCTATGGAAAAATAATTATTTAACTGTGATAATTCATTATTGGACATAAATCCTTGAACAAACCAATTGTTGCAAATAAACTGATTTAGTTGTATTCATTAGACCTGTTGTAAGTATTCATCTAATATCAAATGATTCTGTGATTATATCTTTAGTCATAGTCAGCAATTTAGTCAAATCTTTATTATTACTGATAATTATCAATTATTGAGTTAAGAATTTAAAAAGGTTTCCATTGAAGTATTAATAGATTTCCATTGAATTAATAAACTTAACCAAGATGTGGATACAGTTGGGAAGGGTTGATGATGCTTGATTTTGTGGATTCTGTTGGTATATTGAAGAAACAATTTTTCTGTGAATTAGTTAGTTGATGCAATGCCATGAAAGAAATGACAGACAAACAGAAGTTCAACTCTTTAAAGTTCAGACTATAGTTTAATCTATTATTTGGAATGATGCTAATGTACGTTTAATGCGTTTATGGTGCTATATGGGTTGGGTCAAGAATAATGAGATTAGAAGGAAATCATAACAATTGTAGTTTGCTCAAATATCTTGAGAAATTGCATCAAAAGTATATCAACAGTTGGTAAGTGTTTCATTTATCCATTTGAATTTGGATTTGATGTTCAAACATGTCAAAGGGAGAAGAGTTATGATTTATCACTTCATATAAATGTAATAAAAATAAAGCTAGGTCAGTTAAATTCAATGAATTTGATACTTGTGGCTCTGACATTGTATTCCCTTACTGAATGAGGTTCACACAGTACATATTAGCCAAGGAATAACCTAATTGGTGCTATTGGGTTTAGTCTGATACTGTGAAATAAGTCATATCCAATTGTTAGAAATACCTCTCCAATCTAGGGAGTGTATGAGTCGTGATAGTAGTGAAATTGATATAGTGGTCAGTTCATATTTCCAGTGTGGAGATAAAACATGCAGCTAATGCTTTAAGTGTAGTGGGTCATGTTCAGTGCCTGCTTGTGCGGGTGTTTATAGAAATGATTTCTCATCAGTTGAAGTTGCTTTGAATCTTTAAATTTCAATTAGATTCAAAAATGGATGAAATTGTCGAAAAGTTAACAGAAAAAATTGAAGGAGATACCGATCCCTTTGGATCAGGGATTAGAAGAACAGATTACATCAGTCGACCGAAGCTTCAATATTAAGCTCAAAAGTGCAATACCACTAGTCAAGAAACAGACTACTTCCCATTACTGACGCATTGGTCTTTTTCCTAATATGAATCCATGAACTATGCCAGATAAAGTGGATAATATTGCAATGAAATGTCCCATACTCCAGAGGTATTGAAATCCCCCAATTCTATGACAAACAATTCAATATGGTGGTTATTTGGTGAGATAATTTAGTAATATTCCACATCTAAAGGAGGAATAAGTCAATCCTCTCTGAGGATTTTAAGAAAATAATAATGGCTGAGAACTAAATGATCTCAGTGGATACAACTAACCGCAAGTAAACAACAATTTAATAAGAGTTTGACCGTTTTACTGCAATAAGCCATTTTCACTAGTACCAATGGGAATTATGCAGCAATTTGTTTATGTGATGATATGAAATATGAAGTGACAATGAGTATTAAATATTGCTATATTCAAGTAAACCATATTCAGAATGTGATGTCTCTTGGTTTAATCAAGTAATTGATGTGATATTTTTCCATAATAGTCAATTATTCCAATCCATGTCCAAGTTTCAGTCAAATACTATTATTCATTTAAAAAATTAGATCTATTGGAATTGAAAAGTTGAATTTAATTTCAAGAATTACTGAAGCAATTTCTGGTGTTAATAATTGCAAGTATCCTCACAGGAATAAAGAATATTTCAATCCATGTCAAAGAATTGATTGAGTACTGAGGTGGTGATATTATCATGACTGCTGTTTTATTAAATAGTTGAATGAAGTTAACTCTGAGATTATTTCAATGATGGATCCGATGTGATATAATATTATGTTTCTATGTAGTAGAATTTAATATCAATTTTCTCTATATCCAAGAATTATATAGTCTATAGATTATGTTGTCAGTGTGTATTTATTCTAATAAAAGGAAAGTCAGAAACGACATTCTGATGCTATATAATATACTAAGTAGTGTGTTGAAGTAGAGGTAATATTTTCATCAAAAGTACTAGTTTAATAGTAGATAATATTGGCAATGGAAGCTTCCCAAATTGGAATGATAGAGGCAAATATATCTCTCATATCATGTAAAATTAAGTTTATAGAATTGGATTAGCCTAGATGAATTGACAATTCCATACAGCCAGGATTTTCTATTTCCAATGGGTTTATTAGCTTCATTGAAGTGCCGTCTAATTGCTTAACAGTTTGTGGATCTTGTTCAAGTCAGTCTTCATGGTACTTAAGTGATTTGGGAAAATAATTATTCAATTGTGATAATTCATTATTTGACATAAACATTGATGTAAACAAATCAAGTCGGTTGTATTCCATTATTCTTATGGCGAAGGTTAATTGAAATTTGAATGCTTTAGTGGCTAGCTCTTGAGTTATAATCTGCAATTCAGTTGAAATATAATTATCATCGCATATCAGCAATTATTGAGATTAGAACTCTAGACGCATCACAAGGTTTTGCTTCATTTCTATTGAATTAGTTGAGTGGAGGAGTATTGATTTTCAATCATAGAGGGTTACTGTGGTTTGGTTCGGTGGATTTTGATGTTATAGTGGAGAAATGATTTATTGTGGTTGTGGCAATACCATGAAAGAAACAAAGTAAAACAGGAATGCAACTGTTTGAAGTTCATACAACAGTTTAATCAATAGCAGTCAGTTATATTGTTGTGTATCTGGTTGGGATTTGGTATGATGTATGTTTTATTTCCACTTGATTGAAAATTATGAGTTTCTAAGAAAATACCGAATACTGTTAAATTTGTTTAGCAAACTCATGCGATTGTATCGATTGGATATCAACTGTTTGCTAATGATGAGTTCTCCATTTGTATAGGGTTTTCCTGCTATAACTTGTGCTATGGGAAAATATCTCTGATCTATTATTTCATGTAAATGTTTGAATAGTGAATCCCAAAGAACAGTGAAGACTATTAAATCATTTGATCTTAAACAAGTGACTGTGTTAACCAATTACTTACATGTTCTTAATGAAATATTAAATTAAAGTTCAAGTATCAGTAAACTATAATCAAATTTCATGTATTAGGTGTTGATATTCTATCAATTTAATAAATGGAGATCTGCATTTGCAAAGTGACTGTTCAATCTTGTGTTCTGAACTGTAGATTCATATTCTAAATAGGTCATAACTTGGGGAATCTTCTCGACATCTTCTAAAACAAAGGGGACGCTTGGTTAGGAATGATAAAGTAATGAGGAAATTGATTTGTTCATTTTGAAAGAGTCTTTTGAAACAGGTAGTTATTGCTCTAATTACAGCGTGGTATGTTCAGTGGTATTTGAATATTTGCTAAGAAGTGTTATCATCAGTTAAAGTTGCTTTGAATCTTTAGAATCTTAATTTGATGAAAATGTATGAAATTTGTAGATTTTCCAAGAAATGTTAACAGCAATAAAGAAGGAGATTTAGAAAGCATTTCATTAGTGAATAGAGGAGAACAGATTGGATCAGACAGTAGAAGATGCAGTGTCAAACTAAAAGGTCAACTCCACTGGTAATGGAATTGAATACATTCCATAAAGGTTGCATTGATGTGTGTCTTAGAGCGAATACATACACTGTCAAATTGAAATACAAATATGAAATGAGTTATGTGCAAGATCCAATGATGTCTACAATTGGTCATGGTAACAGTTAATAATGTTGGGATTTTCTTAGATTCATTAGAAAAGTTTGATATATACAAATGCAATATTCTCTGGTGGATTATGACAAAACTAGTTAAAAACTAAATGTTTCAGACGAATCAACCCATTTTAATTGAATTTCATTTTAGGATACTGTGATTGTCCTATAGTGGTATGCCATTCTTATTTGAATCAAAGAGAATATTACAGGAGTGTATCGATTTCTTAATGTGAAACATAAAAAATATGACTGTACAATGTAATGATATTTCACTAGAGCATATTCGAGCATGCAATAGTTTAGTCAATTAATTGGTGTGTTAGTCTGTCATTAGGATCATTTATTCCACCAAATGGTCAAGATTATATCTGGAAATGCGATCCGTTCAACGACTTAATATGAAGTGAATATTTAATTTCAAGAGTTATTGAAACAAATCCAGGTGTTTTTAATTCAGTAACTTATTAGGAATAGGGAAGTGATAAAAACTTATCAGCTCCTAGTGAAGTACCTGTTTTCGGCTCTGTGGTGATAGAATCAGAGGGTCAGTCGTGCTATTACTCAATTAATTATATTAATGCAGAATTGATATATCTTCACACTAGTAATGTTGTGTTGTATTTTGAATCATCTAATACTTTATGTAGAAGAATTAAATATTATCTGCCAATATATAGCCAGTGTATGTGTGCATTTTAATGAAAGAAAGTCAGAAATAATGATCCAATGCTGAATAATATGTTGAAGTATAAACATACAATATTAAAAGAGGGTTGCAATTTAACCGTAGATCATAACTAGTATATATATATAGAAATTAGTAATGTGTTCAGCAAATGGGTGCGTGACTAAGGCCACTTCCAGTATCCAAAAAGGGTAAACATGGTGATATCCAAAGAAGGAAGGAAGCAACCGTTACCAAGCGGTGCTCCTCATTCGTGACTATCAGTTCTGGCATCTTTAGTATTATTCCACCCATGTAACACAATCAGCTTTAATACAATCGCTCACAAGAGGACCATCAACTTGCCCAGCCTTAATAACAAGAAGCGTGAACCTCAGTCAAGAACACACTCTTGCTCTTCTAGTGGTATTTTTTTATCAACAGCAATAACCATAATGATACAACCATGGATATTATAAACGAAAAGAAAGAGTTATCGAAGTTGTGAAGTCGTTGTTGTAATTTGCTACTCATCAAGTCAAAAACTGGCATCCTTCCTTCAGTACTGTATGAGCTTTTGTCACCCCATATATGCCTTATCATATTGAATCTCCTTTCACAAATATACATTATAGACTGATGTTGTATTGGGGTAATGAGAGTATCACTTCAGCCATATCTCTAGGGGGAGATATATTGATTGATGCAGATAATCACCCATCAGGTGCAAGTTCAACCAAATTGATCCATCAAAGTCATCAACAGCTCGATCAGAAGAGAGGCTGGTTCATTCATCAGTGCTATGTGGCTTGGTCTCTATTAGAGTTCATTGAGAGTCGTGAAGAATTAAGCATGAAGATAATCAATTTAATGTAGTGCCGTGATATCATTCATTAAATAGTCGGTCTCAGCTTTGTAAAAATGTAGAATTGAATCAGTAGATATTTAAGTATTCAACGGGCAATTTGACATTGAGAGTCTTTTGAATATAGGTAATTAAGCTTAGATCAATGCCATGAGATAAGCTGTCCAAGCTTTAAAATAAAACTTTATAGCTGGGCAAGAATGTGTTATAATTTGTCTGTATGTTTGAATTTCTTCTCTTTTTTCTTAGGCAAAGTACTGTAAAGATGGGGGGGAATTTCATGGTAGTTCCAGAGATATTTCTCTCCTTTCATGAAATAATCATTCTATAGTGCAAATAAATCAATCGAAGCAATAATGTATCTTTCAACTGTTGCAAATAGCCATTATCAGTAAGTTTAAATATCTGTTTCATAAATTCATAAATGGATATTGTAAATGCTCCGATGCTGTATATTTGATGTCAGCCGTAGATATTTCAAGTCTTGCTTCCTTAGAGTGTATGTGGGGATTAGTCTGTACTATCACTGTGATCATAATTTATTAATCATTCATAGCGTTATGTTTTTTTAAATTTACAATTGGAACTTAAATAATAACGTAGGTGAAGATGTGATCAAGTAGGTAACCTGCCTACCGTAGCAGTTTATTGCTATGACGTTTTAGAGCACAGTAGATTTTAGCCATATGTTGAGGAGTGTCACCTGTCAGCGAGTGTGTGTCAAAGAATATGATATATATTGAGAGATATCAATGCTTTAATGAAGGTAATAGTGGTACTAAATCACAGACCCAGATATGCAAAGACAAAATTTTGTTGGTCTGTCATGGGTTCACATTGCTTACAGTACTCAAATACAGGTATGTATATTGGATAGACAAGCTTTCAGAAGGTGGTGAGCTAAGAAGGGACATTCTCTATTGATTGTCTCACATTCAGTGATACTATAGGATAACTTCAGTGAACCGATGCAAATTGATATAAATGATTTTCAGTCGTATTAGATAACAGTAAAATAGTACTTGTTGACTTGGATAAAGATTTAGACTGTTAAGCAGAGTGATGTACTGCTTTGGCTAGTATATTATTGTAATAATTGTTGGTGTAGGATAATATTCGTGACGCAATGTGCAATGGAGTACCAGTATATATTGCATTCTTGTAACACTAAAGTGAATATTTTGTGTAGTTGATAAGTCTAGTGAAACTTTTATGTTTGTATAAATCTGGAAGTGAAGTGGCCTGTTGTGATTCTTGTCATCCAATAATTATTGGGAAAACTAGCATTAATACATCATTCGAATGTGATAAATTATATGGTAAAGAGTACCATCAGTGATGAATGTCGCATCACCCACTGGAATGTTCAGTGACTTCACGGTATCGTCTTGTTCGAGTAGAAAGGTCCCGATTTCATTTACCGTTATTTGTTATTCTGGGAGTGAAACTGTCATGTTAGCCTTAAACAGCAGGTGTGGGTTATTATCGCAACGGTCATAGTTTCAACAGGTATACGAGTCTGTCGAAGCTTATTACTTGAAACTATTATTGACAGTGCCGTAGAAGAGTTATTATCCTTGATTGGTAAAGTGAAATAAATTTAGCTGATGTTAACCACTCAAGTTGGAGTAAGTCACCGTCTTATTCCATCAATCTCAGCTGAACCAGCTAAAACAGTTAACCCATTATAGTGTTTATATTGAATGGAGTGTTCACAGAATGTAAAAGACAATGAAATATTAGCAATCCTTTGCTAGTTCCTGGAAATAGATCGTTAGCACATTAGTTAGTCTAGTGTGCACTGCAGACCTTATGGCATAGTATCAATCCTGGCTCATGCAGTTGTTATGACAACCGGTAAAATTGTATAACAGCTTGACCATTGCTGAGTAGTCAACTGATCACTAGTACTGTATAATTTAGTATTACATCCATCAACTGATTAATAATATCTCCAGTGGCCTTGGGAAAGAGAGTGCGATGTGTTGATATTATTGAGTATTGGTGAGGTATCGATTTACATCAATGTATGATCAGTGAAGATGGTATGACTGACCCATTTCTGATGCTTTATAACTGTCACCTGTAGTTGCTGGGATTATATCTACTGCTAGTGAGTGTTCATATTTAATAGTATGGGGGTATCCGAATACTTCAACATTCTAAGGATATTTAGCCGTGAGGGATGCCTGAAGGTGACAGAGAGCAATATATGGGGAGCAGTTCTAGTACACATCAAAAGGAAGCCTCCTAATCTACATACAATAAGACTATTAGAGTAGTTAATATCAGTATTTGCTGAGGTTGAACTGTCATCAGTGGTTGCAATCCTAGCTGATGGAATATTTTTGAGACAGGAATTATATGATAGTGCATGGTGTGGTGTCGCTGTACCGGTAACCAATTCCTTCAGTATACAAAATGTCAAAGGTATGCTCGGCAAAAGCAGTGAGTATAGTATTTCCATGTACAGGCCATCCATGTCACAACGAGTGATACAGTATCACCTATCAAACTACCGTGACACTACATACTGTAAAGAGTACTCTGCAATGGTTTATGCCCTTGTGGTAACTGCTTGTCCTGTTGGTCACAGAGATGGTACGTCTATATGAGATATTGTCTAATAGCAACTGAGTTAGCTTAGTCAATTACTGGTAAGTACTGATTAAGGTGTGCACACCATTAAAAATAAATTCAAAAGGTGCCTGGCAGTGTTGGAACGTTCACACTGAAGAAGTACTCCACTGAGGCAATAGGGTGGTTGAGTAGTGAAGATCCATCAGAGTAGGAGAGTGTGATTGAAACTTGAGGATAGTTCACTTGTGAGTCTGATCGAATGATAAAGCATAATGGAATGTACAGCATCAGGCCATTCTAAATGAATACTGTCAAGTTACCAGCAGTCTGCCAAACCATATCATAAAAGGATGTATGTTTTACTATTAATCTAAGTGTTCAGTTGCTTCCATTTCTGCAGTAATTGGTTGTTCCCAAACTAATTATAGAGCAATAGTTTGGTCAGTGTAATGATGACCGAACTAATCAACTTGTACTCAGGTGATGAGATGTCTGTGATAGAGTAATATGATAGTCAGCTGTTATTCTAATAGATGTATATTTCTCATAGCAGGTGATGAGTAATTCAGTTAGGCAGTACGCCAGAACAGTGACAATCAGAGATTATATTCTATTAGTTCTAAGCACACATACTAGTGAATATCCACTGGACACTGTACAGTTGCCATCCTTTGTATGAGTACAGCTTAAGCAGGCAGAGTAACTTTGATGACACAGGGTAATGGAACACCGGCCAATGCTGAGTAGCTTGATGCAGTTACCAGATTATCAGCGGAATTGTTGGTAGTCAATACGTTGTTGAAACGATTCATGTTTGGCCTGGTAAAGGTTAGTGTGTCAGTCCCGGGATATAATGGGGCATGTGTGGCTCCTCTTTAACCTGTAGTCAATACACTATGGTATTCAGCATAACAAGGTGAGATGTTCTGTCAGATGACAGTAGCGTGGTAGATTATCAGTACATTGTTCAACATGAAGTGTAGTGGTAGCCTCTGTTCAAATAACTCTTCAGTTGGTGTATCATAGTAAAGCAGATATCAATATATTACTGACCCATAGTGTGTTGAATCTTATAGCTTGTCGATTGAAGGTGACAGATGAGTTGAATAGTGTCGGCATTTCAGAATGACCCCATATCCACTGAACTTATATAAGAATAGATGCAGTAATTAAAAACAGTTGGGCTGTATATGGCATGGATCTGGGGGACAGAAGCTACGTTCCCCTTTCCCTGAGTAGGGTGTTTATGGTAGCTTGGGTTGGTGATTGCAATGTTGCGTGGTATGGGCAGTAGAAAGTGTAATATTCAACGCTGACGAGTAACCTAGGAATAGATCCTCTACATGCAATAGAAGAAGCTTTGACGACTCTACTAAGAACTGAAGCATCAATTGAGATTTGAAATCTGCAATTTTTTAATATTTTTGAGAAAATGAGTAGGTTAAAGAATTTTATAGAAGTGAAAGTCAAATAATTAGAAGTAATGCTATAAAATAGAAAAATAAACAAATTGGTGAGATAGTTGAGAGTAATAAAAGTGATGATAAAGATCTAAAGAAACATACAATTGAGTTAAATGCATGGTTGCCAGGCTGTCTAGGAATATTGGTGCTGTGGTTATGTTATCATGTCAATACTAATTTGTTGATACAGTCAGTGATATAATTGCTTTATCCTGTATTCAGCTGTATGTAAATTGTAAGCTTTTCAAATCTTGAATATATGTATCATGTTGTTGAGTCTGATTATCTAAGTGTTCTGTCAGAAGTAATGAATATATGACTTCAAGCTGCTGTTGCACCCTGGTATTGTCAGATGCAATGGGCCTCTTTCCTGAACAATGGATCGCATACAATAGTAAATAAAAGCTCTTGGTACAGTACATGGATTCTCTGATTAGCCATATTCTAACAGTGATAATGAGGGAGATCAGGCATTATTAAAGATCTGTTACTCTGATGTTTGAGTCATTACTGGTATGTGTTAGGAATGGATGTCTGGACATCAATGTGTATAGTAATCGTGGGCCCTTATAGCGTCCTCACCTGTTAGGTTGAAGTGTCGTCAAATAGATTTCCTTTAATATCTGGCAATAGCTGTACACTTTATTGCTGTTAGGTAGACTCTGTGAATGGAAATGCGTATTGGAAGAATGTCTGATGATATTTTGCAGCGCCAGACAGATGTGATAGCAGTGTGAGTCAACTGAGTCACTTGTCTAACCTAGTGGTATAGTGTCAGGTAGTACATCATAGCAGTAGTCGTAGTTGCAACGGGTACATGAATCTTTAAATGTGTTTTCCAGTTGATAGTACGATGCTGTTTAGAACGGCTAGTTATCAAGGTGATATTAAGTGATAGGGAGAACCAATTGCTCTAATCATTTAATGACAGAAAAGAGTATTGAAGTATTACAAGATTGCATTGCTTCGGTGTATGAAGTGCGTATGGTATCTGAAGAGTAGTAGGTATTCGAACATGAAACATTCAATACAAGGAAATGTGGAAGAGTGATTGCAATGAGCTGAGATACTTGCACTTAGCAGTCTGATGAATAAAAACAAGACACAAGGGCAGTGAATGTATATGGACAGTGTGATGTATTTTCCTTTGGCTCAGAAGTGTCGGCCAGCAGGGTAGTAATTTCCAATGACATATTGTGAACCGCAGGCCATTCAAATGGGGTTATTTATTGAAAGGAACAACGTCAAAGTGTAAGTTTAGCTAGTATAATAGTATAAGAATACAAATGGTGTTTATAGCAATGGACACTTTTGTCAATATACATTGGGTAAGCGTGAATCAATCAAGAATTTATTTCATTAGTTATTAAAAGAATACAGAGCTGTTTCAATGTTGGTGTCAGAAGACATGGATGGGTGTCATTCTTGGGTATGATAGCCTTTCACATATCAGTCAATTCTGATACGGTTTCTGTGGGATTGGGTAAAATATCCATGTATCAGAAATGGCAACGGATGATCTGTCAGAATATCTGAGTTAGCCAATGTGTTCATGAGACAGAGACAGTGGTGTTGTATTGATATAGGTGTGCGATCTATTCATCATGATAAATGTTAGGACAGTGCATTCAATTGTAAAGTGATTATCCAAGTCTGCATATGCTAATGGGTGTCTTCATCTAGTTGTCATGAAGAAGTGGCTAGGCTATGACATTAAAGTATAGAATCTATGTTGGAGGTTTCAGTTTGATAGTGATATTGCAGAATAGCTTCGATGTTGGGTTTAGTATTGGGCAGGTTAGTGCGAGTGTCATGGCATGTAGTCTAGTGTTGATTGGAATAGGGTTTAAACAGTGTTCCTAGTTGTCATTTTAACGACAGTGATGTTGAGATAATATAATGTATATGCTAGTGGTAAAAGTAAGGTGACAGTAGTCCTGGGAGAAGATTGGGTATCATTAGTCAGTGAGAGCGAAGAATTGCCATGCAGTCGGTAATAGTGGGAAGGTATCTTGGTACATGCATCATAATCTATTAAGTTCTAATTTGGGTGAAGGTAAGGGGTCGGGATATGATGGTGATGAGAAAGAAGGTTAATGTTAGGTTTAGGAAGATACGTGGTAGCTTGTATTGGCAGTAGGAAGAGTGAATAAATAGTTTGAAGAAGCGGTTGATGAAATAGTGAGTTGATGGCTGCCAAGGAAACAGGAGTAGTGAAAAAATATAAGAAATGATTGGGGTGAATCTACTTGATAATATGATAATGATGAAGAGAGAAAGTAATAGTGTCAGAATAGATATGACAGTAGCGACGGTAGTGGAATTATTGTGATGGGGATAGTAGCAAAAAGAATATGGATAGAGAGTAGTAGAAGGTGCGCTTGTGTCAGGGAAATCATGCAGTTGTCATCCTAATACAGGTCAGAAATAAGAGAGGCAAGGGAGTAATGGATATGATGTAGAGTTGTTTGATTGCGATTAAATGGATGATGGGAGAGTAGGGTGATAATAGCAAGTGTGAGAGTGATTAAAACTTAGCAGTGGTGCATTGATATTCAAAGAAGTAATGAGAATGACAGTTTAGTGGTAATGATGGAAATGGGAGTAGTGTCATAGAGTTAATGAATGCAGGAAACAGTGCAAGTAAAGGTGGTGACACGTAGGGATGGAGTGTGTTGACGATTTGTAGAGAGTCGGTAACAATTGTAATCGCTTAAGAAAGAAATGAGGAATGGGTTATTTTGGTATGGGGATATGGAGGTGTTAATCAACAGACAAACATTGAATATTTTAATGATGCGTTATCATATAGTGATGGGGAAGAGGTCGAATAAGGAGAAGAAAGAAATTTCGTTTGGATATTGAGCTATAGAAAATATTGGTTAATGTATATTGCCATAATATTATTAGCTCTCAGATGATCCATTTAGTGTTGGGAAATTTATGGGAAGTGATATAATTCTATAGGTATTGCAGACACACAGGTGTTAAGTTCAAAACCAATTAACGATTGGGCAGTGTGGTTGTTGTTTTCTGAATAAAAGTGGTGCAATGACAATTCAGTAGTGGTTTTTATTAGATTATTTGAATAAAAGTGGTGCAATGACAATTCAATAGTCGTTTGAATAAAAGCTGGCATTTATTTTCAATGGTGAAGTAAAAACGAGGAGAAATCTGACATATTGGTATAGTGTTCTGAATTATCTGTTATTGTTTGATAATGGATGTCAGTATGGGTTTAAAATCATTACTTGTGAGGTTGTATTAGTGGGTTTAATTCATTTTGAGCATACAAGCTTGACAATGAATCTATAACGTTATATTTATGAGAAAGTATTCCTATTGAGATTCAAATAGCAGAGGTGCCTTAGTTATAGTATATAATTGTGAGAATGATGGAAGCTAAATTTGAGAAGAGAAGTGTAAAATGATTATGGAGAGTGACACAGTTGGAAGAAAGAAAAAGTAATAACAATTATAGCAATTTTAGTTGTGAATTTGATGAGAGGATAGTTTAAGTGAGCGGCAGTAGATGGAATGGAATCTGGGGCAGTGGTGAAATTGTAGTGGAAAAGTCATGAAGTGTTTGGTGATAAAGATGGATGTCAAAGGTTTATCGATTGGATGATGAATAATAAAGAGATGTGAGGAAGAACGATATCGTATTCATAATACGGATAAGAAGAGATAGTTTTAATAGCCACATATCCTGGAAGAAGATACGTTTATGTACTTGCAGTAAATTAAGCAAGTGTGAATATGAATAGGAGTAAGCACAGTCATTAGATTTATTTGTGAGAGAATGGATTGTGGTATTGGTCAACAAAACAAGTGTAATGACAGGGTAGATATTAGGAGGGAGAAGGGTGGTTTAAATGTTGACAATTGGAGTAGATATATGAGAAACACAGGTATTTTCTCGAGAATATATTGCAGGGGATTAAGAGATAGGGAGTAGTGGGTGTAATGGTGATGTCGTGGTAGGATAATCATGAAAATAAGAGAAATAGAAGTGAGAAATATAGGAACATAAGGAGGGGTAAGGTCCTTGATTGAAGATGTAATGTTAGCGTGATAAAACATTAGAGTTAGAAGTGGTGTGAATAATGTTTAAGACAGTGAGGGGTAGTAATGATATAGGAGCAGAATGAAGCGAAGAGATGATTCAATAGTTGTTTAAAGAATGGATGAATATGGGCATTTGTGGCACGTTAGATGGGGGAAGTGGTGGGGATAGCAGTATGAAATAACAAAGAATTTGGATGGAAATAGTTGTGAATGTGGGTAATTTGGATGGTAGCAATATGGAAAGACAGGTAGGTTATTTGATGAATTTTGTAATCATAGTAGTGATGAGAGTATGTAATTGGGAAGTTAGTGTTGAATTATATTTGATAAGGGTGGAAGTAAGATAACGATGGAGGTAGAGTATAAAGCATATTTGAATGTAAAGATGGAGGCTTAGCTTGGAAATAGTTGTTTTGGCGATAAAAGGTTTAATCAAATACATTAGCAATGATAGCATGTTGATATAGAGTAAATTGCAATGGCAGTGTGAAGTGAGTAGTAGCAGCGGTTGAAGGTTGATAATATTATTTGAATTAACGAAGTATTCGGATGGATAGAGTGAGAAGTGAGTGTCATGTTGTAGATATAGGTGGGATATATCGATAATGATAAGGAAGAGTAGCGATGTATGTAGGTTTGATGATTGGTATTGTTGAGCATAGAATTGTTTATGATTGCATTGGTGAAATAATCTGGTGATAGAAAGAATGAGATATTATTGAATCGATGTAAATTTGATATGATAATGCAGATAGAAGTATAAAAGATAAAAGTGTCTGGATAGATTGACAGTAGTTTTAAATAAATAATTGATAAAGCAATGATAATCAGGGAGATTTAAGAATAAAATATAAAGGTGTTGTACTTATCTCTTCTGTTGTTGAAATATTGATGGGATACTTGACCGGGGTATAAAGCAGAATGCTGGTAACAGTATGCAGTTGAAAGCAGGGTGGAAGCATTGCTAGAGGGGAAGTTACAGCATTTTACATTTATGCGGCGAAACGGTGAATTCAGAAGAATCTGAAACATGTGAATTATTTTCATTAGTTAATAATTGTTAATTATTTTCCCTTTTTTTTTTTTATTATAACACCCGTACACCCACACCTGCATTCCGCCCCCTTTCATAGTTATTTATTAATAACAGGTGTATACACCCATACAAACGTTAGTTAATAAATAGTACCCTCACCCAACCCAAAATAACAGGCATATACACCCCAGCAAACTTTAAATAATAATAAACGGTACCCTCACCCCAGCAAACTTTAAATAATAATAAACGGTACCCTCACCCCAGCAAACTTTAAATAATAATAAACAGTACCCTCACCCCAACAAACGTAAGTTAATAACCAACGGTTCATACACCCCAACCAACGGATATATATTCAGTTTTTATTGTATATCTATTATATTATTTTAATAGGTAACCTTATAACTGGTTTTTTTTTAAAAGGGGGGCACTTAAGGGGATCCTATATAAGTTATCCTATTAATGGGCTTTCTTTTAAAGGGGGGCACTTAAGGGGATCCTATATACGACTTGCCCTTATTATGAGCTTTTCTTTTTAAAGGGATGCACTTAAGGGGGTCCTATATACCACTTGAAGTCACCCTTTTAAAAATATACCTGTGCCCTCCTATATCCACTTATAACACCTACACTCTTTAAAAATATACCGGCACTGCTCTATAACACACCTACACCATTACACATATACCCCCCTACACCCCCAACACACACACACCCGCCATCCCTATACATATGCGATTTATACACCTACCCTTCTTAAAAACATGCCGGTTCAGCTCTATAACACACCTACACCATGACACATATACCCCCCTACACCCCCAACACACACACACCCCAACACCCATACACCCTCTGTCACCTGCCACATGTCACTTTCCACGATAACACCCATACACCCTCTGATTAGTAATCAATATTAGTAAGCAATTAGTCATCCTGATTAGTAATGTATATATTTTTCAAATATTGAAAATTTATGTTTATGTTATAAAAAGTTGAGTTTAAAATGTATAAGATATACATAAATGTGCTAAATATTAAAAAAAAATATTTTATTGTTCTAATAGGTGGGAATACGTAATTGTTGCACAGGGGAGTGTTAAAAATATTTTTTTGATTTTATGTCCGGGTAAGGTTAGGGTTTGGTAATTTTAGTTAGGGTTTGGTAATTTTGAGTTAGGGTTCGTTAGGGTTGGGATGTCATGGCGGGGTAATGGAGGTTAGGGTTTGGTAAGATGAGGATAGGGTTGGGTTGATGGTGGGGTTAGGGTTGGGTGGTTGAGGGTAGGGTTGAGGGGAAAATGGTTAGGGTTCAAGGGTAATGTCCGGGTAATAGTTGTTAGGGTTTGGCGTTTTGAGGTTAGGGTTGGGTTTTTGAAGGGTTTAGGGTTCACCCCTACGAATAACTATCTCATTGCGGTTTACCGCAATGATTGTGGCCCAATAGGTAATAGGGCTTGTCATTGGGGAAAGTTCTATGTTACTTTGGGGTGAAATTTAATTGTTTTTTTATGGAATATAATAGCTATTATGTCTAGTATGACAATAGGGATCTATTATGTTATATGGGAAATTCGCTCTAACAATGTCCTTGACAAACAGAAAATATGCGTGTTGCTATTGTTTTTGGCGGGGTGTATGGGTTGTGAATATTTAACAATGGACCTTGCATATCTAACAATAGTTTTGAAGATCGGAAGAAAACTTAACACCGAGATGTTACATGTTCGATTATGAATAATCACTGGTTCGATCCTTGTTGGCGGTTTGGTTGCTTTCCTGTGGATTTAAAGTTCGGGGGAAAGCTTAACGCCGAAATGTTAGATGCTCGAAGGACAGTTGTCTTTGATTCGATTCTTACTGGCGGTGTGATTGCTGTCGAATGTATGGTTGTGACCCGGATCGATTCTTGGTACTTTCCGGACAGTGTTTTTTACATGGTTTGATTCATGGATAGCCGGACACTATCAAATATATATATTTGGATAATTGTACACTAATGTTTTGATTTTAATATACTTGATTTACACATAGTTTTTACATGCACATGCTACTGGTTTCATTGAATCTAGTTATAAACAGATATTGATGTCACTATGTACTCTGAGTAGAGTCATAGATACCTTATATTTTTTTGTTTCTATTAACCCAGGTTGGATATCCCATTCACCCATCTGCATTGGAATCGGCTAATTGAAAAATGATGTCAATACTATGACATATATATCAACTCATGGATGTTAATATCACACATTTAGATATTGTTCAACAAGAAATACATAATATTGCGGGAAATGTTGTATCCCGTTCATCAAGAAGGTCTTATAACAAGAATATTCAAGATTTTATCAGATATTGGTGGCAAATTAGAAAATGTATCCTGTTTCCATCATTGACTACTCTTTTACAACATCAATTACATTGGACTAATCCTTGGACATGGTGTTATTGATATGGTGTGGTTTTATCTGTGGTTGGTTGCGTACTCCTCTCTGTATTCACTACTGTTTTGTTTGTTTATTTTTGTGTATTCCTTCGTCCAAAAAAATTATGTCGTTGAAAATTTTCACTAATTTGAAAACGTATCATTAATTTTTGTATTTTTCATGGACTGTTTTTTGTATTTCCAACACCCGCACATCATACCGTGCGTGCGATGTTGTTTCCTTTTTCTGATTTTGAAATATGACAAGTGCAATTTGTTTTTTTGAAAAAGCGACGCAAGAAAAATTTTCAAAGAAGTCGACGATTAAATTTTGCAACAAATTTTTTCTAATTTGAAACAAGAATTGATGGGTCTGTTTGTAAACATATCAGTGTTCATCTGACATGTACATCAAAATGTTACTGTATAATACACGAATAGTCTCATTCCCATTAATGAGAGTACTGTGAATCACATAAAACTGCCAAAAAGATATATTGATTTATATACATCCCATTTTGCTATGTCGTTGTCAAATTGATTTCACTTACCTGAGAAATTATTGATACGATGGATATTATTAGTCTTGATACATGAGCTGGTATTTATAGGTATTTATTTAAACTGTTTTTGTTAGTCACTTCTTTTTTAAACGAATATATGGTGTCACTTGTATATCTATATTTATATATATTTTGATGATATATTGTAGAGTTTCCTTTTCTGTTTAAATATTGAAATGGTACTTGGTATGTTAGTTTCTCTACGGTCCATGACAACTGGCTAGATTATCAACATGTATAGATTTTAGGTGAGGTTTCGTTACTCATTTGTATTTTTTACTGCTAAATTGGTTTCACTTTATTCTACCATTCATTAAGTAACAACACTATCTGAAGGTTATCTCTAACTTTGAACATCTGATCTTCAATGGTTTACATTTATTCCTGTTATATTTGTTTTCCTAAAGCTGCTATATAAATGTTATCTCATTTAAAACAGTTATTACTTAAGTATATATTTCCAAAGTGAATATCATTTTTCATTCAAACTGATATGGTACTATCAAAAATATTTCCTTTAATTAATTGCTGCTATTGAAATGATTTTATTGGAATTAAATAATGCTTTTGAAATGATTAGTTTATTTCTAACTTGTTGGCTGGTTATGAATTGTTGCTGTTGCAAGGATTTTATTCTAGTGTACGGTGCTACTAAAGATTCTCCTTTTAATTGATTGCTGCTACTGATATGATTAGTTTTATTTTAAATATATTTGCTAGTTGTATTCTTGCTAATTATTCCTACTACATGATTAGTTTTGTTCAAATTAATTGGTTCTTTTGCAATTATTTTATTCAAATTAGCTAATACTTTTTAACTGGTGTCTTTCAGATTAATTGGCTCTATTACAATGATTTTATTGAAATTAATTGGTTCTATTGAATTGGTCCCTTTCAAATAAATTGGTAATTTTTATCTGATGTCCTCTAAATTTATTCATTCTATTTCAAACTAATTGGTTCTATTGCAATGATTTTATTCAAATTAGCTGGTACTTTTGAATTGATATTATTCAAATTAGCTGGTTCTTTTGAACTGGTGTCTTCTAAATTAGCTGGTTCTATTGAACTGGTGTCTTCTAAATTAGCTGGTTCTGTTGCAATGATTTTATTCAACTTAATTGGTACTTTTCAACTGGTGTCTTCCAAACTTACTGCTGAAATGGAATTATTAGTGTTATTCAAACTAAATGGTTTGCTTTAAAATAACTAATTTTGGTTATCCAAGAGGTTCTTTTTAATTAAAAACTGCTGTTGAGAAAATTAGTTTTATTCTAACTGAATGGTGCTATTGGTATGATTGGTTTTACTCTAATTAACTTATTCTTTGAAATGGTGTTAGTCAATTGCTGCTACTAAAATGGTTCTATTCAAATTATTTTAGTGTCATTGAGGTGATCTGTATTATTCATATTATTTTCAACTACTCTAAAGACTTTATTTTAATCAAATGTTGCTATGAATTGGTCTTATTCAAATTTACTGGTTAGTTCTATTAAAAGTAAATGCTGCTATTTAAATGAGTAGTCTTATGCAAATTTATTGTTGCTGTTGAAATGTTTAGTTTTCCTTCTGTTAAAATGCTTCTATTGAAAAGATTTGTTTTACTCACATTAAGTGTTGCTTTCAAAAATAAAATTCTATTTAACTGCTACTATTAAAAAGCTCTACTCAAACTAATCGTGTTAACTGTGTCGTACTTGCTAGGTTTAATATTTCATGTAAATTTAAGCATTGAAGTGTGGAAATAAGATAAAAAGAATATGGTTAAGCAAGGTACAGTTCATCGAATTATTTACTAAGAAAAGGATTTGTACAGTTAAGCATTTGGTTAATGTCTACATTAAGAATAGCTATTAAAGAAAAGTTAATCTTGGAATTTTGTGTACTGAAGTTTTTGAACCAATTTCATCCAATATGTCAGGTGTATAATATCTAACTATTCTGAGGAAATGTTTTATTTTTAATGTCATTTTTTTTTTGGAATATGTTGCTCTCTTAAAAGTCCGAGTTAAAATATAAACAATTTAGCTAGTCTATATATTTTCAAGTTTATAGTAATGAAATATTCACAGAGGGATATCCCCTTTAGTATGTCTCTGATCTCTTCCTCTCACTGTAAGATCCCTCCCATCTCTCAGCGGTAAAAATGGGAAATATTTTTTTAAAAGTTGAAAAACTTGATTTGCCCCTTCTTGATCTGTGTTTTTTTCAAATTTGAAATTCGTCGACGACATTTTCGCGTTTTTTACTTTCGCCACAGTTCTTGCTACAGTTTTGCCATTGTAATTTTGCGGCGTGTCAATTATCGACAACAAACATGCGTCTTGTAATGCATTGTGTTTGTGTCGGTATCATATGTGTATTACCTGTTTGAGACAGAAACACGAATGATGCATGTTTAGCACAGGAATACCATTGTGTAGTGTTCTCTATTGGGTAATTTCATGGGTTAATGTTTGTTTTGGTTGTTTCCTTATACAGTTATACAGCATGGTTGCATTTCCCAATGTAGAGGGCGGAATTATACTTCACAATGGACGGGGGGATAAGTACACAATGAGAGCATTATTTGACAAAGGAACGGGGGGATAAGTATACAATGAAAATATTGATTCCCCATCGATGAAAACAACACCAGCCATGCGAAAAGGATTAAAATATCTATATTCAACGGACTTTCCACCTCATCGATCTTCCCTTCATCACAAATGAGGAACTCCCCTGTTTCAGTATTTGGATGATATATCAAAAGCAAAGCAAATTTGTTACATTGTTAAAGTGCAAACCCCCATAAAGTTATGATGAGCTATCTATTGGTACTAAAAAGTTAGAAGTAGCATTCCTGTAGAGTGGTCTATAAAGTATTCTAGTTGATATAATTGTAAAAAATGTTGTAAATTAATGTTTTAATATAAAAAGATAATATTCATTTCTTGTCACAATTATTAAAATCTATATATTAAAATAAATAATTTTTATAATGAAGTAATATTGCCAATGTAAAACCACTTTAGTAAGGAAAGTTGCTGTTGTGATTCTATTCAAGTAGATTAAAAGTTTGTAGTTCTCCGGAAATCCAATATTTTGCATTCTAAAATGGCATTGACAAGTATTTCTGCCACTTTATCTAGTTGTATATGTAAAGCAGTGTCAGTTGTGTGGGAAAACGTCTTTAAAGTAGGTGGTGACAGTACAAATATGTTGATCTATGGATCATTTTGTCTCTTGAGGGATTGAAAAACAGTTGAAAGTGTGTAATACAAAAAGATATACAACACTTTATGCACATTGTAGAATTGGCCATGGTCTGTTTGGGGGATACACTACTTAACATTAGCAGGTGGTCATACAAAATGGCTAGCAACAGGCCCATCAATGTTTGTTCTTTCTGCAATCTAGATTTGTATGGGAACTTAGTCGACCAAGATTTTTGAAATTTTGAATTTTCAAGAATCTAAAAAAAATAGAAGAGATATATATATAAAAAAGGATAACATATGGCAAACTGCTAGCCATTAGATTAAACAGTTACTTTGTACAAAGCAAGATCATGACACACTTTGTGTGTTAGCCCTTGTAGCGACCATTGAAATCTTTAACGTACTTTTGTACACTGCTGCTATAAGATGGCCCTTTGAGATTTCTACTAAGGTGATGGACTTGACATATATACGACTGGATTCGCCTTTTCAAAGAATGTTTTTACTTTCAGCTTAAATTAGTTGGAATTATTTATATTCAACCTATTTTTTTACAAATCTATCACAGTTTAAGTGGCAGAAAACCAATGTGCCAGTCACAGTAGTTTATAGATCTGTCTTGTCATTTGCAAGTACATTCAAGATGGA